>WHYT01017770.1:739424-780464 GCA_009806455.1 Tetrax tetrax
ATTACACGATTTCACTTGCACAGCCTTGGCATGGATACAGGAGAAAGTGAACACCACTCTAGAAATCAGCCCTGGTCAGAAATAGTAGATGATAGTATCACACACAAAAGTTACTGTAGTTCTACTTTAACCATACATAGTGTAATATCCTGTAGGTCAATAATACAGTGATGCCTTTGCTAAGAACAGGGTATAAACTTGCTATTGAGTCTGCAAGACCTCAGATCTGAGGGTTGCTCTCTGAAGTTGTCAGGCTTGCTCTGTTTGAGTTTGTCTTGACCTGCCTGGAGCTTTGTTTTTGACTTAATTTAGCTATAACAGCAATTTTTCTTCTGACTTCATAGATGACTATGGCCAGTTATTTTACTTTCCTTATCTTTGTATGGTACAACCATAATTTATAGAGATAGTAGTAATAAGTTATTACTTTGTGTAGAATGAGACATTTATGACTGTCATAAAAGTATAGTTTAGAGATAGCATAGACCTGTGGGGAGACCGAGAGCACTGGAGAGGAGTACAGACTGGTGATGATAAGACATGGGGCACAGATTGGCACAGCTTGTGGCTACAAACAACTCACCAGTTGTCAGCTAAAACACTGCAGACATGCAGTTGGACAAAATGACTTTGAAGGGTGTGATGTTGTGCTCCAATGCCCTCTCTGCCAACCTGATCACTTTTCTTGTAACCCCGCACAAGTGATAGTGATAACCATTAGTGATAGATGCGTCTGGTCCTGATGGCACTGGCTATGTCTGGTTTAAAGTGGATTTAAGGGAGACAGATAACACCACAATAGCCAAGGGACGGTGATGCACTCCCCTAACCGCAGTGCTAGTCAATGTCCAAGTCAAACCAAATTTGGCGGAAACTAACATCTGCAGGCAATGTGCAAATATGACTATTAGTCAACTATCTTACTCCATAAACAGTGAGCAACCCAGGAGCTCTTTGAGCTCTCCTGCGCAACAGCCGGCTGCACGTTGGGATTTTCCCTTGAGTAGGGATGCCTCTCAAGGTTACTGCTCAAAGTTGAGAGACTTCTTGCCACAACAGATCCTCGGTAAATCACTAATAGCATGCTAAACTTTGAAATCTTAGATAAGTGATATAAAGGATTGATTGTGCACATATAATCCTTTAGACATAAACCATTGCTCAAGCCTGGGACTAGGATTGGATCCTGCTGCACCTAGACTCCTTTCTGAGAAGGACTTTAGAAAGCAAGGGATTCCTTACTGGATCTCATGACTCGATGGGAGGGTCTCCCTGACAGTTTTGTCTGACTCTGTCCTCAATGCAATAAATAATCCAGTGTACCTTGCCATTGAATCTTGTTAAATCACTGTCACATTTACCATTTACTATCAATCTTTGATTAACCACTGTTTTGTATCAATAAAGTATGTTATTGCTTCTCTTTTATGAGTGAAGTGCATCTCTTCCATCTGCAACAAAGGGTAACAAAGAGAAAATAGCATCTAACAGCTGTAAATGTAGTTAATATGACTGTAACACGGAATTGCAGACCAGTAAAGAAAAAGATCTTTTTCTTTACTGGTCTGCAATTCCATGTAAAAAAAAATCTTAACAGACATATAGAAGTGACTCCAAGCGTATTCCAGATGAGGAATAAATCATCGTATTCAGGTATGTCATCAAATTGGAATTACTACCCGTGAAGTGGACCAAATGCTGACATCTTGCCATAGCCCCACAACCACCACTAGACTGAAGTTTCCAACCGTAGGACACAGAAAAGCAGGGGAAGAGTGAGCATAATACTAGGAAAAGAGTGGAAACGATAAGGCTTGTGTGTGCAACAGTCTCCGTCAAGTGATTGACAGCGTGCTATTGTATTTAACTTCATGCCAGCACTGATTACATACAAGTCTGATTTGGTACACCAAACTACTGGAGGGGAAAAAAAACCAGGAAGGAAACAAGCAACTCTATTCCTCAAAAAGGCTTTGGTTTTAGCAGGATTCTACGTATGGGGTTAAAATTTCTTTTGCTCTTAGTTTTGGTATTAATGTCTTTAGTACTGTAAAGTTTTTCAATGCCATCACTGATTGCTCTTCCACCTTTGAATGTCTCTGTGAAGATAACTGTTAAAACTCGCTTTCATCACTTTTGAGGGCTGGAATTCCTTTTTACCACTCTTAAGTGCTCTTAAGGGAGAAAAAATGTCTTGATAGAAGCACTTTTAAAAGACAGCAGTTTCTGACTACTCTGTACTTCCAAATACTGTGGAAACAATCTGGCGTCTGTGCAGCAGCAGCAGCCTCACTTTTTGTGAGATGGTGCTTTGTAACCTTCCAGAGTTTATGCTAGTGTTGTTATTAAAGATGCAAAAGAATTAGAAAGCTGATAATCCTTCTTTTTTAAAAAAAGAAATATGCTTGTATATTTCAGATTACACACACAATATTATTTTTAGAAGATTGTAGGTTCAAGAGACTAAAATCTTAGTTTAAATATCTTGGGTGATATGAAGGCCAGTAATTTATTTCCTGCTTGTCCTGCTCTCCATTTTCTACCCTTTCGTTTACCAAGTCATGTAAAAATAGCCAGAAAGTGTTAATCTCTGCAAAGGATTGGAAGACTTCTAAGTAAGTATCAGAGAAGATTTTCGAACTGAGCATACTAACAGCACTGTCTATCTAGCCACTGGTGGTGATTCCTACTGCTATGTTGTGACTGAGCGCAATGGCCCATCTCTGAATCCTAAGTTTCAGGTCCTCATTGCTAGTGTTACATCAGACTTACTATTAACTCTTTACTATCAGTTTGGTCCATTGTTTTGTAGGCACAAAAACTCTAGATAAGAGGTATCATTTTTATACATATATATAAAAATATATTAAAAAGATATATTGTACACAAAGGGCTTGAATTTTTTTCACTTTGATTATATGTATGATAGACCTTGCATTTATGTTATTACACAGTCTTTTTCTTCATATACTTAATTTTGATTACATTTCAGAACTGTCAATGTTTAGAGAAGAAACTGAAAAACTAACATGGAGGTGACTGATGTTTATAGTTCTTATTGGTTTTCAAAGCTAGAGAGCGTATCTGCAGGAAGGTGAAGAAATGTAGGAATAGAAAGGATAGGTGTGTAAAGGTAACTCGCTCCTTCATTTAAGAAATGCGAAGATATCCCTTGTGCTTTTGAAGTTCTTGGTGACATTGGACAAATGTCGGAGACCAGAAGTGGCACAGATAGCAACTCACTGCGTATTTCTCATTCCTACACACCTGACTCCGCATCCTGGAGTTTCATTTGCTGGAGTGCTCACCCTTTCAGCTGAAAGTGGAAGTCAGCTTGGGAACAGCAGGCAGTAAAGCAGCACATAAGAATACTAGCAATTTTAGAATTGTTAGTTTCTGCATATCTAAAAGTATGCTCATAAATTCAATATAAAATCCTGATAATTTGGATTTAATGCTTGCTTTAATCTCTTTTATTTAGAAGACAATAGCTTAATTTTATTTTGCTTGTTAAACTGCAGATTGTTGTTTTGAGAAATATTTTAAATAAAAGTGAGTCTAAAAATTCTCCACATGTGCATTCATTAATGGATTTGTCATTAATTATAGTAAGAGCCACACGCTGAGTGGTGAAAAGTACAAAGACTGTAGAAAGTTTTTCAAAAATTAAAAAAACTGTAAACATTCAGTGACCATAACTATTGTCTTTTCTTCAGTGAAACATATACTTGGAATTAGACCATAAAAAAGATAGTATCTTGAAATTATATTAATAAATGGGTCTGGTGTTTATTTTCAGGAACAGAGGCTTGTTTAATGTGACTACATCCTAATATATGCAACTGGATAGAAGGATCTAGCAGAATTTCAATCATCAAATGTATTTAGAATAAAACTCAATTTTCTTATTTTGCTTGAAAAGTTTAAATATTTTAAATGCTGTATTTTAGTCAATTATTAAATACTATAACTTTGATACAGGAGTGCCTTCCATTTAAAAAATAAAAAACACCCCAAACTACCAAACTTGATAGATTGACAGGTCCTTAGTGAAACTAAAATGCTACCTCTAAAATGAAATAGAGCTTAATTTTTCTGCAGAGATTTGGATTTGTCTATTTCATTTAGAACAATTATCTTACAGCATTAATGGCTCACTGTGTTCAGCAGTGGCTTCGTTTTATTTTTTAAAGTCTTGTTGAGAGTAAGTCACAACAAAGTAAACCACCTGTAGAGGAATATTTCTAAATGAAGGATCTAATGTTGTGTCCTCTAAACTTAAATCTATTTTTCTTTGCAGTGGTGAAGCTTTGCGTCCATGTTGAGGAAACTCCTGAATAGATTTTATAAGGCTTGATGTTCAGGTGCTTGCTTGTGGCTCTGGTACAATTTGCTATTGGAAAGTTAGTGAGTAGAACAAGATACAGTGCTTAAAAATAGGTAAGGAATAGCAGTCAGAGTGAAATATATACATTAGCCAAGGCTCTTGTATGTATGCATTTGACATCTTTTGAGGAAAAAAACTTTTAGCAGATATCTTTGCATTATGCTAATGTTTACAACCTTAACTCCGAAAATCATAAGATGCAAAGATTTGGACTGGTCGGTTTTGGACCTTCACTGCTCAGGTCCTGTGGTAAACAGCAGCAGCTGGCAGTAAGTACATGTAGTTAACACTCATGGACTCACCACAGACGGACTCTTAATCTACTATAAATGTGTAATACCTCCTTCTTTTTTAGATTGTGTATCCAAACATCTATGTGAACAACTGTCTAGGGTTTTCAGTCATTTAGGACAGTGAAATATGAGTTCTAAAGTAACGAAAGGTGTTTCCTTCCTGTATTAAGTTGCATCAAGCGTTTTGGTACTTGGCTCTTATTTGGGTCCTAAATGATCCTGACTACCATTAATTCTCCTTCTAAGTTCTGGTCTCACCTTTTTTTCTTCACTTAGCTTAGTCAGCCAGGAAGTTCCAGGAAGAGCAAGTCAAACATTAGCACCAGACAAAAAATGAAAAAAATCAGGATGGTCACTGTAATGCCAGCACATATTGGTGACACATTCTGTTGATGTCTCATCGTGAGAAGTAAGTTGTGGCATATTCCACTAAATACACTTAATTGATGAAATGTATCCATCTGCACGCCAGTACATACATGAAGTCACTGTAACGCAGAGCAAGTCAAATTACGTGAATTCATTCCAAAATTCCTATGGGATAATTAGAAACTTTCTATGACTCATAAGTGAGCAGCAAGGAGAAAGCAAGGATCATCTCCTTTAGAGAGCACTGAGAACATTTTAATTAAAACAATAAACTTTATAGTATAGATTGGAGATAGCACTTTAATGTACTGCTAATACCTAAGTGTGAAGGCTGCACAATAATTTAAAGGTGGCAGTTTCGATTTAGTATAACTCTGCACAATGAGATAGTGAAGAGAGTAATCAATTATCTAGTGCTGAGGGTTACCAAACAAGGCTGAAGTGACAGCAAAAGGCAATGAATGCACAGTGGGAAAGGCAAGTTTGCAAATTTAAAGGCTTAGTACAACAAACTGAGTGAGTAATGGTGTGTGCAGTAACGAAAATCAGACGCTGCTGACATATGCCTCTTGCTGTTTGTGCTGCCGAACATTGACGCAGATGCTGAGTGTTTATTTGTAATGATGGCCTCAGCTGCTATGAGGAGGAAGGGCAAGTTTGGGATAGTTACATTACTCACCTTTTATAACATATACATTAAGCTCTCGTGAGCATCACTAATTATTAAATCAGGAGTGAAATAGGGATTTTTGAAAGCTGGTGATTAGTGCTGTGTTTGAGTATCAAATGCAATGGTTGATTAGGTGCCGTGTATGTGAGCGGCTGCGTGAGTGGTTGTATTAAAAAGATGGGAAATAGCTGCATTGATTCCTTTTTAGTACAACATTGGTGAAAACATGCAGTCTGTCCTATAGTCTAATCACAGAAGAACCTTCATTGGAGTAGCAGCAAAGAAAATAAAAAAGGCTTAATCTTACTTACATTTCTCTGATGCAGCAAAAAGCAAGTAAAGGATAGGAGCAAGGCTGAGAAATCATACACCCTTTAGATCAAGGCAGAGCGGGAGGAAATCGTTCTCCCAAGTTGACTTTGCTCTTCAGTAGCCTAATGCTTTTCTTCCTATATTGATGTTTTGATTTCAACAGAGCCAGCCTATACTTACTTGTCTTTTGCAAGGTTTCATCTTTTCACTTTTCAGCATCAGTGGAATAGGAAGAAATCAGCATGACTGGGGTAAAAGCAGTTGGTATGTACTTATCTTCTAGGACAGACATAATTAAACGGTAGAGATGCTGAAGGAGAATATTTTGTAAGCTTACTGCATTGAGGAGGAGATATTAAATGAGGGCATATATGCTTGAGTCTCCCCAGTGGCTGCTGTCATTACCCCAGAAGAAAGGAGTGGCTGAATTTCTGATGATTTGGGCTATGCAGACTTAGAGACAAAAGAAGGCTTATGTGGATCTCAGAGTTACATAATCAGTTACAACTGGAAAAAGCAACCAACAATAAAGAATGAACACCTTCATTTAGCAGTAATAAACCATACTAAAATGGAAAAGCATTCTATATATTGAAGAAATTGCTTACACAGCTTTATCAGGCACAGTATTGTCTATTGAGTCATGCGGAGCTCTGTTTCAAGATTTATTAACCTCAGAGCCTAAATATATATCTAGTTCAACAAGCTAACCTGACTGAAATCCCTCTAATAAGCATTAAGCTCGTGATTTAACACTTCTGCTCATAACACAGGTGCATGATCATACATCCAGAACACCCAGGTTGACTGCTCTGAACATCCTGTCTTTGAAACAGAAGTTAAGAAATTCTGCTTCTGTCATTTGGTTGTGCTGTTGAAGCTAAAGAAAAGTACTTCTATCAGTATTAAAAGTGTCATGCTTTTGACTGTGATGGAGATTATCCTCTTGTATCGCTTCTATACACTAGTGCAGAAGAAAAGTAGCTTTAGCTGAGGCTTAAGTAAAAATCCTTCATTGTCGAAAAGAACAGAGTGTATGTTTAGCTAGACCTTTTAAAAATGACATATTGACATTTTGCACTCCTTGTGTAACATCAAAAATGAGACATATGTATTTCAAAATGAAACCCAAACACTGGAGTAAAAAATAATAGAAATGTTATTATTCCATAATAGCCTGTCTATAAACATAAATGAAATAATGGGCAGTAAAAAAAAATCTGTAAATTATGTAATTAGCAATAAACAGTCCGTGCTTTCCACTATTCCTTACAGTTATATTAGCTTTTCAGTCCTGCTATTTCAAGGTGTCTTTAGTCAAGATGTTGTTTTTATTAATATGCAGATATGCGTGTCTTGGAAAATGTGGCCAATACAAAAAGTATTGCGATTGGATAAATATTATGTTACAGAGCTAAGTCTAGGGAAGCAATTTCAGTTTGTTCTCATCTGGATGACTATTGCTTTATATATATGTAGCTAATTTCTGAAGATGAAGTACTTGCTTGAATATTTTTTTTTTACCATCACTAATAATGACACCAATAATAAGGCAAATTTTAAAAATAGCAAACAAAGTACGAATATAAACTGAAGATGGGCAGCTGTAGATGAGTAATAACTGTTGCTTAATTTTCCAAGCGTAAAGTTTCAGAAGTTTGAAGTGTGATATATTAACAGAAAGAAATGTCACTCCTGCCTGTTCTCAAACAGAAGGTGCATTCACAGTCTCCAAGCATGTGGTTTGGTGCTGAGATAGCATAAACTGGCACTATATTCCAAATACCCAACTTTCATACGACAGAAGATCTTGAACCTGTTCTGAAGCATACTTATCAGTGGGACATTGGAAGTATTTTCTATGGCTCTGTACCACAAAAAGTAGATTGTTACCTTATAATATTTCCAGTAAGCTTTGATGAAGTTTCTCTTTCTAGGAAGCTGGAGGGAAACTGGGAGTGCATTACGGAATTTTCAGCATTTAAAACATCCCAGTGCAATTATAGTCCTGGCTGTCAGGCCATGCCATGACCCACTCTAAGGAGCCCTCAGTATTCCGGGTCACAGGGAGCCATAAGACCCTGCAGTGCCTTGACACTGGGAAACACAGGATTAGTCTTCGCTGGCTGGGCAGGCCCTTGCCCAGCAAGGCAATGGCTTGCCCTTCCAACTGCTCATTAGGAATGCAGCTTCTGAAACAGGCCATCAGCTTTTCAGTAGATTTAAGTGGTTGTGTTCAGTTGCTTTAGCAGCACGAAGCCCTCTGACTGTTTTGAATTTCATAATTTGGTGAAACAGGCTGCAATTCTTTGCTGAGATCTACCTGCATTTAACCTGAGGATAAGAATCTAAAGAATTATCTGTTCTTTTGGTCGCATAACTGTAACTGAGAAAAGCATCATTTTCACATGAAGATGTTGACTAATCACAGACTTCAGAGAATGGATCATAACTTGCACTATAGTATTGTTGGCTGGTTTTGTGTGTCTGTTTTAAACTTCACATTGTTTGTAACAGGAATTTACACCTTTTATTAGACTTATTAGCCTGCAGGTTATGAGAAACACAGCTGAGGAAGACTGAATTCATATTACCTTCTTCTGGGACTCTGTATCAAGAGAGCTTTTGCTGAATGTGAAGAAAAGTTGTTTCACATAGTAAAGTTGGCACCAAGCCCAGTTTCTTTATGAAGGTAAGATAAGTGCAAATGAAGATACAGATATATTTAGCTGATCACATAGCTTTTTTTTCTTTCATTTCTTTTTCTTTTTTTTTTTTTTCTATATATCACCTTCTAAATAAGTTATTAAAGATCATTTCAGTCCCTTTACTAAACCAGATTTTATTTGAAGGAAAAGTGGTCTGTGCTCCTGGGAGCAATTTGGTATTCTAAAATGGCTTTCTCTGAAGTGTTTATTGAAATGGAGAAATTATTCCCCAGATTCTCTCAATTTGGAATGGAGAGCTACTCTAATACAGTGAATGACCCAAGCAAATGAAGAGTACAGAGTAAAATAGTTTTTGATGAAAGTGTGGGAGAGACAGGCACAGGAGACAGATAGTAGAATCATTTGAGGAAACGAAGTGCAAATGTATGAAGAGATGGAAATGACCACATTTTTCATTGGCAGAGTAATGATGACAATTTGAAAAGTTGCTTAGAACAGTGACGTGCAACACTTCAGGCACCTGTATGTTGACCTTTCTGTGGACCAGCTCCTTGGAAAGAGTATCTAGTTCCTCCACTTCTTGAGAAGCTTAACTGTAGGGAAGTGAGACTTGGAGTTTGCTGGGTGAGTTCAAGAGAAGGACTTATAAAGGGCAAAGTATTATTAATATGATATTTTGATATCTGTGATATTTTGAGATATCATCTTCTTTATTAAGAACAATGCTTAATCTTATACCAAATGTGATATTTCTTTTTTTTTGGCTTGAAGTTGAAGCTGGGGCCGTGAGTAGGTGAGCAAGCTCTCCTGGAACTGCCGACATGCAGGACAACAGTGGAGGCTGTACCCTAACAGTATGCTCTACTTGGTCTCTTTTCTATCGACTGTATTTCCGTCCTATGGCAAATGATAATTTGCAGTTTATGGAGTACTTCAAGAAAGACAGAGCTGTAGGCTCAGGAACATTATAATCTTGGGCAGTTTCTTTCCACCAAGACTTAACTGGGAGCAACAAGGGATAGGTACAGATTTTGGAGATCTCCAATAAACACCATTTTGCACTCCTACTCAGCACCCTGGGAAAGCTGAAAAATTGTGAGATACTGGTGAGATAATCTTTCCCCAATCACCACCTTCAAGGGAGAAAACAAATAGCTTGATAGAAATCTTTCCTTTTTTCCTTTCTATACATTTAGCAGTAAGATAAACAGGCTAATGAATAACAACTGAATATTCTGTTCCCAAAGTATGCCAAGAGTTACTGAAAATCCTTCTCTACGGCTCATCTACAAGGCAAGCTCCTCCAAACCACCCCTCTTAAACAGGCCACTTTTCAGTTTGCTTTGTCTGACATGTCTGCAAGCTATGTTATAGATTAGGGCAAAGATTAATCCTAAGCATATTTGGGCATAGTTAATTGGCTCAGATGTTCATGTATCTTTACAATTATAAATTAAAATTCCTTTTAATTTATTTTTTTTAAAGCTGAGATTTCCTCAAATATTGTAAACAAACTCTAATTGCGTGTTTCAGATCTACTCATTAATCTTATTTATTTCCCCTTCATGTCATCAGGACCACTTCAATTGATTTCCTCCCTTCTTACCTGGGACTCTGCATATTACTGTTTTTCTCTCCTAGGCTTTTGTTACCAGGTATATATGTATGTCATTTTAAAAAGTTTCTCAGGAAAACAAAGACAACTGTTTCTAAGCTTTCAAGAAGAACAGTGACATAGCAATGGATCTTTATAAATTATGATCATTACTTTTAGAACAGGATCGTATCCCGCTGTTTAGTGGAAAAAGTTTAAAAAGAAAAGAAAAAGGTAGGGAGATGATATGCAACGGCTTGATTTAGTGGTAGATTAATGGAGATAAAAGCTATTCTAGAAGTAGATCTGCTCAACATGACATTAGACACCAGCTTTTGTCTTGATGGAAATTAAGTATATTGTTAGTTGAAATTTTACAGGACAAGAATGGTTTATTAAGCTCTCTCTCTCTCTTTTTTTTTTTTTTTTTTTTTTTTTTTTTTTTTCCTGAAGTAAGACTTGACTATTGCTACCTTTACCTATTTTTTCAATGGCATATATTACTGAAAATGTAAGGGTTACAAAAGCTGTATGTTATACCTAATACAAAGTGTAATGGAAGGAACATGTAAGAAAGCTTATAAATATTATATTGACGTCAGTATGATGCTAACAATACTTAAAAAATAATCGGGTTATTTTTTCATTTTTAGGTCCATAGGCTTATTATATCTGGCTAAGGTTAGTGCTTTCGTAATTATTTCACTGATTTCAATATTATCTGGAGAATAAATTGCCTTAGGAATGACTTCAGGTGTAGAAAAAAGACATTGTTAAACTTGAATGGGAAAGATGTTTATTTAGAAATGCAAAACAGATTTACTTTTTTTTTTCCTTTTTTTTTTTAAAAAAAAAAAAAAAAAAGCAGCTTGGGAGATGTCTCAGAATAGTAGGGAAAACCAGGGAAAGTCTATGGAAAAATTTATTGTCCATGAGAAATAACAAAGACAAAATTTATAAGAAAAGTTGTGATTAAAAAAAGTTAAAAAAGTGTTAATCTTTTTGATTTAGACAGATTTTAATGAAATGGGAACTGCATTCACTCTTGTTATGCGTGACTGCAGCATCAGTGATACATGGTTAGCTGTATATTATGACTAAAATATAAATAGTTAATAAGGTTATTAAGGACGAACAGGAAAATTTAAGTAACCTCAAGTGTGTTTACATGTCTGTATATCAAGACTCAGTGAAAGCTAGCTGAAGACAGCTGTGTCCTCATGCCCTCACTTTCAGTCAGTATCTTGTTGTTCACTGTCACAGTGACAAATGAAAACATTTCATGGCAGCAACTGTCAAAAGCCCTCTTGTGAGCCCTGCATTTTCTCTCTATTTCTCTGTCAACAGCTGCCATGAAATATGACTTCATATCAGTAAGCTACAACTCTGTGATCAAATGGGCTAGCTGTTAGTCACTGGCTGGTGGCCATTTAAATGGTGAATGATGGGCTTTAGCTGACCATTTTTCACTGAAAGAGGAAATAAATCTCTCCTTATAGGCTACCTCATACTACAAACATGGAATATTTATTTGTGACATAAGAGCCTATTCAAACAGTCCAGTGTCAAACTCACTGTAAATGGATGTGCTGGATGATACATAAGAAGGTGCTTGGCCTGTATTCTGCTGGCTGTGAAGTTTCCAGCAACTTTGTCTTTCCTGGCATCCATGTTACTTAGAAAAGGAAAGAATACACATTTATTACTGTGTATGGTATTGGTCTTAATAATTAGTAGCTGCCTGCCAGCAGGTATTTTTTATTTCTTCCACCTGATCCTCCATCTCCTCTTACCTGGCTATAGAAGACTATTTAATGGAAAATGAGTTTTTCTGGTTATAAGCAAGCAGTGCTGCTGGCTGGGAAGTGCAAATCTGGAGTGAGGCATAAAATTTTTCAGGGAATGAAAGGTATTAGTGCTAGTATTAGTATATAAGAGAAATCACACATGAAACTTCCTGGGAAGTGAATTTGTAGGTTATCCAGAGGATGAAATAAGAAATTAATACATAATATAACATAAAAAAAAAAATCTGGAAATTATCCAGCTCATCTTTTTTTTTTTGTAATATCACTGCTTTCTCCTGATGAACATCTAGTGAAAATTCATGTATGTTGTATTTTCTTGCTAGTCACTGAATTGAAGACAGTAAATCATTCTAATGAATGGATGAGTGGAAAATAATTTGATATCAGCTGGTGTTGCAAAAATAGGTTGTTATTGATCATACACTCTCAAGGCTAAGTAGTTTTGGAGTGGAATTCAGCCTGTCGAATTTGTCCTTCTGCTCTCCCTTGCTGGTTTCTGTTCTTTGTCATGAAAAAGAGTTGAATATTATGACAGCATTTATTATTTTTTTTTTTTTTTTTTTTAGTTTTAGGAAGATAATTGTAAAAGAGAGATTGAATATTTTGATAATAATACAAAATAAATCTATTAGTAGTTCTCTGCTCTTGAAGTTAGGGGTTGGTTTTTTTTGGTTTTTTTTTTTAATTACTTGTAGATTTATTTGCATTATGTAGTATTTGCCAAAAGCTGATTTCTGGAAAATCAGTCCAACATAACACTTTGACCAATTGAATCATATCTGACCTTGTTTTGATGGCAGATATTTTGACTCAAGGTTTGGAGTTCTCACATCAGTATTTACATCACTATTTCTTTTCAACAGCAGTGTTGTAACCTTGTTTATGTTTTCATCATCTCACAAAGAGGTCCAACATTTCTTTTATATTTCAATCTGCCTTTGTCAACTGGAAAATAATTTCTAGCCAAACTATCAAGCCAAGATTTTATAGTTGCATAATTTTACTCAATCTTCAAAACTTCTTTAAGGATATCCTGTATATAAGCTTAACATTATCTCTTTCCCTTATATCTCCCATTAATCTCCAAAGAAAAGCTGCTGTTGGATCTCAGTACAGTAAGGGAAGCTCATTTTAGCCACTTTGAGGTAAATTCAAAATTTGCAAGTTTCAGATTCTAACCCCTGTGAAAAATAGACACAGTCAATGTTACTTTTGCCCTTGGTCATGCCATCATTTAGGCAGGTATAATTTCTACAAACCTTTGTCATTCACAATGTACTAGTCCTGTGACACTATACTAAAGCCAACTCTAATGTAACAGTACATGTGGACCAGCAGAGAGCCCAAACTGATCATCGAAGCCAGAATGGCAGCAGACAAGACAGCACCACCTGTAGCTCTGCCATACATCATCAGTTTCTAGGATGGGGGTGGTTACTTCAAACTTGACTAAATCATTAGACCTCACAGTCAGTTGTCAAGAGTTCTGGTGCCTTCATGGACACTCACCACAAACCCTAGAGACAAAAAGTCTTGCATATTTATGCAAATTCCTAAAGACAGTGCTTAGTCACGTTGCCAGGTTGAACCTAGATAAGAGAGAAAAAAGGTCTCTAGTGGATAAATCATGATAATACTGAAGGATATAAAACCCTTCAGTGTTCATTCAGGCTGGGAATAGGATTTGTGGAATGAAAAATGCAATGCTGACCTTGGTATTAGAGTGAAGTTAGAAAAGCTTGAAACAGGCCCTGGAGCTATGTGAATTATTTCTGAAGACTTTTTTTTTTTTACTGTGCACCAAAGAGGTAAACTGAATCATGTCACTCAGCCTTTTCCTTCTGGGAAGATGTGCTTCTCATTGCCATCACTGACATGTTCCTTCTCAGTGGTTGAAGGAGAGAGATCTTTGCTTTCAGTGGAAAAAAAGGCTTGATACCTTTTGCTCACATTTAAAGTAGGGAAAGGGGCACAAGGGAAGAGAAAAAAAAGAAAGGCACACAAATTGATCTTCACAACTGAAAGTCAAAATTATAAGTTCAGTAACACATTGAGATTCCTTTACTTCAAGCTATAGTCTGGTTTGTGTGTTTCAACCAGTGTACATTTAAAGTCATATTCTGGACTACATACAAGCAATTTGCAGAACACATCACAGTTTTATACAGTCTGGACTGACCCAGAAGATAGATTTCACAAAAAGCTTTCACTTAACCAGAAGTCTTGGGAGGAAGGGAAGACTCTCACATTTATCTTTTATATGAAGTTCCTCTGGTCAAACCACAGATATTTTGAGTATTGACCCTGGGCTAAACTGCCTGTTTTGATCATGCTCTTAACCACACCATTACTCCATCGATTAATTGAAAGCAGCTAACTACAAGTACTATAACTAAGATCTTCTTCAGATAAGTGAGTATGAGACACATTCTTAAAGGGTTACACCATTACACCATGGTTAAACTTCTTATGCTTTTTGGTCTTTAAGCTTGCCTTGCTGATGCACCACATGAAGCACCAGTCTTGAACCTTTTAGTACTGCTTGGCCTTAGGCCTTATTAGCACTCCAGACAGTATGTGTGATATTAATATGAATCTGAATAAGAAATCTGGAGGAAAGAATTGTGGTAGATCTGAATCACAAAGATTTCAATAACTCACATCATATACCATCATAAAAGTGTTAGTTCAAGTCTGATGATATGAAGACTATGAAACTTGTTTTATGGGTGAGGGTGAGAAGAAGCGATATCTGCTGAAAAGAGCATGTGGCAATTTGAACATGACTTACAAGTGGAATTCCTTAAGAACTGCAGGCTGAGCATACTGGGGAGAAACATAAAATTAGAAATAGGTTGATTAAACTTGTTGATTCAATAAAGTTAGAAAGCTCATATATAAAGAAAGGGACTGGATTTTGGACATGATGAATTGGATGGTTTTGAGGAACAAGGTACTAGAAATTAGATTAAATTGAATAGTATGGCATCCAAGGTTATTCATATGGAGACGAGGAAAATTTTTTACTAGAAACAGGAAGCTTATAATCTGGAAATAACTAATAGCATAAAAATCTGTGTGCATTTATTCAATTGAATAAATTGAATTGTCCATGTGATCTGTCTTTGCAAAATGTAATTGTGACATTAGTTTCTATAAGGAAAGTTGTTTCCAGGAGAAATGGCAAAGTATTAATGACATTCTGTAAGGCACTGGCAGAAGACTCCACCTGGAATACTGGAAAAAAAATGAATTAAAATTGGAATATGTTCAAGAAAAGTTTAGTGGGATGGAGAACCTGAAGATACGGTTACGCTTCTGTAATTTGTGAATGTGGATTTGTTATGTTCATGCTAGTTAGTGGAAATCTTAATAATGTCAGAGATAAGTGTTGTAGAAGCATCTCAGAGTTCAGGATAAGAAAACAGGCCAGGTGCTAATTCAGTTTCTCAGACAGTTTTACAGCCCCCGCTGATCTACGTGACCATGAATAATTTTAGTCTCGAAACTGAAAATGGTTACCAGCTATTTAAGTGGATGGATTCATTAAATTCTTTCTGATAAGAGAAGAAAAGGTAAATGCTGAATCACTTTTAAGACTAAGCTTGATGAGTTAATGAAAAGAAAATGTCTTATGTTTCACCTTGACAACAGAGATTTATACTTACTAGACCACAAGGTACTTCTCATTGCTTTGTTTGTGGTTTGTATGACAGAAGTTTGGCCACATATATGCCCCAAATAGTAAAATCACCAGAGAGAGAATATGTCATAGTTTAGCCCCACTCAGGGCTAAGCAGTTGTTCCCTCACCTTACCCATCTCTTAGAGAATGGGGGAGAGATAACATAATAAAGGCTTCAGGTTCGAGATGAGGTTCGGCAGAGATCATTCAAGTTATCTTTATGGGCAAAACAGACTCCACTTGGGGAAACTAATTCAATTTATTGACAATCAAACCAAAGTAAGATAATGAGAGAGATAAACAGATCTTAATAGTACCTTCCCCTCCAAGCCTCACCTTTTCCTGGGCTTAACTTCACTCCTTACTATCTCCACCTCCTCCTCTCGAGCAGCACATGGGGGATAGGGAAAGGTGGTTGCAGTCAGTTCATCACACATTGTCTCTGCCGCTCTTTCCTCCCTGGGGGAAGACTTCTCACATTTCGCCCCTGCTTCGGTGTGGAGTTCCTCCCACAGGGTACAGTCTTCATGAACTGCTCCGGTTAGGGTTGTTTTTTACCATGGAGTGCAGACCTTCAGGAACAGGCTGCCCCAGCGTGGGCCCTCCATGGGCCGCAGCCTCCTTTGGGCATCCACCTGCTCCAGCGTGGGGTCCTTCACAGGCTGCAGGTGGATCTCTGCTCCTCCGTGGGCCTCCATGGGCTGCAGGCGGACACCCTGCTTCATCATGGTCTTCACCACGGGCTGCAGGGGAATCTTGCCTGGAGCAACATTACTCCTCCTCCTCCTTCTTCACTGACCTTGGCGTCTGCAGCCGTTCCTCTGACAAGCACTTCCTCACAAGTGGACTGAGGTAGATGCCTCATTTTCTCTCTTCTCCTCCTCTCTCCTCTCTGTTTTGTTTTGTTTTGTATTGTTTTCTGTATTCCTCTTCTTAAATCTGTCATCACAGAGGCATTATCACCATCACCAAATTGCTCAACCCCAGCCAGCGGTGGGTCCACCCTGGAGCTGACCGAGTTCACTGAACAAAGGGGAAACTTCTAGCAGCTTCTTGCAGAAGCCACCACTGCAGCCCCCCCAGCTACACAACCCAACATGGAAGAGAAAGATATTCTCTGTCTCTGTCTCTGAGGCTAGTCAACTCTCACACTGTACATCTTGTCAGCTGCACTTTAGAAATGCAGTTTTACCTGATATGGCAGTTTCAAAGTTTAGCTTCAAAATATTGCAACAGAAAATCTTACTGAGTCGCCAGTGGGATACTTTTCGTAATGATTTTGTAATCATTCCAGACTTTAACCAAGATGAGCTGAAACACCAAACAATCCCTCTAGGGTTATTAAAAACAGAAACAAATTCCAAATACTATTCCGCTGTTTCTGAGATACTGAATGTACTGTTGCATGATAAAAGAAGAAAACCCGAGCTGTTAAATATATGCACCTAAGAGTACACTCTGTTTTGAGAGATTATGAGCATCATCAGGTGCTACAGTTGTACAACTCTGTAAAATTGCCTGTTGTTCTCACTCAACTTTTAAATTTTGATCCTCAGTCATTCCTGTCATAGCTGAAAAAGATCCGTACAGACCCCCATCACTATATGCAATTATTTATGTTAGCTTTATCTTCAGTCAGTCAGCTCCAATGATTTGGACTCATTCAACAAATTCTCATCTTCACCTACCTTTGATGGAAAAGAGATCAACAATATGAGCTAGAGTAGCCACATTCAGAAAGTAGATTCTACAGTACTTAAGATATATGAGGTTGAGGGCAAATTTGGTTAGACTTAAACTAGTTAAAGGGTTGGGTAGGTAAATAAAGGGCTGAAAACAGTTTTATTTTCCATGGTAACAGACACAATGCAGCTTCTGAGAATATAATGCTGAAAGAAGAACAAAATACAAAAAAGACAAAGCAGCCAGGGTGAGTATACTGGTATAGCAATAACCTCCTTCACATTTTTATTAATCTTGTCAGCTTGAATCATTGAATTATAATTGTATTACAATTCTATGTTGTTAATTAAAACAAAAGATATTTTTGTTTGAACTTTGTAAAAATATTTACGTATGACAGCGTAATTAAAAAAATCATAGTGAATTTTCCTCTCTCACTGCTTTACAATATACAGTGACAGAGCGCATTTTTATGAAATGTTCGCCCAGGAGCCACTCAAACTCTCATGTCCAATGATGTAATTTTTCATTCCCTCTCATACGATGTCTTTTATTTGGAGAAGAAACAGGAGGTGTGGGTTTTTTCTTTTTTCCTTTCTTTTTTTTTTCTTTTCTCGAATACAAGTAAAATATCTTTTCTGAAGTGTTTTAATAAATATAAGTGGTATTGAAGTTCCCACAGAGTGGTATAGCTGGTAGGTTTCACTGACGTTTGCTGGCATTACCAAAGTGCTGAGACTGAAGAGGAGGCCCTGCTTCTGGAGGCTCTGGACTGCTGCACACATCTTCTTTGACACATTCCTCCTTTTATCTGAACTTTTGTGTTCCATTGCTTCCAATATATTCAAATCCTGCTTCTTCTTGCTTCCTAGATTTCAGGTATCTTGCAATATTCTCACATCTACACTCTATTTCTTCACAATGTAAGTTATATCTTCCCTCTTATTTATTTTCTTGTCCCACAAATTCACAGTTGGCTTAATTCACAATGGAAACCCCATTTCCCCTCATCTCTATCACTGTTAGATTCATGGGGATTCGTCCTGTCCATTCGTCCTTGCCAGCCTCCCTAGCCTTTTCGCAGAGGTTTAGCACTTTTCCTTATATTCAAGACTTATATGTGTTATTTTGGCTTCAGCAGTGCACTGTTGAGAGGGACAGGTAACCTGCCAAAATGTACCTGATGCAGACAGAAAGTTTGGAAAGTGTGTTTTTTCAAGTTCAGCAGGATGTGCAAGTTTGTCAAAGCTGCAAGCAACTGAAGACAGGTGCCAGTCTTAATAATACTATATTCCAGTTGTGACCAAAACATTAATTTTGATATAGTGGACTGTATTTCAGCCGCAGTCTACGTAAAAATTAGTTAACCGTATAGTTGAAATTCACTGACTGGTACCTTTCATTGAAGAGATCTGAGACCAAACACACTGTGGTGGGGTATTTCTGTCATACTAAAGAGGCTGGATATCGTTCCTGGTCTTAGCTTCACTGTCTGCAGTATATTTTTTCTTCAGCTGAAACACAGTAGCCAAGCACCTACTTCTGACTTATTAAATCACTGACCTACAATGAAATAAACCTAATGGTATTTTTGTTAGGAAAGGTCACCTAGTCTGTTACAAAGAGCTAACTGAAAATAACAACTTCTTTAGCTATAACCATTTTGACTTTTCAGTTTTTCTCTCCATAACTATAGATGCAAACAGACAAAATTTTAGCCAAAGAACATTCAGGTGCTGATCCCTCTTGTGATTAAGCCAAAATTCTTAGGAAATAAGACACTGACAGTTCTCCACATTTAATTTAATTTTGACATCGAAGGAATTAGAGGAGTGAAAACCAGACTAGCCCCGGGCTTACTACAGGAGAAGTAACTGTCCTTTTCTGAGAATTATTAGCATGTTAACCTTAAGACTGCACTGTAATACTGTGTTCACCAATAACACTTCTGTTAGAAATTCAGTTCTGGAAATATCTATGAAGCAGGGAGCTGCCAGGTAGCTTTAAAACAGTTGCTCCCTGAATACCTTCATCCTTAGCACAATCAGCTAGAAATCAGAGGTGGAGGTGTTTTCTACAGTGCTCTGGCAACCTAGAGATGGAGGTTCTGTTGAGTATGAAGGAAGCAGGATCATGTTTCCTTGCAAAATTACTTTTGGTTCTGGTCCTATATCTATGTCTTTGCTCAGTTTTATCTGTTCTTTAGCTGTTATTTATCTGATGGCTGAAAAAATAATGTTTATTTCCTGTTTTCTAAATACACAGCTCATAAGCCTTTACCTTTTTATTACTGCAATTATTTGTGTTTTATATAATGCTACAATGATAACTGACTTTGTGTCTGATGTGTGAGTTATTTTAACAAAAGCTAAAAGATTACTTGACAATACAAATTGTGGATGGTTTTGGAATGGTTTACAGTTGTTTCAAGTTAAAAATTATGAAAAATTATTGACAAATTTTTGTATTAATACCTTTCTTATAATTGCAAAGCAATGCATTTATTTGATGACTGTTATGACCGCTGAAGTGCACTTCAGATGATTTTATTTTCTTTTTCTTGAGCATCCTTTATTGTAAGTTAATGTCATTTCATACAAAAAGATTAAAGACATAACAGCTGCTGTATCTAGTTTGATTTTAAAAGTTCAGGGCCATTTATTGTTTGGGGTCATTCTTTTTTGGGGGCCATTCTTTAAAGAAGCAATTCTTTTTTTCTTCTTTTTTTAACTTACTCCCCCTCTTCCCTCCAACCCTCGACATATAAGCCTCATTTTGAAAGGGGAACTATACGGGAAACTTATTTTTCTGGTTCTGAAACGGCTTTCTCAACCAAAGAAGAAAGCTTAATTGCTGCTACCTTGATTGTATTCCTGGCAGGATTTGATCTCAGATGATTCTTTAAGCACTTTGTAAATCAGATTCCTAGGGATGGTGTCCTGAACTACCTTTCAAACAGTGGGGTAAAAAAATAGGTAATTGTTTTGCCAGAAAGAAATTATGAAGAAGGTTTTTTACAAGCATTGAGAGTGAAAGGGATTTATTAGAGATCACTACTGACTAGGCCTGCTGAGATAAAGAGTGTAGAAACCCTTTATTATCCACTAATTTTCTCACTTTATTTTCCATCCTAAAAATATCATTTTACATTGCTGAATGAGAAATTCTAGACATTCAGTTGCAAGATGCCCAGGCGCTGTATACATCAATAGATAGCTCTTTAACCTCCAACAGAACTGCACAATTTTATTAAAATTCTCTTAACTATACAGAAATAGAAGAAAAAGCAAAAAAGAAACTATTTTCCTTGATCAAAAAGAAGGCAAGGCTCCCTGAGGCAAGAGCTTTTTGGTTCTCCACATTTGCTTAATAATAGCATTTTATGATTGCTTGAAAATAGAAGGAGGCTCTACTGAATGATGGGTCCAACTTTGGGCTGCTATTGAATAGAATAATATGGGAAAATTGTACTATCTTGTAAAGTTTAGTTTTTCAATGTTCAATAAATGCACAATCCAGTTCTACTGTATGCCAAATAAATATTTTCTGCAGGCTTAAAAATACTGACCATATAAATTCAGAAACATTAAAAATGAACCTACTTCATAAATATGTCTGCATAACATGATATACAGGCAGCATATCATCTTTGCTCTACTTAAAATGTGTTTGCTTGAAACTATTTTTTAGGTCTTTAGTGGAAAAAAAGCATGGGTGTAGTACTTAGTTGCAGTGAAGAACAACGGGATGTTTTTTTATAACTTGCTGTTTTAATTTTTTTATTTAATTGTTTCTGTGTGACTTTAAAGTGTTAATGACTAGTCAATTTCTAACTAGAAAAGGGAAATTATTGATTGAATGGGCTATTTTTAAAAACAACTTGTTTTAAAGACTTCCTTTACAATTCAGTGGGTACTTCAGTGGTGTCCATTTGGTGTCCAAGACCCAAAAGGTGGGTTTTTCTCCTATGATGGTGACTCAGGGCATTATGACAAAAACCAAATTCTATTTCTAGCCAGTATGTTTTGTGGATTCAATCTGAAATACCATTAGTGAGTTTTTAAGGACAAAAAAAATCCTTGGTTTTGCTACAGGTCACGCTCAGCCCCTTCAGTGAGGCAGTGAGGGAGGTTGCAGTTGGTGCACAGAGGTTTCTCTCTGCTGCTCCGTCTCTCACACCGTTTTCCTGCACTCCAGCATGGATCCTCCATATGCTACAGAGAGCCCATAAGTCTGTGGTGCAGCAACTTGTTCAGGAGTGTATGTCAGTGTGTGGTCACCAGTGAACATCAAGCTAAACTATGTGGCAAGTAGGCAGTCTAGGGTCGGTTGAGCTTCCAGATTTGACAACCCTAACAATTTATGGATTTTTTATGTCTCTTTCTGATACACTGGGTGGATCTCCCATGTAACATGGGTGGCAGGATCTTAACCAGCATAGCATGTCCAGGTTAAAGTAAGGAAGGTTCATTTTTAGCAGCTGCTACATAGTTTAGACAATTTTTACAGGAGAAATTTTTTTTTCAAAAGTCTTACTGCAAATGTGGCCTCTAAGATTGTTGCCTGAGATGTTAATTTCTTTTTAAAAAGAAAGCTTAATACAAGGTCTGTCCTTTCACGTTATTTGTTAAACTTCTCCATGGTCAGTTACTCATCTCTTCCCTGATCAGAGGAACATTTTGAACATTAAATGTTCTACCTTATTATGTTTTTATGTGATGCATTTTGGAATGCACTAAATCAATTTTAAATGTCTGTGCAATAGCTACAAAAAGTTTAAGCCATCTAATCAGTAGCTGATGATGAAAGTGGTTCTCCTCTTAAGTGAGAAACATAAAGAAATTACTTTCCTCTTTTAGGTGTAGGTCACACTGCCAGGCAAAGCAGTTCATGTTTTAGAGTGAATTATTGTACTTAGTTCTTGGAGAGAAAATATTGTTGTGGACATAACCAATGTAAGATTGCATACAGAACTGTAACTGTTGATATTGAGGAAAAGTGTTTCAGCGCGCTGCCTTAAAAATACAGATACTTTTTCTTTAATTGCTACTTTTTGCACTCCCTGTGCCCAAAGTTGCTAAATAATCTAGTGGGCAAACCAGAATTTTACTGGGGAGCAGAAATGTGGTGGCTGAGTGGTATGTAAAAGTTATGGCATCATTCTTTAATCAACAGTGGCTCGCAGGCCATGCCAAGCCAGCAGAAGTGAGCTCTGCTGATGACGGTTTTAATCCTTGTCACCTCTGAGAACAGAGGCTGTAGTGATTATTGCCAGGTGGAAAAAAATTATTTGAGTGACTTTAATGGGCTGTCCTACAGCTACAAACTATTGGCCATTTAAGTGCTGGGTATAACAACAACTGAGAACAAGAATGACAGTTGGATTTTACCCTTTATGTTTGGGAGCTCTTTCAGTCTTTTAAATGCAAAATAATTTCAGCTGTTTTTTTTTTTTTTTTGTGGTTTTTCTTTTTTTTTTTTTTCTTTTTAAGTGCCACAGCATTGGAGCTTTTGGGATAACTGTACTTGTAATATGCAATTATGATTGTTGAGGGAGAGAAAAGGGGAGTTAAATTCAATTTCTAATGAAGAAAAGCAAAGAAGAATAAGAAATTCTTCAACGGAATGGTAGGGATGAACTTAGAAAAAGGATTTGTTTTTTTTTCTTGCAGAGAATTAGACAGAATGATATAACTGAATGCACTTTTTGAACAACTTCAAGGTTGTGTAAAGCAGAGTGAGATTAGAAATCATTGAATCATAGAATAGTTAGGGTTGGAAGAGACCTTCAAAGGTCATCTAGTCCAACCCCCCTGCTAGGAGGCAGGGACATCTGCAACTAGATAGGGCATCCACCACCTCTCTGGGCAACCTGTTCCAGTGCTCTACAACTCTCATTGTGAAATTTTTTTTCCTAATATCCAATCTAAATCTACCTCCCTCTATTTTAAAACCATTACCCCTCATCCTATCACAACAGGCCCTGAACAGCCTCTCCCCATCTTTCTTGTAGGCCCCCTTGAGGTATTGGAAGACCGCTATCAGGTCTCCCCGGAGCCTCCTCTTCTCCAGGCTGAACAGCCCCAACTCTCTCAGCCTGTCTTCATAGGAGAGGTGCTCCAGCCCTCTGATCATCTTTGTGGCCCTCCTCTGGACCCTCTCCAGCTGGTCCATGTCCTTCTTATCTTGGGGGCTCCAGAACTGGACACAGTACTCAAGGTGGGGTCTCACCAGGGCAGAGTAGAGGGGCAGAATCACCTCCCTCGACCTGCTGGTCACGCTTCTCTTGATGCAGCCTAGGATGCGCTTGGCCTTCTGGGCTGCAAGGGCGCATTGGCAGCTCATGTTGAGCTTAAGACAGAGAAATGTCTTTTAATTGATGATCTGTTAAACTGGAATTCAGTCCTGCAGTCTAAATGTGCTGATGGTGTTAGTTACCCTTCCTGCTTTTTGTGAACAGTTACAGTGCACTGGGTAAGCTATATAAAGGATTTTCCTCATTCCCATTTTAACTTTGTTTACAGTGCAATATTTATAGATTCTACTTTAAAGACTGATTTTTAAAATTGGCTTTTCTATGACACCTTTTCATATAGTAACCAATGCTTCACACATATCAACAAAAACTGACATCTCAGTTTTTGTCCTTCCCAATTTACTGAGACACTAAGTTAAAAATATTCCAGGTCTAGAACTTCCTTTGGAAAAGTATTTAGTGTTTTGTGATGTTTAACATGGAAAATGCCTCTCAAATGCCCTTCTGAATACTAGAGCTCAGTAACAAGCATCCAGAACAGTTGCCAGTCATCTGTGGAAAATCTAATTAAGGTCTTGATGGCAAAAGCTAGAACAGCCAAATCCTGATTGCACTGTTTACTGTAAGAAGTTTCTTTACTCCTCAAACTTACCTCATCACCAGGATGACCGCACAAGCCCCTGTAGCTGAGGAAACACAACTTTTAGTGAGAAGCAAGTTCCTTAGCTACTCATCCTCAAGCCACTACCTCCTCTGCCTGCTCGTCTATATCTTTTGCCCTGGATCCTCTGTCTGGATCAAGTCACTTCTCCAGGGGATGACAGTGGCTATCCTCTTTGCCAAATCAGTAATGCTTCTCCTCCACTCTACACTTATTTTTCCAGCTGTCCCTAGCCTTTTCTGTGGGAAAATCCATCTGATCTATTTTAGTTTGCTTTTGGACAACTCTCAGTTCAGTTCCCTTATTCTCCCTCTTCCTTTTTCAGGATTATTGTCTGTCTAGCTTGTTGCAGCATCCTTGCTTAGTTACGTCAATTTCTACAAATTAAGTTAATCTGTTGTTTGAAGTGTATTGAACACATTTGGAATAAGAGTATACACACAGGAAGCTGATTAAAGACAAAATTAACTCTCTCTGAAGGACAGTCCTTATTACAGTCCTTGGCCAAATATGAATTTTCAGGTGTTTAAGTCTGCATGTAAAACCTAACTTTAGTTATTTAATGCCAAATTCACTTCTGTCATGCTTAAAATTTGCATTCTGGTGCACTGCAACGTGCTGTGGACTAAAACTTTTGTTAATAGTGCTACCGGTTGCCACATAGGGTAGAATAAACATGAAAAAACCTCAACAGACAAACATGGAGTTCTCCCCGAGAGGCTGATTCAGTTGTTCTGACACAGATATTGGGAAATCCTTCAGTGATATGAGAAGAGGAGAGTAAAAATTCTGAGCATGAGTTTAGGGTTGCAAACATTTTTGCCTTGTTTTGAAAAGAAAAAATAGGTGGAAAAGGATAACACTAAGTAGTGGGGATAAATTAGAAAATAACAGTTTATAAGTAGATTTGACGTAAGTTCTCTGGCCTAGCAGAGAGCAGATTTCCTTTAGTCTCTTGAAGAGACAGAGCTTTTGTACAGCACCATTCCTTAATACTCCACAGTCCCTCTTACTTCCCCAAAACCCAACCAACCAACCAACAACAACAACAACAAATTAGATTAATTTACTCAGTAAATCTACTAATGAGCAGGTTAGACAACTTTAAGTGGCTTAAGAAAAACTGAGCAAATTAATTTGCATTTAGCTTGAAAAAAGCAGAAGGATTCTGGAGATATCATATCCTCCAGGGCTGCTCTTGCACTCCTCATGAAGTTACGCAAAAGCTGGGAAGATGCCTGATAATGGCTATTCTTGCTTCCATGTTCTCATATCCTGGATGATTACTAAATTCTTTTTAGATAGAGATCTTTTTTCAAACACCTCTCTGACTTCTCCTGATTTTTGGAGAGCCTTTTCATTTTTACCTTGGTTTGATTCCCATTCAAGACTGTGCACTATAAGGGCAGCATTAATTGATATTGGCATTAATACCCAGAGATCATTAATGCAAAGTGTGTAACTTAACTGTCAAAACTGTAATGGAGCTGTTTAGTTCCAGGCTATATTTCTGTCTGTACTGTTTGTTCAAGGCTGGTAGCAGACAGCAGTCTCCTTGACTACCAACACAGCTTACAGTTCTGGGATTTTCCTCTTTCTTCCAAACAGCTTCATGTTTGGATTTGCAGAAATTTATAACCTAAGGGAACAATACTTCAAGGTTAACATAGTCAGCCTTGACAATCCTCCTCCAGAAAAATTATACATTACAACTGTGATACAGCACAAACATCAAATATTGCAAGTATTTCAGATGCTGTATGAACTGCTTGTATTTTTATTTTCTCTCAACCTTCCTATGTTCCTTGGGAGAACAGGTTACTTTTGAAGGATTTTGCTTATCATACTGAAACTTGGCAATGTTGTAAATAAAGCATGAGGATGTGAAAGCAAATTATTTAACATACCTGAAAATCATGCACATAAAAGGAGAAATAGACTACTATCAAATGACACTGACAGGATCTCATACTTTATTAGCAAAACAGAATGAAAAACTTTTATGGCTCTTGACCATAAAGAAAAATGAGAGACAAGTTGGGTTTGCCTTCTGCAGAAGCCAGGAAGTTAACCTTTGTACTTAAAATGTGCTTAAACAGACCGTATTGATATCTGAGTTGATTGATAACACAAAGGGGAAAGAGTACTATCAACTCACAATTCATTTGTCTTCTGAGACAGATGGAGAATCAAAATGATGCCATATACTGTTGCTAACCCTGCTCCTGATTCTACACCTCGCTGAAGAGTTAAAAAAAAATTAACATTGAAGTGTCCAAAAATACTTTCTTATGGGAATTTTTAGAGAATTCTGACACAAAAATTAACACAGGTGTCTATTTATGCCTATGAGGATAGAGAGCAGAGACAGAAAAGGACTCAGAATACCTCTTAACTCCAGAATGTAAACTCTACTTTCTAATAGATTCTTTCTCAAGCTGTTATATGGACAAATTGGTTGATTAAGTAATATGAATTTACAGCTCTTTGAAATATGGCAAAAGCAAACTTGTTATTCAAAACCAGGAGACACCCACTGAAATGCCAGCAGCATGCAGGAGTAGCACTATACTAATTCTTACAGCTCTGATTGGCATCTCTGCAGACCTCTGCTTTTTCTTTTTTTTTTAATTCTGGTGCAAATAGTAACTAGGACAGTGGACAGTAAAATGTCTTTAATCTTAAAATTAAATTATAGCCATATTTCTTGTAACTAGTGTTTTTGAAAGAAAACTTCTTTTGTTTTAAATTGATGCTCTATAAGCATTGAAATTATGGGAAGGTACTGGCAATAATTTTTGAAAACACTTAATTTTATTATGAGTTCTTGTGTGATTACATCCCATAAATCAGATAGTAGATGAAGATCACCTCTAACATAAATGTGGAATAGACTTACCTTGACATCTACTGTTTTTTTTTTTTTTGAAGAGGCATCTACAGTAGTATTATACAATGTAATGTAAGAATCATTAGTACAGTGTGCATTATGACAGAAAAAGGGATGCATATGTGAGTAATACATCTCACTGCACTATTCAAGCCCTTCTGTAGAACTTGTTCGGCATCTTGATTAAGGAAATATAGCAGAGATTGTTACAGTATAGTAGTATTCGTCAGTTATAGTTTCTTTGACCAGCTAAACAGACATTTTAGTGGGATTCTCATTTTGTCTTTATTCTCTTATGTATATGAAGTTAAAAAAAAAAGTCTTATAATTTTGTAAAGTGAATATTTTATTTCAGGTATGGATGATTTACGTGAACCTTATTTCTGAGGTATTGTATTACTGGATAATGTTTGAAAATTTGCAAGTGTGAAATTTCCTTGCATGGAAACAAGGCTAGAAAGCCTTTATTTACTGTTTCTCCCTATTCACAGAATTTCTGTGGCAGCAGAGAGCAGAGATTTCATTAATGCCACTAGTTAACCCTCAAACAGGTTTGACGTTTGGTAAAATGTACACTGTACATTCATTCCTCCATAAATTACTGTCTACAGTGTTGGGATTTTTTTTTCCTGCTATGTCGAGGAAAGATCTTACTGATATTCCTATAATGGTATACAGTAACTTGTGACAATATTATGCATGGAGGAGGAATTTAAACGTTATCCATCTATTAGTCAAAAACCTTGTTGTGCATGAATATTATCCATTCAGTGAAGGGACTCAGCTGTCAGTCAGATGTTTATTTTGCATGGTTCTAAAGTCAGTACTGTAAAGGAGAACTGAGTAAATCATATAGGCTTAACTAACAACAGCGTACTAGTGAGATGCAGAATTACTAACCTAACTGAGCCTGCGATCAGACATTAGAGAGTGCAATATGTGGGGAATTATGGAAGAGACTGTTCATTAGGCCTAAATGAAGTTAAGCAAAATATTAAAGCTGGTTAAATTTTTTTTTAATCTCAAAAACTGTGTGTTATGATGAAATCCAGTGGTTTCTAATAGGTGCAAGTAAGTACCTCTGAGTTCCTGATTTTCTGTGGCAAGGCCTCCTAGACCTGCATTTCCGCCACTACTCATTTAAACTCCATAGTTCAGTCCCATCTCTGCCAGGCCTACTAGTCCACCCAATCCAGTATTTCAAGAACTCAGTCCTATTGTAGTCCCATAGTACTTCCTTTTCCTCCAGTGGTACATTAGAAAATGCATACTTGGATGCTTCAGGAACTTGATTTCACACACGTTTTCCACCTTCCATTTTTCTATTTGTATAACCTGTCATCTTCTTCTCACCCTTTCAGTGAAGTGCACTCACTGTTTATAGCTTTGGGACTCTCTAGCACATACCCAAATTTTGCTTTTTTTTTCTGATATCTGCCTCTGAATGGTGATACAAACCTCACACCAGGCCCTGAAACTAAGCTGTGCAAGCTCCTCAGTCTTTGCATTGTCTAAAGCTGTTTCACTCAGGCTGCTGGTACTTTGATTTTCTAGTACAATCTATTTTGGAAAAGTGTGACTAGCTTGATGTGATTTAAAGCTTAGCAAATAAGTCTCCTGCTCATTGCAATGTGCGTGTGAATTTGAATGTTCATGTGTGCCCTTGAAAACTATTAAAATCTTGAGGGATGCTACCCTCATGCATGAGGGGTAGCTTTGCTGGATGGGCTCTGAGCTGGTTCCTCTGTCCTCTTTCCTTCATGTCTGTTTTCACTGTTTGCAATGGTTACTCCTGTTGCAGAAGAATTGGACATTTAGATACGATATCCTCTTGGTGTTGCATGCTGAGACTATGAAACAACAGCTCTACTAATTGTAATTTCTCTTTTTCCCTTACTGACTCCTCCTGATGATAAAATGAAATGGTTCTTGGAGATAGGCCAGTAGTGAAGCTGACAGTCCCAGAAGCCTCTTAGTTACACTCCTTCAATGAATTTCCAGGCAGGGTGACCGCAATGCAGTATAGTAGATTCTTTAGACAAGGTCAGACTAGTATTCAGCAGAATGCAAATAGAAAGCATAACTCAGCACAGACATATCTCACTCTGTCACATACGCTGCCTGCTGACAAATTAATAACTCTTTCAGGATTTAAATGCAGATGTTTTTCAAGGCTGCTCAATGTTTTTGCGGCAACTATAACATTCTTAGGTATATCTGTTTTTTCTTTATGAGGTGAATCACTGAGCTGAAAACAATTATTGACTAATTGCTCATATGCCACCGAGTACTATTGTGGGTTGGTATCAGTCTGCAATGCTCTCTGCAAGCTGTCCGTATATGAGTGCTTTGAAAGGTGTCCCATAAGCCTCTGCATCCTCATGGTGTGGGCAAATGCTGTGTTTTCCTTCTACTTGTCTTACAAAGATGAGGTTACCACACCAGTGCCTGCGGCAGAAGTGATACTGAAAGGTTTTTTCCTACTGTTGCTTACTACTACTGTAATTTAGGAAGTCATGCTGGTGTCACTTTTTGTGCTCTCTCTGCTTTTGTTCTGCAGATCACAGTACCAGAATACTCCCCATCGTGGATCACATGTTTGTCAGGAGTGGTATGTGAAGCTCTGGCATGTATCAAATGCTGACCTAGAAATATTCTTACTGGGGGGAGGGTGCGTGTGTGTGTGTGTGTGTGTGTGTGTGTGTGTGAAGAAAAACTTCTTCAAGTACATCTGAATGAAGAATTCCAGGTGGAAAAGATTAAGATGTCCCAGTGCTGCCTGTCCTTCTCTTTGTTTGTGGTGAAGATCTGCCTCCGGGGGCTAAGAGGAGGGTCTGAGCCAGAGAAGAAAGCAACAAAATGTAGGTGCAGAGAATCTTGTGTCAAGGCCAGATGTGTGCTCTGCAGCATCCACACAACTCTCCAGCTGTGCATCTCAGAAGGGATTTTGCAGTAAATACTTGTAGTAGGGGACCAGAGACTTGTCCAGGTCAAAGGCTAGAAATGAGTCCTTTACCAAGGTGGCTGCAGACATTGCTCTTTCTCTGAAAGTGAAGGGCAGTAGCTGCTCAAGACTAAGTGGGAGGCCAAGGAATAAACAGAAGCCTGAACATGTCACAAGAAACTTGCAGTGGTGTTTGGCCCATTGCTAGTTCTGATTTTCTTAAATGGGAAGATCCGTTCAAGGCTTGTAGAGCAAGGTGTGGGTAGTTACTTCCTAGTGTTGTCTCCTGCCTAATTTTCCCAGCTGCAAAACTGGGGCCTCTCTCCTCCTGCAGTCAAACCTGCACAACAGCTTACCACAGTGCTCAGGGAGAGGCCCAGGCACACCTGCTCCTCTAGAGAAGGGAGAACAAGCAAAGAGAATGTTAAGAAGATAAGGAACGTGTGAGAAGAGAAGGCAGCAAAAGAAAGGGGAAAAAGCTGAAGAGGCAAAATATCTGAAAAAGAGAAAATAACAAGCCAGTAGCATGGCAAAAAAAAAAATTGAACAAACAGCACATGAGACTTGGGCTTGGAAACATGCCACTAAATGAATCCCATGATGCCTGGGAGTTCTCTTAGTTTCCTTTTACACCGAGGTGACCCTGGAAAGGCTTCTTCCTGGTAAGGTGCAAAAAGCGGAGCCAGGCAGCTTTGGAAGGCAACGGATCATTCTGCTCTGCTCCCTTCTCCATGCTGGGGAATACTTGGAGTGAAAATTCTTCTTTTCCATTTGAGAGCTTTATCTACAATGGAAAATTAAAAAAAAAATAAAATTATTCCAGCTCTGTGTCAAGTAGTGATGTAACATATGCCAAGTGAGGGCGTTCTGAAATGAATCAGATCCCATAACAACCTGTAAGGTTAGGTAAATAGCTGCTCTATCTGTTCTCAAAGAGATAAGACACAGACTATGCCTGTGTTGTGGTTTTGTTTAGTGAGGGGGGCCTAAGGTGGCAGCTTCTGTAGGAAACTGCTAGAAGTTGCTCCCCTTTGTTCAGTGGACTCGGCCGGGCCTATGGCAGACCTGCTGCTGGCCAAGGCCGAGCCGATTGGGAGCAGAATGTTCTGTGATAACGTCTCTGCGATAACATATTTAAGAAGGGGAAAACAGAAAAAAAAAAAAGAGAACAGAAGATGTGAAGCAGCTGAGAGGGTGCAGAGATGCAGAGGGGGAGGCGCAGGACTCCAGGGTCTTGCAGGCCTCACCCTCTGGCCTCTCGCCAGGCAGCCGACTGGGCCCAACTCAGCCCGGCCTGGCTGCAAGAGGTGGAGAGGAGATGAGATGGATGATGTGAAGAGATCCTGAGAGGCTTCTGCCAGCCTGTTGTGAAGAACTTTTCTTGTGAGAGAAACAGCTGCAGACGCCAAGGTCAGTGAAGAAGGAAGGGGAGGAGTAGTGTGACTCCTGGCCAAGGTTCCCCTGCAGCCTGTGGTGACAACCGTTGTCGCCCTGCAGCCCATGGAGGTCCACGGAGGAGCAGAGATCCATTTGGAGCCCGTGAAGGACCCCACACTGGAGGAGGTGGAGGCCTGAATGCGGCTGTGGCCCGTGGAGGGCCCGCTGGGACAGCCGTTCTGGAGGGACTGCACCCCGTGGAAGAGATGACCTACGCCGGAGCAGTTTCACAAAGGACTGTGGTGTATGGGTGGGACCCCACACTGGAGCAGGGGAGGAATGTGAGGAGTTCTTCCCCTGACTATGAAGCAGCGGCGTAAAACAACGTGTGATGAACTGACCGCAGATTACTAAAAAAAAAAAATAGAAATTTTCAGTTCCCACTGCCAGATTGTGTTTTCCAATAAAGTGCTAATCTCTTTCTTTACAGTTTATGCACTCTCATGCATTCACTGAATACATTGTATTGCACTCAATTTACTGTGTTCATTGCTCCTTATTTGTCGAAAGAGCCTTTTAAAACATCAGTGGGGAACTCCTCCTTTAGAATCTGACAGTTTTCCCCGTCTGGGTTTGTGTCAAATGATTAGAGAAGAGAAAGAAAGGAATGACCATATCCTAAGGCAACCTGCATAACAACATTGTCAGCAAAACGAAATTTACTCAGGCTAAAGCACAGTTTTAATTAGTACTAATTAAAAAACATTTCTTATTTCTGCAAGAAAATAACTTGATTTGTTTAAATCTGAGCTACTTATTGAGTTTTTTTGTGGTTTGTTTTTTTTGTGGGTTTTTCTTTTCTGCACAGAATAAAACATCAGGTAGATACGTAGTGCTTTTTTCAGCTGAACTGAGAACCAACTTTTTCAAAATTGAGCGTAGATAATTTGAGTTCTTTGTTCTTTATTCAGGTGATGAAACGTCACTTCTCAAAATCTGTATTATCTGTGAGAATTTGATGTTCAAGAAAAATCAAGCTTTTATGAACCTGTGGTGGAATTCACTACACAGTCTTCTTTCAGCTCCTGGGAGGTAAATGAAAACAAGAGAAGTTTTCACATTTTTTTCATACCTTTCAATTTCTCATTGGTGAACCTGACACTGCTGGATCTGTCTCTTTGGTCTTCTTGATCTCCTAGCACTCCATGTTCTCACTCAAAATCTTGTAATGCCTGTGCTTCCTTCACAAGACAATGCCTTCCAGTTCCCCAGTATGTCTTGTTCAGTCAGTGTTAATATCATGCTCTCTGGAGCTGGGACTCCAAAGGGCTGATGTTCTTTTTTGACATGGGCCGAGGTGATTGTTTCACATAGTTGTTCAGTTTTCCAGTTTTATCTTTTCCAATTGTGAACCACATTCTTTGATCCTCAAATCAATAAAATAATAGTTTTCCTCCTTTTTTTTTGTTTTAAGGAAGCTTAACACTTGAGTGCTGTTAGATTTTTTCCATGTACTATACACAGATACACTGTCTCCGATGTTTTTAACATTTTTCTACTGTAGAGCTAGTTGAACTGAGAGTTTCAAAGAAAACATAACCACCGGTCAACAGATTATTTTCCTGGTTTTGCTCAAATGAGCGCTTATTTTAATTCAAGGTAAATTTTTACCTTGATTGCTGGTACCAGAGGTACCTTTACTTCTTTTCCTATAGACTTCAGAAATGAAGCTGACAACTTGCAAAATTTCATGTTACTATCTGATCATTCTACTGTGTCAGTATGAATTGCAGACTTGGATATATGTTTAGACTCTACCTTAATTAAAAAAATTTGCACATGCCTTTAATCTTGGCAAAAGTGCTTTTGAACTTCAGTCAATTGTTCTTGTCCATTTAAGTGATCTACAGCCCAGGGTACATTCTTATCTAGAATAAAAATTCCTTTCACTACTTTCAAAATCTTCTGTTCAAAGCGATAAAGTAGATGTTAGAAGATTTTGAGTGCGAGTATAAAGTGTTAGTTAGATTGATGAGCAAGGCCAAAGAAAATTAAGAGACTTTATGGCACGATGTTAAATAGACACAGAGGAAAGTTTCCACCTAAGTTTGAAATGATAGCACTGTGGTCACTCAGCCATAGGAATTTTGAATGTGTTATCATGCTCTGATTGTTGTAATTTTGTTTGCTTGTTCAACAAATCCTTCTGTTTCTACCTGGGGTACTATTGTGCTACTTGAATAGGTGGAAGCATAATAGTAAGCTAATATCTTGTCAATCACAGGGCAGGTCCAAGATGGCATCCTAATAGTGAGTCTCTTGGAAAGCACTAGGATGTGAGTGATGGATTAAACTACTGTGAGCAGGTGCTTTCTTGAATGAGGGACAGTCTAAGACTGGTCCAGTGTAAAAGTTAGCAGGTAAGAGTTGACAGGGCTTTTAACATATGGGTGAAATGGAGGATTTTGTAGACTGCTGTCAGGCAAGCATAATGTATTTGTATAAGTTAGCAGAAACACTGCGTTTATGGTAAGTAAGGACATGCATAAAGAACACGGCGGTAACTGGTGAAAAAGGAGGGTAGCTAGCCACAAAATGCAAGTTGCTATATTAACTTGGTAGCACCAAATACAAATGAATTACATGGACTGGCCCATAACAATGCTAAGAATAGCTGACAAACACAAAAATGTTCCTTTGTGGTTGTGATAATGTAAGTGAATGCTCTTGGAAGTGACCTGCCTCCATCCTCCTGGTGAGGTTGTGGTTTTGTCACGTACATTTATTTCTAATGCAGTAGCCCATCTGTCTTTAACTTTTGTGTTGACCTTGGAATTTGTACTGAAAACCATCTGTTTTTACCACTTGGCTCCATGTTCCTTGAAAGTACACTTGAAAAGACCGGATACTTCAGATGACCTTAGTTTTCCTCCTTATATCTGCCTTGGACAGAGTCCCAAGATCGTGGCATCTACTCTTGAGGCTTTATTCTGGAGTAGTAAGGACTGGAAGAAAAGGCAAGTCATTTGGCAGGTCAAGTATGTTAACTTACAGCAGCCTGTTGACCAGCCTGATCTGTATACGTCTGAAGAGACCTTGCTCAAAAGTTTGCTTTTCTGGGCTTCCTTCACCTCGTTCCAGACCACAAAAGTTAATAGTTTATAGAACTTAGAATTTTTGTTTTCTTTTACAGCTGGAGTTGATGTGTTTTATCAACTTGTAAAGTAAGCAAAGAAAGGAAAGTTACTGGAAGTAATGTTAATTATGAATTGACTTACTTGGGACTAGTGTAATAGTAGATTACTTTATGTATGTTTTACTGTTGAGACACCATGATAGACCTAGCTATTTATAAGCATATATAGAGAGATAAAAGGTGAGCACTTACAAGGCTTTATGATAGCTATTAAAGGTTATGAGATTACACATATTGTATTTGTGTTTCTTCAGTAATTCTCTTTACATTTGACTTGATTGCTTCATTTCTTGTTGCGCAATATAAAGTCCAGGAAAAAAAATGTAGGCTGCTTGGTTTTTACTATTGACAATAGTGAAAATATACATAGATATTTTATTTTAAAAGAATGGATTAAATGTTAGTGGCAGAAGAAAATCTCCTTATCAAGAAATGGCCAAAACACTAAGAGTAATTAAGAAATTACAGTTCATTTTAATGCCAAATCTCATACTGAAGACAAAGTGCCAGAAAAAGGATTAAGTTTTCTTCCTCATTCTGTTCTATCCAGCATTTTTGGTAATGACATATATTAATTGATCTTTTCTTTTTCTCCACAATGAGTTATTGTGTTATATTTTTTTATTATTTTGAAGCTATCTAAGAGTGAGAAAATGAAGAACCTCATCACCCTGGTACTGGGCTACTTAAATATTTATTTTTTCTGACATATGATTGTATACTGCAGCTGATTTTACAGAAAAGCTGAGTACATGTGGCTTAATTTCCTGTGTGTATATGAACATGCTTGTACATATAAATTTGTATGGTAATAAATATGATGAGTATTTGTGTTTTACATAAAATAGTGATAATAAACTCTGGTAATTAATGTCAGCCTAAAATAATAATAAATTTGGACTCCCAAATGTAAGTATACTGAAGATTACCTGCCAGTCATCCATCTGTACGTTTGAATTTCCATAATAGCTTTTCTCTGTATTTTTTTTTAATTTAATGAAATAAGTATGATTCCCTCAAGTGAGAAGGCATCCAAATAAAAGGTGACAGAAGAGCCTCAGCTGCACTGTGTTTTGTAAAGGTGAATACAATTAAACATTAGGTCAGTACTTCGAAGTATTTCTGTGTGCGTGTTTCTAATTTGCTTTAGGAAAAAATACAGCCTTTATCTGAATAGTATTTTTTACAAACACACTGAAGCAATCCCTTTTCAATTATGTGTAAATATATAGTATTTAAAATTGGAAGCTAAATAATGGCTGATACTTCTCAGCTTAAGTATTATGGGCCTAGATGCTTTCCTTCATATCATACATATTTAAAGCATATTTATTTTTTATATATTAGGTGAAAAACATATAGGATTTAGATAACATTTATTATTCTTTTAGGTAATTTTAATTTGTACTACCTGCTAAGGGAAGAGAGCAGAAATTTAAATAACATAAATTTGCCTTAGATGTTTGAAGTGGAATACACTTTGTGCATATTTTAAATAGGAATATCTGTGAAAGTGTGTATGTTCGGCTGGCAGGGGTTTATGAACGGAAAGGAGTATGCTTTATTCCCTCACCAAAATGTCTTGGAAGTCTAATCTACCATGATGAAATGTAATGGTTTACTCAGAACTTAAGCACTCACAATACAGTGCTATGAATTAAAAAAGCTGATTAAATTACTCTATGCCCTGTATTTGAGATGACAGATAATAAGTTATTTCAAAATAAAGTTAATAACATTTGGTTTTGCCAATATCCTGTTTTAAACTTGCTCTATTCCACATTGTAGTGTATCCCCAGGAATGCTGGGGCTTGAGCTGCAACTTAGTGCTTGGAAAGTTGTTTTCTCAGGTCTTCCAGAAAGAAGTAACAGCTATCAAACAACTGGTGTAGCATTGTATTGAGTGCAGGTGTCAAGGCTTTGGTAGCGCTAGGGGCCTGCAGGTCCCTTTGTTTAACTTCAAGAGATACTTGACGTATTTCTCCAATCTGTTGAGGTCCCCTGAATGGCTGCAAAACCATCTGGTGTGTTGGCAGCCTCTCCCAGTTTTGTGTCATCTGCAAATGTACTGAGAGCATGCTCTCTCCATCATCCAGATCATTAATGAAGAGGTTAAACAGTATTGGCTCCATTAATGACTCCTTGGGTACAGAAGTAGTGACTGGCCTCCAGCTGGACTTTGTGCCACTGATCACCACCATCTGGATCTGGCAGTTCAGCCACTTGTCAACTCATTTCACCTTTCACTTATCCAGTTAATACTTCAGTTTTTCATTGAGAACTTTATGGGAGACAATGCAGAATGCCTTGCTGGAGTTGAGGTAAACAATATCCACTGCTCTCCCCTCATCCACCAAGCCATTCATTGTGTTGTAGAAGGCTATGATGTTGGTCAGCCATTCTCTTCTGTTTTATTATTGACCAGTTGTGCTGACTTGTACAACTTTCTTCAGTTTCTTTCTCCACTTATCTTTTCTTTTTTTTTTTTTTTTTTTTTTTTTTTTTTTTTTTTTTTTTTTATGGAGGTAGAAAGGATCCTGTAACCACTCATTATATTAGTATTCTCTTCAGTCTACCGAAACTGTAGATTTCATTTTAAAACAAAAATGTTGAATGTGTAAAGGTTAACATAATGCTACTTTCTTAAAGCTGACAGAAGTCAATGAAACAATGTAAACACAAGTACACAGAGTCTTAAATACCATCTAATAGAAGTATGGGTTAACAGATTTAATGGAATTAAGTAAACTGATGGCAGCTTTAGTAGTCTCCTGATAAAAGAACGGATGGAGATGCTCTGAAATCGAGTTTTGTAGCTACTTTTGTGCAGTCTGGAGGTTACAAGATAGCCACTTCATTTACTCATTTTTTCAACCTATGGCTTCTTTAAAGTAAAATAAAGTCACTAAAATTGGAAAAGAGCTGAGTAGCAAAATAACAGATAATATGGGTCTCTTTGGTCTAGGACTGTTATCTAAATTTTTACTTTACTTGTCTTAAAAAGGAAATTGTTCAGAAAGACATGAAAAAGTAGTATGCTAATCAATCTGATTCTTCATTCCGTGGATTTACTTAGTGATGAATAAAAAAATAAAGGAGTATTTGGCAAAGAAGTGTTGCTTATTGTGTAAATATAGGAATGTTACATCATAGCTGAAATATTTGATATAATAATTGACCTTTCTACTTCAAAATGGTTTGCTTCTGTCAGAACAAAATGGACAAGAAGTGAATATGTGTCAATCTTTCTCCTTCATTGTGTGGGTAAAACAGCACGGACAGGGATAGGGAGTGAAGAGTCACTCATTTAATGTCATAATTACACTGGACTTGATAGTTTTTATGTGTCTGATAGAACTATAGAAATGTGAGCAATTATCTGTTCCTGCATTTTATGTGATGAACCACAGGGCCTTTTATTTTGGAGGGTTTTATAATAACATATACAAGTTAAAATTACTTTGTGTTTTATTTCCTTCATAATAGTGATGGGTAATTTGAGATAATTAAGACTTTAAAAATGTACAGGACTATATTTAGCTATTAACAATGGCTGGACACTGGATCAGAAATTTAGAATGAGAATAAATGAAATCATCTCCTCCAGCAGTGAAATGACTGAGCTACCGATAAACTTCTTATATGACCTTTTGCAAGTGATCTTAAAGTGTAACAGGTTTTACTCAGCTACTACCTCAGATGCGTTTAGCCACTGTTATCAGCAGAATAACTAGATTTCTCTCAGATGATCATAAATATAGTGATGGTCTTTAAAGGATCTGCATCAGATTTGCTTTCAAATTTTTTTTTTTTAATACAGAACACAGAAGAAACATACAGCATATATAAAATTAAGCAATTTGTGGTAAGATATGGTGATCTATGAACAATCAAGTTTTACTGTTTTATTTCAACATTCAGAAAACCATGTGAGTGCAACAAATTAGTAGTACCCCACAGGTGACTCTGAAGCTTCCATTTTAGTGTTTGAATATAGATCTCCCCGGCTTTGGCTGTAAAATGGGTGCTGAAATGACCACAATGGAAATAACAGGTTGTGTTGAAACTGGAAGTATCGGAATTGAAAGATGTGATTAGTAACATTTGTCAGTGATCATTCTGGGCATAATTTTGTTTAATACTTGCTTTATTGTCTTGGCAGGAAAGAAGGCTATATTAATAAGCTAGGAATTCATACAGAAGGAAGTAGATTTTATAAAGTATTGGAATAATAGAAGGGATAGAACTTAAAAATATAAAAAGTAAAGTTTGAGCTCTTACAGTACATATTACCAAGTGGAAGCTCATCAGTCTATAATAAGAGAAATAAATTGAACTAGAGGTATAATATTAAATCCTAGGATGGTGTTTGATTATTTTGTGAAGGTGATTCTTTGATGTACTCACCTGGAATCACAGCACACTATTTGAGATAGAAGTGCTTAGAGTGTTACTTAGCGGGTTTTTCAAAAGTAAGGGATCATTCGGTGCATTTGATGATAGTCTTTTTACTATGTCCCAACATTTTAAATTTGTCCCCTTACGAGAACTGGGCTTTTTTGTATGGATAAAATGCTTGTGGGTTGGTTTTGAGGGTTTGTTGTTTTTTTTGTTTTTTTTTTTACGTGGCTGTGGGTTCACAACGTAATCCCTGAGGTGAACTGAGAGGTCAATTGACTCTGTGAAAGTGAAAACCACATAAAAGAAACTGTCTTGTTCCTTCATGCAGCTGACAAAGCAAAAATTGGAATAATGTTACTGCTGAACAGTTTGGTAGGATCTTAAAAACACGTCAGCTACCTCAATGCTCCTAGTAGATGTTATCTCATATGTTTTAAAAGCTCTAGCATTTGGATACAACGCATTCTGATACCCAGGAACTTATTTCAGAGCTCCATATTCTTTACAGTTGTTAATGTGTGTATATATAAATTTAGAACTAACATTTAATCTTGAATATCCATTGTCTTGTTGAATATAAAATATATTTATTTCATGTCATGTTTTTGCCTTTTCTGCTAAATTTAAAAGTTTACATTCTTTCTTATGTTTACATTTATGTTTACATTACAAAAGTTTACATTTCTTTCTTATTCTTTCTTATTTTCTGTATGATGCACAGAACTGGGCACAGTACTCCAGCTGGGAATTTACCAATAGTAAGCAGTATGGAAGATCATGTGAGAGGAGAAGACATTCACACTCTTCATCTGTAACTTTCTCTTAATGAAGGAAAAATATGATCTCTTGTGTAAGTGTTGAAAACATTTGTTTATGGGAAAACCATCTTTAACAATGTCCTTAATGAAAATATATTATGTTAACAAAGAAGACATGTATGTGTTAAAAAAAATAAAAATCACTGGTCAAAAGTTTCTGTTCTATATCTCTTAGGGTTTTTTTCTTCTTTTTAATTTAGTAGGAAAAAAATGGCTTGGTGGAATGAAGAAAAGTAGAAATGAGAACAAGGAAGCTACATATGTATAAAATGACTTCTAATACGTGACTAATAAAAATGTCTTGTCGTGATCTGTCTAAGCACTATGGTCTCTAAAAAGGAGTAGGCCTGTGAATTTTTCTAGTTCAGCAGTAACATTTTTTTTGTGATGGCTTAGTATCAGAGTAGAGGATTAAATAATCCAGATTCTTATGTCATTCTTACTTGTCATGAACTTGAAAGCTTAAGTAATCCTAAATCCATGTTTGTAGAATGATTTTTCCAAACGAATGCACAAGTCCTTTGTATGGCAATGAAGTACGAAAAGCCTTAGTGTGAATAAAGTGTGTATTTCTGGGATATGAAAACTGTAGGCTTGTGAAGATATACCTTGCAGGTATACCTTGCAGATACTCTGCTATGGAATAGCAGCGATTCTTCTGAACTATCACTTAGGTGAATTTCTGCTGAGAATTGTACTTGAGAGGTATTATTGAAGGAAATTTTTTAAATGTAATTGAAAGGGAGATGATACAATGATGTATTATTTGTCATGGTCACTTGTAAGTTGTTGGGGAGCAGAGTAGAACTATGTGGTGGAAGGAATGGTAATTGGCATGGTGACATCTGGGAAATAATGGTCTTATCTCTTCTACAAAACTCAGGGTAAGTTCCTTTTTCCAAAGGCTCTTACAATGGCGTATACATATTCTGTTGGAAGGTATAGGGGAAACTCTTTAGGAAAATTATATATGTTTCCTCATTAAGTTTTTCCCACCTATTTCTTCATTTCTGGAGAGAGTTCGGGGA
>WHYT01017770.1:787649-898461 GCA_009806455.1 Tetrax tetrax
TTCAGCCCAGCTCTCCAGCCTGTCCAGATCCCTCTGCAGGGCCTCGCTACCCCCAGGCAGATCCACACTCCCAGCCAATTTGGTGTCATCTGTGAACTTACTGAGGGTGCACTCAATGCCCTCATCCAGATCATCAATAAAGATATTGAAGAGGACAGGCCCCAGCACCGACCCCTGGGGAACACCACTTACGACCGGTAGACAGCTGGATTTAATGCCATTCACCACCACTCTCTGAGCCCGGCCCTCCAGCCAGCTCCTAACAGCCCTTATTGGTGAAGACTGAGGCAAAAAAACTCATTGAGTACCTCAGCCTTCTCCATGTCCCAGGTAACCAGGACACCGGTTTCCTTCCGGAGGGGGCCTACATTCTCCTTGGACTTTCTTTTTGTCTCCTACACACCTATAGAAACCTTTCTTGTTGCTTTTTATATCCCTGGCCAGATTCAATTCCGTCAAGGCTTTAGCCTTCCCCACCCGATCCCTGGCCACTCGCACAGCCTCTCTGTAGTCCTTCCAGGCTGCCTGTCTCCACTTCCACCCTCTATAGGTTTTCTACTTCACTTTCATTTGGTCCGGGAGCTCCTTGCTCATCCTTGCAGGCGTCCTGGCCTTTTTGCCCAACTTGTTCTTCATTGGGATGCACCTCTGCTGAGCTTGGAGGAGGTGCTCCTTGAATGTGGACCAACTTTCCTGGACCCCTCTTCCCTCCAGGGCTGCCTCCCATGGCACTTTGCCCATGAGGTCCCTGAAGAGGCCGAAGTCTGCCTTCCTGAAGTCTAAGGCAGAGAGCTTGCAGTGTAGTTTCCTCACTGCCCCATGGATCTTGAACTCCACCGCATCATGGTCGCTGCAGCCAAGGCTGTCCATCAGTTTCACATCCCCCACCAGCCCCTCCCTGTTGGTGAGCACAAGGTCCAGCATGGCACCCCTTCTTGTCGGCTCCTCTATCGCCTATAGGAGAAAGTTATCATCCATGCATTCCAGGAACCTCCTGGACTGCCTGTGCCCTGCCGTGTTGTCTCTCCAACAGATGTCGGGGTGGTTGAAGTCCCGCGTGAGGACCAGGGCTTGTGACTGCGAGGCTGCTCCTATCTGGCTATAGAGTGCTTCATCTGCTCTGTCCTCCTGGCCATGCGGCCTGTAACAGACCCTCACTGTAACATCCCCTGTCCATCCCTGATCTTGATCCATAAGCTCTCTGTCAGCTCCTCCTCCATCCCCAGGCAGAGCTCTACAGACTCCAGCTGGTTGCTGATGTAGAGAGCAACACCCCATCCTCGTCTTCCCCTCCTGTCCTTTCTAAAAAGCCTGTACCCCTCCATGTTGACGCTCCAGTCGTACGAGTCGTCCCACCATGTCTCCATGATGCCAACAAGGTCATAGCCCTGCTCGTGTGCACTCATCTTCAGCTCTTCCTGTTTATTTCCCATCCTGCATGCATTGGTATAGAGACATTTCAGCTGGGCCCCAAGCAAAGCCGACTTGCTGGCTGCAGTGACAGGAGTTCTTTTGGACCTCAGTTTAAGTTCATTTGCACTTACCCGCGATCCTTCCTCAGCTTCTGGACCCTCAGTGCTGGCACTGGTGCCATACTGACGGCAGTGGGCTGAACTGTGCTCCCTCTCCCCCAGCAACACTAGTTTAAAGCCCTCCGGAAGAGTCTGGCAAGCCTTTGTCCAAGCACACTCTTCCCCTTCTCGGTTAGGTGTACGCCATCCGCCCCTAGCAGCCCTGGCTTCTCAAAGCACGCCCTGTTGTGTAGATACCCACATGCTCTGTGTCTTTCTGAAGCTGTAAAGCAAAATTCCACTTAGAGTGAGGAAGCTTTCAAAGTTAAAGCCTTGAGAGGCTGATCCATGTAGGGCTCAGAGAAAAAAAAACATTTAGGTAAACACAGGAGAGGGGTGAGAGAGAGAGGGATGGTTATCTGAGTGCCCAGTATGATGCTGTAGGCTTGATTTTAGGTACTCATCAGTTTTGATATGTTTCCAAAATCAGTCTAGCCTTTTCTCAAGGACTGGACATGCTGCTAGGTCAAAGATCTTATAACTTAAGCATGGAAATGTGAAGGACTAGTTGCTTACTCAGCCGCTTTAGCATCTTCTTTAACACTGTCTGTGGAAACTGGAAGGAAATGGGTAGGTTCTTCTATACTAAAGTAAAAGTGTATACTTTATATATACTTGTATACTAGAGTAAAAATGGTCTGCACTGGAGAGAATGTTACAGCAACTGAACAAGTCAGTCTATATAAAGTACATAGACCTCTGCTAATGCTATGTGGCCTTTCTACTTAGACTGACATCATCTGTCTTTTCTTCTGTCCCTACTTCCTCAATCTATTATCTCAAAACACCTTGCAGTTACATGTGCTCAGCCGATCTCAAGCAAGTTACCATCTCCTCCTTTTACAGAGGTTTCAACCCAATCCAGGGCACAGCAGCGAGAGCAAAGCTAAGAGACAGCTTTTAACAACAGATAAACAATGTTACAGTACACTAAACAAGCAAATGTTTATACAGTTCACATTATCATCACAATAGCAAAAGAAAAAAGTCTCTGTTAAGCTAAGCAGAGGTACAAGAAATGTCTCTGTGAAGATATGTGACTCACTGAACCCTAAGGGTAGAATGTGGCTCCCTGAATAAACCTCCTTCAATGAAAGAAGGCTCAGAGGAGGCAAGGGAGAAGGATGTGCCCATGAAGCTCAGGGAATAACACAGGGCATGACTGACCACAGCTGTTGCTTGGAAGCTGGCTATATCTCAACATAGAGGACCAGAGGGACTGGTTCTAGATTAACAGCTTGTTCTAGATTAACAGCTATCAACAGTTCAGTGAATCAACTGGTTGTGTAAATGTTTCTTCCAGAGCTTATTAAAACAGAGTGAATGTCTCCCTGAGTTACCCAGCCAGTGTGGAGAGAGTGAATGTGTAGCTCAGCCCAACAGAGACTATGAAAACTAAAAGACTAACAAAAGAATTTTGAAGAGAGCAATGTATGTAAGCAACTTCCCAGCAACTGAGGACACCCAGCGTTGTGATGGTGAGTGTATTATAGAGACTGGTAAAGGGGACCATGATAGTGTTTTGATTGAACCATATATTGCAATTGCTATTTTTTGCTAAGTGTAACTTTCATTTCTGTAATGATTTTAGTATATTTAGTATCATTCTGCTAAACCAAAAATCCCATGTAGCATCCACTGCCTTCAAACAAGTAAATTTGATGTTAAACATTACACCCTCCACTCCTAGAATATCTAAAAGAACCTGGTCCTAGAGTGTTTGACTGTGATAGTATAAAAGAGAGTAGAGGGAAGGTGTCTAATAAGGCTATGCAAAAATTATTTTTTTTTAAAAAAAACCAGTTATGTAAGAGCCTGAGCTACACTTTTCCAAGATGAATAAATAGGTAGGTATTTCCCCCCTTTCATGCACTCTGTGTCTTTTGGAAAATTGTATGTAGTAATGAGAATGTTCTAGACTTGATATTTTTGGAGACTAAGATCTTATGTCAGATATTCCCCTTTGAGAGTTTGAGAACTTAGTGATTTAATGAGAGATGTAGAACATCAATAATCTTTGTGGGCATTTATTTGCTGGAGTTTGCTCGCTTTACCTTCACCCTTCCTGAGTAACAAGGACTGGAAAAATTTGCCAAAGTTGAAGTCCTAATGTTATCCCATGTCTCAGATCTTGAAACTTGCATAGGTTTTGGCAGATATGATGTCTCCATCCAGATAATTCTTTTCCTTGCCCAGGGGTTACAACCGTTGACTGATACCTCCTATCAAACACGGCTAAAACAATAACACAAATAAATAAACTGGAAATCCTGATGGGGAACTTCCTGTTGGTCAGACCTATAGGTTAGAACAACTTCCTGCTACTAACCAAATGGAAAAAAAAAATAAATGAGAGATGTAAAAAGGAAAGCTCTATAACCCATTACTTATACATTACTTTTCAGTATAGAGAGAACAACAAAATGAGTGGAAGCAAATCTTTATTTTTCACAAGTTTTGGATAATTGTGTTTTAAAAATATTTTTAGGATATTGAAGTGATAACATATTTATGCTCTGTGGAGTTCTTTTGCTATTTGCACAAAGGGTAATGAGAATTGGCAGGGAAAAAAAAGATCTAAGCAGGTGCTGAGGTGGACTTGCCAAATAGATTTTATTTTGATGCTAACTGGGTACAATATGAGTCTTTCAGAAATCTAAAAAGACACTCACTGATTGTATTTTTATTTGTTTGTTTGTTATCAGGTTTTTTGAAGGTGCTAATTCTAACTCCAGTTAGAGATTTGTATCCACATGATAGTAGAGAGTGAGGATAGCTGATGAAAATGACTGGTGATTAAAAAGTAGGAATGGAATTCAAAACTGTATTTAAACACTGCTCTCTAAATAATAAGAGTAATGTTTTCTCAATGCGTAATAAAAAAAGGTTATCAGCAGTTGAATGAAATGAGTTGAATAAAATTTTAAGACAAGTGGGTGGATCTTTGCATTAGATGGATCTTTGTACTGGGTATAACTAAGGGAAGCTGCATTTAAGCAGGCAACTGGAAAGAGGTTTTCTGCAAGACCAAGGAATCTCGATCTGTTGGAAAATAAAAAATAGTTTGAATGGCAACACTGAGGTGTTAAATCTGTTGGTATCACCTGCGTAAGGCTATTTATGATCTTCAGAACACTCACTTATCAGTGAGTAATCATTTTTCATAAACATCTCCATTGCTGACCTTTAAGTCCCAATTTTCAAGGGACGCATACAAAGAGATGAGCCTTGGCACTGAAAAGCCTGCCTTTATTTACTTCTCAAAGTCAGGAACTCACTTGACTTATGGATTAGGGTTTGCATGAAGATGGCTAACCTTCACCCATGGCACCACTAACAAGGTAGCAACATGAGGAGTTTCAGAATGCTGCAGATTACAAAAATAGAGTGATGTTTGTGTAGATGGCCCACCCTGACCTATGGCATCACTACACAGCCAGTGACATGAAAATGTTGGGATGCTATAGACAATAGTATGGGGGATGTTGACTGAACACAACTAATAACCAACACAAATTAACAGGGTATCCATATCAGATCACACTAGAAAATCAACCAAACTGGGGCCACTGGGGAACAGGGGCATGCTCTGTATTTGGAGGGGATTGAGACATTATAGGGAAATTGTTTCACAGGCAAGAGGAAAGGTACTATAGAGTTAAGCAAACCTTTTGATTAGGGTGGTTTAGGAGTCCCTGTTGAGCAGCTCTGTTTGATAAATGCAGCTTGGAGCAGGACAATAAATCTATTTTTGTTCCAGCCATGCTTGCTTATGACTTACTTCCAAAGTTGGGGGGGGGGCCTGGGATGCTGGCAAGGGAACACCTAGAGGGGGCTTCTTCCCGTCCTAACACCTATTGATTTTATAATACCCAGTAATTTTTCCCACCTTCAACTTAGACCTCAGTCTTCCCCAGGCAATCATGTGCCCATCTGTCTAATGTGCTAAGAATCTTATAATCTGTCCCCTTACTAATATTTTTTTTCTGTTTCCTGCTGGTACTAATAATCTTTACTCTTAGATTAATTAATATAATCAAATTAAGCTCTGAACAGTTCTTCTCAATCTTAGCATTAGATGTCCCTGTTTTTATTTCAGACTTCGTGAAATAGTGCATTGAAAAGCAGTCTTTTTTTATTTATTTTTTCTTAGAAGATTGCCTCTTCCCATGTGTCTTCAGACATATATCCTGATTTAGACATAATCTTTGAAAGCACACTTACTCAGACTAAGCTATGTGAACTTTTCTTCCTTCTAAGTTACTTTATATATTAAGACAACATAACAGGCTTCCTGTTCCTTAAGGGGAGTCCTGTTAAGAATCACTTTTTTTCCTACTTTAAAGTTTGCCTACACTTGTGGACAGTATAGCCCTCAAGCGGAATTTACAAAGATGGAAAATAAGAAATAAGAGTGTTAAATTTTGCTATTGATTGAATTTATGTTTTTATAGCTCATAAGGTAGCATCTAAGTGACATGTATGTAAGAGGACTCAGTGTGGGAGACCACAGACTTCTGGGGTCAGGCTTGTCTAGAAGTACTGCCGGGGCAAATCTGGGGCAACCATTGGTTCTGGATTGAAAGATACTTTGGCTCTACTATTTGAACATATATAGTCTTATTCTGCTATAGCAATTACAAGGGTTACAGTTTAGTTAGATTTTGCACAGTATAAAGAAAAGTAGTTTAAAGAGTGTTTGTATGGGGAAGATAAAGGATTTCTGATAGAGGGTTTTCTCACAGAAGTAAGTGATGGGGGAAAGTAAGTAACTGCTTTAAAATGCTGGGTGAACAAGACTTCCGGAAAGACTTGAAGTTGCTGACAGGTGAAAATAGGAATGTATTAGATTTACAAAACAATTCAAAAAGGCAGAGTCTCTTTCAACATGACATTGCTGCTTTTCTTGAAGCTTGTTTCTCAAGGATCAGTTTAAATGCAGCTTTTTGGATTTAACATTTTTTCCTCACACATTATCATGGATTACATTATGCTGTGAAACACGTTCTGAGGATTCAAATCCTAAGAAGGTACAGGGAAGTTTGGTGTGTAACATGAAATACTTGAATTTTTGAATTATTTCTTCTGTTGTAGAAAACATATGCTTTTCCTCAGTTCTATTAGTGCTAATGTGTGGCCTATATAATAGGAAGCTATACTTCTAATCACAAAAATGTAATTTATGTTAATAACTGTGGAAAGACAGATCACTTTGAATTTGCCTTCAGGTGGATAAAGTCTGGAAGGTTCTACCTGTATTTGCCTGAAAAGAAGCTCAGTATTCACCTTCTGTGATGTGTGTGATCAAGTAGTGTGGTAATAGGAGTAATAGCTGAAGAGCTCATGTTAGGAGTTTAAGAGCAGAATTTCACCTAAAAATTACCTGGTTAGTTAAAGGTCGAATGCATTTCTTACTCTGAAATGTCTGAACTTTTCAGTGAGTCTGAGCACGCAGTAGGTGAAAAACTGAGGGAATGCTATTACTTGAATCAAATTCAAAACAACCTTAAATGAGGGTATTTTTTGGATTCAGGGTTTTTTTTTTGGTAGAGTGCATTGAGGGCTGTGTATGTTAGAAAACTTGCTCCTGAAGTTTCGTAGGAGATACTAGAAATATTCTTGAGCCTCACTTTTAAAAAAAACTCTTAGAAAAAATGGTATATATTGGATTAAAAAAAAAGAATTAAAAAATAAGCCTTGAATATTTTTTTAGGGATACTTGTCTTCACAAGACACTTTCTTTGGATAATTCTGGTTATGTCTACAATAAACAGCTGACTGCACATTTCTGAGCACTAGAAATCTAGAACAAAAAGGTGTTCAGACAGAAGCACAACATATTTAGTAAAGAAAGGAGCCACAGTGCAGTCATTTTTGCATTCACTTACCTAATGAAAAAATATTAAATTACCTTGGAAGCAAAAAACTCCCCCCAAACCCTTCAAAAATTGTTTTGTCCACAAAATACTTTCATGATTATTATCTTAATAATAATAACAAACCAAATAATTTCAGCTGAACTAATGTAGGACCATCTGAGTGTTGAATAAAATGTGTTGAATACAAGTCTTGAAAATTCACTTACTTCTCAAACATACTAATTGCAGCCTAGGTGATTTAGTTTGCCCATAGATGTCAGACTGAATGAAATAACCCTGCTGGAATTATAGCATCCATATGAAGTCATTTGCATACAGTAAAGGAACATGAACACTGACTATTTGCAGAGAAGACATGAGGAAATAAAAGTATCCTGCCACAGAAATTCCCTCTGTCCAAACCAACATTGTACATGTAACATTGTTAATTTTGAGTTAAATAAAGTTGTGTAGTAAATGACATTTTGCACCTGTTCTTGGAAATAGCAAGCAGAATTACCTGCTCTTTCTTGATCACCATTTAATGTGCAATATTTCCTCCTTCCTCTGGCTTATATTCTTCCTTAACAGAAAGGAATGCTTATGTTCTGTTTAACAAAAGAGTCCGTTAACCCCTGTCAGTACGAAGCAGGAGAACATGCTCTTTGGTTTTCTTAAAGATCTTGGCTTACAGGAAGAGACTGAATGCTTAATCAGAGCATGAATCCTGATGTCCTCAGATATTCTGGGTGGTCCATGACAATGAACATCAGAGGACTCATTTTCATCACACCACAAAATTAGCTATGTAATGTCTATTGTTCTCTAATTTCTCACTCATCACTCTAGAAATGTAATCCCAGGTGTCTCATTCCTATGCAAGCAGATGTGGAAGCTCATAAACTGAATTGCAACCTGAAGGAATGAGTTGTTCTCAGATCTTTTGGTTGCCGGGGAAACTACATTCTCAGTCTGTGTATATTTACAATAGCCTCTTTTCCAAAGCTGTCTAAATTTCGTGTTGTGGCACTCGGGAACAGACTAAGAGAGAAACAGTAATATATGTCTACTAAATATTATCATTGGTTTCTCAAATAATATTTTTTTAAAAAGGTCACACATTCTGTCTCGAAGTATGTATTATTTTAATAGATACGTGATGAATCTGAAAAGTATTTAATACATGTTTTTATCCTTTTGGCTACTTTCCTATGCTCCAATTATAAGTCAGTCTCAATTACAGTACATTTAAGTATGACCTGAATGTTTAAAGAGGTATTTCTCAACAAAAAGTTGTTTCAGGAGAAACTGTGTTTTTTTTCTCCTCCAAACATAGTATATTTTTCCAAATTACTTTGTGGTACAAAAGCAGAATGGGGGCTATTGAATCATGCTTTATCAATGGGGATGCTATAGAGCTAGGGAACTGTTCTTCATGTGATAGAATTGGAGAATTTCTTTATAATAGTTCAAAATCTTAAACGACGGCATCCATATGTACATCACACCTACTCTGACTAGTATTTAGGGCTTTCTTTAATGTACTAGTATGCTATTTTTCCCTCTAAAATCATAAAGTTAGATTTTAGACACTAAGAAAATCCAATTTGCAGGTGAAGGGATGAGGCAATTTTTTATTAATTACTTAATGAAATAATTTTCAAAATCATATCGCTAAAATGTATGTGGAGAGTGACATAGTATAAAATCTGTACTTGTTCTTTGGGGGCAACTTGTGTGACCTGACTTCTTCACCATTTGTGAGTCAATGCAGTTCTCCAGATTCAGTAAAAGAATAGAGAATCTCCTGTGCCAGTACATGGTGTGCATGCAGACTATTTCTAAATAATTTTTTTCCACAGCAGCAGCAGCCTTGCCCTCATTATTTCTTCCTGGGCAACAAAACACAGAAGCATTTGTTTTTTTCCTCTTCAGTGAAGGCCTACCATCACTACCTCTTTTTTAAAAAATCTTTTTTAAATTTAAAAATCAAAATAATTAGACATTGTATCTATACAGGCAACTTGTAGGAGCTATCTGGAAGCTGTTCTGTGCAGAGGATCAAAATGATCAGTAAAAACCCAGGCAGTGTAGCAGATCCATCACATTTCTTGTATCTGAATTATTTCTCAACAAAATATAGTATCATTAATAAAATAAAAGAAGAAATATCTTAAGCAAAGGAATGTAATTCTTAGAAGTCCCACTGGAACAACAGTTCACTTACTTAAAATGTGAATCAGAACTGAAGTTCAAACACTTCAGTTTGAATAGTGCTCAGGTAGCTCAGCAAAGAAACTGTTACTGAAATGAAAGGAATTGCTACAGGCATTGCAAAAATGTCATGTGTATTCCATGTTTGTAGAATGAATATTAAAATGATGTCATATATATGAGAAGACTGGAAACTTTAGAATTTGAAGGGTCTAATCTCTGGCTGGAGTTCAAGTTATGCTAGCTTCTGGTGTAAAATTCTGAAGATATTGGAAAGACCATAATCCATCAATTACAAAATAGATGAAATTGCTGATAGCTGATGATGCCCTGGTTCTCCCATTGGTAAAATGAATCCAAAATGTTACAATAAAATATTATAAAATGAGAGAATTGAAGCAAAATTCAGCAGTTCAGAGTCTGGATTAAAAGGTAGTATTTGGAGCTGTATGTGGTGTTTGTCTTATTTTATTGTTTCCTCGTGTTTGAGGGGAAAAGATAAAAGCAAGATTTAATTATTCTTCAAGAGCATGTTGAGGTGAGTAGTATTTGTATTGCATGAAGAGGTGTAACTGTCACACAGCTTTATTGGCACAGAGGAAGACTTTGAGTGAACTAGTAGACAGTTGTGCATGAGGAAATGAATGAATTATAAACCTACCGGGTGATCTGCCATTTTTTAATTTGAATTTGGAATCTGGTACCTAGTAAACTGATTTATCAGAAAAAAAAAAAGCATATTTAGATGAATAATTGTTATGAGATTAATGGCTACATCATAATAAAGCTGAAATTTTCCTATTATTTCTTCCGAGACAGATAAAGAATCAGTTCAAAGATTTATTTGATGTAGTGATCTCAGAATGCAAACTATGTGCCCAATTCATTGATGCTGGAGGACCATTATACAAACACAGCTTACTGTGTTATACTAATATCTTTAAGACATTTGAGGAACTGAAGGAGTCTATGGAGGAGTTCTGTGGGTACTACTGTGGGAAGTATTCAGAAGGAAATACTGAATCTTGTACATTGGTTGCTTATACGTATTTGAAGCTTTACACGATGTAAATATTGACTTGTATCTGAATGGGGAAAGAGGCTCACACAGGAGCTGTGAATAACAGCTGTGATGTTATGTAGGAGCTGCTGATAAACAGAGCTCATATCTGTGCCATTAGGCTGGTTCTGTGGTGGCTATGAACAACCCTGTGCTCTAAGTGAAACACAGATGAGTGAAACATTATTATATGTTTTAGCTCATATTTTAAGAGAACTAAGGACGTGAACTGAGAGTAGAAACATAGCTAAGTCACTTGATATCAGAACTATAAAACTGCTTCTATGGACTGCACTTATAAAGAACTGTACTTATAAAGACTGCACTTATAAAGAACATGGTACTTGTATTTCTGTAATCTAAGTTGATTGTGGGAAAGAAAATCTTCATGCACCAAATGGTTGATATTGAGCAACTATCCAGTACTTTGACTGTCGAGTAGTTGAGTTCATATCACTTGTGACATTTGTGTACTATGCTGCAGCCTGGGTGTCCAGATAAGAGGCTTAATTTTCTGAACTTCAACTTGACTAATCCCCTGAACATCTGGCCTGTTTGAAGTAAAAAACCCAAATTCCAATTTTACGTTCATAGATCTATTTTTTGAAAACTTGTTTTCAGGGCTTCTCAGTAGTAGTACAACATCCCTCAAAATCAAAAGGTGTAGTGAATGAATAAATTTGCTGTCCTTTGTTGAAAGTAATGTCTTTTCAAACCATGTTCTTGCACTACTTTCCTCTCCGCCTCCTTCCCCGTTTTCAAAGTGGTCATGATACAGCTATTTGAAGTAAGTAAAACTTTTCACTAAGAGGACATTTTTTCCAAGTCCCATCCTGTGAAGAACACGATGTTATTAACAACCTGAAGTCTGGCACAGCTTGGCACAGCTTTCTTCGATTTGTAGGTATATATTTGCTATTCTGTTTTCAATCACCATGTAAGTTTTGCTTGGACGGCCTCATTTATCTTACATAGCAGGCTCGAGGAGTGAGAGCTTGCAAGAAGAAAGAGGGGGAAATGCCTTCTGGGAGTACTGACTTAATAAAAAAAAATTGTTTTTCAGAACACTTCAGATTTATATGGACTTGAGTGCACCTAATTCCCTGCCAAAATACACACTTTCTATTCATAGAGGAATTGCACAGACCAGCTGTCAGTTTCTCTCAGCAACTGCTCTTCTGCTTTACTGAAATACATACTTCTCTTATAGGCAGTCTACTGCTTGCAGTACAGACATCAGTGACTATACAATGCTTACTAATTAATCTCTTCTTCTGCCTTCTCCTTTAGTGTCTTTGACTGCCTTTGAAGTGGCTAGAGGGTTTTTGCTGGTTTTTTTGGGGGGATATATTTTAATTAAATAATCATAATTTTTACTTGGACTACTTCCTTGCAGAAAGAAAATTATTGTCAATTGCTTTATGCCATTGATGACTTATTCACAATTTTTAAAACAGGCCTACTGAGAGAAAAGTTTGCTATGGCTTTTATTATTTGGCAAACAAGTATTACATATTTCAAATTAGTCAACTAATTAGTCATCTTCTAAAGTGATGTTTTATTAGAAGCAATCCGAGTCTAAGTCCTACCCCGAAGTTAGCTAAAATATTACAATAACAAGATGAAGTAGCTGAGAAATTCCAGTAAAATGAACTTTTTAATACATTTTACTCATTTTTGCACTCTTTTCAAAGAAGCACAATGTGGTATTTATTATGAGGACTGGCCTAACCAAAATATTTCTGAGCTGAAAGGAAAATTCTTCTTATATACTGTTTCCTCTTGGAGAAACCTTGGCAGCCTGCTGTTGTAGGTTGGATCTCTTGGTCATTTATCTCTCCTGTAAGGCAGTGCAATTTTCTCTCTTTGCTATAGTGCTCTATGGAAGGTATGAACTGACTTTGCTATCTGAGTTGCAAAAAAGAACAATAGTCCTTTGAACACTGAGGATCTCATACAGTGTTCTGCATATGTGAAACCTTTATGTTTACTGCTAACAAGAGGCACAGTTTTCCTTCTGCTTATGCTAAGTCCATCTTGAATCCAAAATGACAATTCAGTGTGATGTTCCTAAAGTGTTGTGCAGAAGGTGACTATCATGTATTGATTATTTAGAAACATAGAATAGTTTGGGTTGGAGGGGACCTTCAAAGGTCATCTAGTCCAACCCCCTTGCAAGGAGCAGGGACATCTTCAACTCAATCAGGTTGTTCAGAGCCCCATCCAACCTGGCCTTGAATGTTTCCAGGGATGGGGCATACACCACCTCTCTGGGCAACCTGTTCCAGTGTTCCACAACCCTCATTGTAAAAAAAAAATTCCTGATGTCTAGTCTGAATCTTCCTCCCTCTATTTTAAAAACATTATCCCTAGTCCTAGCACAACAGGCACTGCTAAAAAGTTTCTCTCTGGATGGCATACCTTTCCTCCAGAGTGTCAACAGCACCACTCAGCTTGGTGTCATCAACAAACTTGCTGAAGGTGCACTCTATCCCACTGTCCGTGTCATCAACAAAGATAATATAATATAATAACAAAGAATAACAGACAATAATATTTTATAGTATTTTATATTATTCAGGCACAACTTGCTTCATGTTCAGCACATGCTTAATGATCAGCTTTACAGAAGTAGAAATAAGTATCTGTTTATTTGAATATAACCCAATTTGGTCACACTGGGGTTTTTTTTGGTTTTTTTTGGTTTTTTTGTATGGTCCTGCTCTCCTTTCCTTTACTGATAGATGCTCTATACACAAACTTAGTTCACCTTTGTGTTACCAAGTCACCTGATCCTGAAATGCTGAAATGTTTTCTGGGTTTAGAAGCACATCTTTAAGAAATGCATGCAAATCTGGTTAATCTTCATAGAAATTCTTCTGCCTCCTTGAACTGTCTAGGTCATTACACGAGGGTGAAGAATTTGATATATTGTGAATTATCTTGTTATTTCATCAGTATGCATTGAATTGAGTATTGAGATTTATTTTACTGACAAAAGCAAGAAAAACTGTAGTGTGCTTAGATGCATGCTCTGCTATAAGCTTGTGTATGATTTTTCTGAGACTTTTAGTAAGAGTTGAGAGAAGCATCTGGTTTCAAATAAGAAACAGAATATCTTACACTTGTGCATATGAACATTCTTAAAAGATTTAAAGATTTAAATCTTGGAAGGAAAGTATTATTTACAGAGAAAATGGAGGTGTGAAAGACAATGAACAAAGCTGTTTATAAATTTAACTTTAACTGAAAATTAGAAACATGCTAAGGTATCAACACTGTGTTCTGTCACTTAGCTATTGTGTAGCACTGCCCTTGTGGATTTTTTTACTGTTCAGTAATTTGAAGGCCATTTGTGTTTCAAATTAATGGCAGGTAAGCTTCTGTACACTTTCAGCAATGCTAACCTGCCATTAAAGGACTAAAATCATTAACCACCACACCAATCTGTTCCTGCAGAACTGGCGCGTTGACACAGTTGGTAATAAGAAGCACAAAATTATTGAACAAACTGGTCAGATTTCTAAGGTCTCCACCTTCTGGCCTGTTCTTTTCTGCTGTTTTGATAGTGATTATTGCAGTGTTTGCAATTATTAGTTGAGTCAGTCTTGGATATCTTGATTTCAATTTGATCATATGAATAAAAAGTTTTCCAAGTGGGACTTTACAGTAAAACACTGCTTTAAGTCATCTAAAAGAGATGCAAAATCTGGCTCAATTTACTCGTTAATTACAAAGGTCTTGAATTTATTAAAAAAGATAGAAGCTGTTAGTTGTCATAGCACTGCAGAATATTCTGCTGTGGAATGGCTACAGATGCATTCAATACAGAGTATTAAAGACTGGCTTCAGTGGGACGTTGAACAGTGGTTTACTTTTGAGTCAGACAGGATAATGTCAATGTATTCCAAAAGCACACCGTCATGCAGGGACCCTTTCTCATAATGCTTTGTTCTTTATGGAAACTGCATTGCAAGCTCCTGGTTTGAAGGAGGAAAATCTCTTTGGCAAGGGAGAGTACAGAGTCAACCTAGATAACTCAAAGAGCACACTATTACCTTTGCAGGTTTTGCAGTGAAATGGTTAAATGAGTTTTTGAGATTTCAGAAATGTTCATGGTTAGAAGACAATGAAGTGTGGATAATCTTACCATTATTCTATTCTGGATGATGTAGAGTGATGAGAGATCACTTTGAGAAAATGGAAAACAATGGTATTATTCAATGAACTGAAATGACTTTATGTGGTACAGTAACTGTGTAAAGTGCTTTTTCCTTGAAAAGGTCTGAAGCCTGAAAGCAAAAGCTGGAGCAGCTCTTGCAGTCTACTTCTGTGCGTACCCACTTCTATGCCTTTTGTGTTCCTCAGGGCATTTGAACATATTTAAAAACCAAAAGAAAATCATTCTTCTGGGTCAAAATGGAGCTTATTCACATCAGGGGCAGCTGATAGCCATTTCCCTACAGTAAGCCATGGCCTTGTTGCAGTATCAATGAGTAAATGTTCATATTTAGTGGTGGTTTTTTCTGTCTTGTATTTCTATATTTGAGTGAAAGGTGACTCTAGAGATACTGAAATAGAATGCTTTTGTAGTACTGGAACTCAAAGACGGTATGTAGACCTTCAAAATTTCACTGGTTTAGAGTGGATCGAAAGCTAAGCCCAAAATTATGTTGAGAGTTTTCTTGCTTGAGGTGATTTCTTCTGAAAATAAGTTATTTCATAAATATCCTGTAATTCCTGAAGAGAAAGAAGAGTTCTCCAGAACTTTGAAATTCTGCAATGTGTTTTCTCAAGTATTTTACAGACAGGGAAGATTTTACTATAGTTATTAATTCAACTTGCTTCTAAGTTTTTGTTGGTTTTAGGTGGTATTTTTTTTTTTGCATTCGTTTTGATTTCTTCTGGCAAAATGTCAAGATTAAATAAATAGGATACATCCAACTCCGTTAACAATTCTACTGGTCAGTGTCTGGATTAAAAATTCAGCTCTTGTGAGGCTTGGCAGAATCAAATTAGAACCAAGAACTCACTCCCTGAAATTCTTGTAGATTAAGATCATTTAAGTAACATAATAGTTTCAATGCTTCACACTATATTCAATACAGAAAAAGAAAATCTGCATAAACTTATTTTATAAAATTATTTTATGCACACATTTTTCTGTATTTTTCTCAGCTCCTAAATTCTAAGAAAATGAAATTAAGAGTTCTGAATGAAAAATACCTTCTTTACCTTTTGCTTACATTAGCTCAAACACACAAAAATGTCCAGAGCAAATAGGCATTTTTCTCCTTTAATCTGCTGCATTAATTAGGTGGATAGGCATTAAGTATATCAGATAGTCGTGGAACTAGGACAACCATTATAAAATGATGTTGGTAGTGTGCTTGTTTCCTAATATATCCTGTGGGAATACAATGGACAAATGACACTTCCATCTCAAAGTGTTTTCTCTCCGAATGTACATTTTGACAGCCAATGGGAAGTTTAGCCCTTGCTGGGTACAGAGGGATTTTGACTTACAGCTGGAGTGGTTAGTTTTGTGAGTCAATCTGAATTTATCTAAAAGTTGTTAAAAATCATTGACACATTTGGGGTCATAAAAGTCACAGAAGTTGAGATGCTATAACAAAAGTCTTTGTAGTTGCTGAGGTAAATACACCTGCATCTGGGAGATCTTGGACTAATTATTCCCAGATTTGTCTGCTTAATTCCAGTTCCTTCTCAGAGCATTAAGAGGGGCTATATGCAAATTGTAAACAGTCCTTGTGTGCTATGCCCAAGTTCATATCTTTTCAAATCAATGCTACTACTGTACTCAGAAGTCACCATTAAAAATTGTCCTGTCCTAAGATCATCTCTATTCTGTTATCCTATTCTAAGGTCAGATGAACAGCTTATGAGCTTGATTTAACTAATTTGAGCTGAGATAACCTGGTTTGAGCTGACTGCGTTTGTACTCTCACCACATGTCCAATCACATATCAGATTTTAAGAGACAGTGAAGGATTTTATAAGGGGACTTTGCAATGCTGAAATTCCTGGAAGATGTTTTTCGGTTATTAAATTGGAAAAAAACCTCTCAAACCAGCTATGGAAGCACGAGTCTTTCCTTTAATATTCTCTCTTTTCTTTGGAAAATTGTGTATGACATAGGGATTACACTTAAGCTTTTAAAATAAAGTCTAGGAAAGAAAAATTGGAGTCTCGGTGGAAATGCAAAATATGAGCGTAGATAGCATGTGCTGTGGCGGAGCAACTGGATTTTCAGCCTGAATGGTTGAGAGTCTTCTGTTTACGGTAGCATAACAAGCTGCCAATTTTCCTCCTGTTATTTTTGCCTTATATTCTTCCATGCATTTCATTCCTTTTCTTTGCCTCTACATTCTTGGGGCTTTTTTTTGTCTTCCTGCCAAACTTTGAATGTTTATATGTATCCTAATGTTGCATCCTCTTTTTCCTTCCCTTTCTTTCAGTATTTCTTGCTAGCAAACAATGAAATTATGAATCTTGTGTGGATATTGCTGACAGAAGTACTTCTTGCTTTCTGGTCTATAAAGGAATACCATGCCACCTATAAATAGAAGATTTTCCTGTATTTATCTTTATTCGTTACTGAGAGGAGCTTTAGAAACAGACCTGATGCAGGACGACTAGCTATTTGATGTGTCATGCTCTTTCTTCTCTAGCTGTACACCATAATATGTATTCTCTTAAGATTAATTTGCCAGTATGAACAGGGTGATTATGTGTGGCAATGTAAATGAGCATCATTTTCGATGTACAGTAACAAAAAGGATGTCCCCTCTATAGGGCTGCAGTAGTTGTATGAGGATGAGGAGAGTGTGTGCTTGCTTATTGTAGCTATGATCTGACTTGATGGCTCAGAATTTCAGTGAGAACAGTGGCTAACTGAGTAAAAAAAAAAATGTTTCCTGCTGTTTGCTTCTTTCTGTCCACTACTCAAGATTTCCAAAATAGCACATTTAACACATTCATTGAAAATAGGATATTGCATTTCTTCTGCTGCTTTGTTCTATAACCTTTTTTATACTGTTCTTCTTTTCCAAAACGTTGGTAAAGATTTTATTTTGGTCCACTCTGTAGAAGTAGATATAATCTACTATTTACTAGTTTTTATACTGGAAGCATGTGGTGGTCCTGCAGTTGATACTAAGAACACCGCTCCAAAATGAGCTTTTTTTCTCTTGGCCTCTGAATCATAAGCATGACACTTTTGGCCAATCTCTTAATTTGTCTCTATTCCTATATTTGAAAATGGAGATAAAGGAATATATCGACCATCTCTCCTTGAATGTTCAACTTACCCATCAATGTTTGGAGCTTACTTATTTAAAACATCAAACAAGCTCCCAAGGATCTTAATTATTGCTATAATAATATTTTAATAATAGTATTCTTACATTTGGAGGATAGACAGTGGAGGGATTATAGGCCCCTAATTGCAGTACTTCTGTACCTCAGAGTGCTGTAATAAAGCACTCTTGGGGATCTAACTACATAACACTGTAGCTTGCTATTCTGCAGCAAAGTGGGCTAATTGTAAAATTATTAATTATATGTCTCTGTTTCCATCAGCAAAAAGCCAAATATACTTTCAAGATTGTCCTAACTATTGGACATCATTGTGTTTTCATCGGTGTCTATGTAAAAATTTTGGTTCTCTTACCAAAAACCACATTTTGATATTGAAGAGACTATTTTTCCCAGTATGTTGTTCTTTTTCTGTATTAAAAAACTGCAAAGCCAACACATTTTGACATTAATTTACTATTGCTACAATACTTATGAAAATTAATTGTATTTTTAACAACTTATAATAATAATGTAATAAAGTAATTTAATTTTCCCATAAAATAGATCCTTCTCTAAGCAATCATTAACTGTGCTCTCCTTCCCCATGCATTTCCTCTGATTAATATTTATGAATCATTTTACACAGAGCAGTGTTCTTTCAAATTCAAGATCCCAGAAGGGAGGGTAAAAACAGGAGGAGGGTATGGAATAATTACCATAAAGACTTTTTGGAATTTGCTTTTGTGAAAACACCAAGGACACAGTTTATCAACAGATTTATCAATAGCCTGGCATTCTAGGAAGAACCACTGAAACCTTTCCATATGAAAAACACTTTCTGATTTTGAGAAAACGTTTTGATGGGAATATATTGATTTTTGTCTCTGCTCTTGGGAGAAACTAGACAGCCTACTTGTTTCTCAGTTTTCCTGGCATGCTGCTCCCTGGTGCTGTCAGGGGGACAGGAGAGTCCTCCCAAAGCTCTCTGTTCCTTTGTGAAGCTGACTATGCAGGGATCCAGTTCCTGACTTGTAGGTAATTTTCTCTTCAGCCTGCTCAGTTTCCCAAAGGATGGCTCTTTAATGAGTTGGAGAGTCCTGAGAAGCTATTTCCATGATTCAGCCACCCCATATAATAAGTCATTTGCATCCCATTATATTTAGTCTCACTAAAAAACTAGTAATTATACTGACAAATTTGGTGGCCTTCTATGGTGGCATTACAGCATTGGTGGATAAAGGAAGAGCAAATGATGTCATCTACCTGGAGTTGTGCAAAGCATTTGACACTGGCCTGCACAACATCCTTGTCTCTAAACTAGAGAGACATGGATTTGATGGACGGACCACTCAGTGGATAAGGAATTGGCTGGATGGTCACACTGAGATAGTTGCAGTCAATGGCCTGATATCTAAGTGGAGACCGACGATGAGTGACATTCCTCAGGGATTGGTATTAGGACCAATGCTGTTTAACATGTTTGTCATTGACACAGAGAGTGGGATAGAGTGCACCCTCTACCAAGCTGTGTGGTGTAGTCAACACGTTGGAGGGAAGGGATGCCACCCAGAGGGACCTTGGCAGGCTGGAGAAGTGAGCCCGTGTGAAACTTGTGAAGTTCAACAAGGTCGAGTGCAAAGTCCTTGGGGGAATCCCAAGCATAAATACAGCCTAGACAAAGAATAGATTGCTAGTAGCCCAGCGGAGAAGGACTTGGGGGTGTTGATTGATGAGAAGCTAGGCATGACCAACCTGATCTCCTTCTATGACCAGGTGACCCACTTAGTGGATGAGGGAAAGGCTGTGGATATGATCTACTTGTACTTGAGTAAAGTCTTTGACACTGTCTCCCACAGCATTCTTCTAGAGAAGCTGGCAGGTCATGGGCTAGGCAGGTGTACTCTTCACTGGGTAAAAAAAGTGGCTGGATGGCCAAGCCCAGAGAGATGTGGTGAACGGAGTTAAATCCAGTCGGTGGCCAATCACAAGCAGTCTTCCCCAGGGCTCAGTTTTGGGGCCTGTCTTGTTTAATATCTTTATCAGTGATCTGAATAAGTGGATTGAGTGCTCCCTCAGTAAGTTTACAGATGACACCAAATTGGACAAGAGTGTCAATCTGCTTGAGGGTAGGAAGGCTTTGCAGAGGGATCTGGACAGGCTAGATTTATGGTCGAGGTCAATTGTATGAGGTTTAATAGGGCCAAGTGTCAAGTCCTGCACTTTGGTCACAGTAACTCCATGCAATGCTACAGGCTTGGGGAAGAGCAGCTGGAAAACTGCCCCATGGAAAAGGACCTGGGGGTGCTGGCTGACAACAAGCTGAACATGAGCCAGCAGTGTGCCCAGGTGGCCAAGAAGGCCAACACCATTCTGGCTTGCATCAGGAACAGTGTGGCCAGCAGGAGTAGGGAAATGATTGTGCCCCTGTACTAGGCATTGGTGAGGCCGCACCTTGAATACTGTTTTCAGTATTGGGCCCCTCAGTACAAGAAGGATGTTGAGTTCCTGGAACGTGTCCAGAGAAGGGCAACGAAACTGGTGAAGGGTCTGGAGAACAAGTCTTATGAGGATTGGCTGAGGGAACTGGGATTTTTTTAGTGCAGAAAAAAAAGGAAGCTGAGAGGAAACCTCATTGCTCTCTACAACTATCTGAAAGGAGGCTGTAGGGAGGCGGGTGTTGGTCTCTTCTGCCAAGTAACTAGTGACAGAACAAAAGAACAAGAGGAAATGGCCTCAAGTTGCATCAGGGGAGGTTTAGATTGGATATCAGGAACATTTTCTTTACTGAAAGAGTGATCAGGCACTGGAACAGGCTGCCCAGGGAAGTGGTGGAGTCACCATCCCTGGAGGTGTTCAAAGAACGTGTAGATGTGGCACTTCAGGACATGGTGGTGTTGCGTTGATGGTTGGCCTTGATGATCTTAGAGGTCTTTTCCAACTGTAATTATTCTATGAGCCAGTAATGTGCGTTTGCAGCCCAGAAAGCCAACTGCATCCTGGAATGCATTAAAAGAAGCGTGGCCATCAGGTCGAGGGAGGTGATTCTGCCCCTCTATTCTGCTCTTGTGAGACCCCACCTGGAGTACTGTGTCCAGCTCTGGAGCTCCCAACATAAGAAAGATGTGCATCTGTTGGAGTGAGTCTAGAGGAGGGCCATAAAGATGAGCTGATTGTGAAGAATTTATTGTGAGAGGAACAGCTGTGGATGCCAAAGTCAGTGAAGAAGGAGTGAGAGGAGTAATGTTGCTCCTGGCAAGATTCCCCTGCAGCCTATGGAGGGCAGATGGATGCTTGAAGGAGGCTGTGGCCTGTGGAGTGTCCATGCTAGAGCAGCCAGTTCCTGAGCGACTGCACCCCATGGAAAAAAGACCCATGCTGGAGTGGTTCATGAAGGACTATAACCTGTGCGAGGGAACCCATGTTGGAGCAGGGGACTAATGTGAGGAATTCTTCCCCGGAGGAGGAAGGAGCAGCGTAAAGTGATGTGTGATGAACTGACTGCAACCCCCATTCCCCATTCCCCCCTGTGCTGCTCATGGCAGGGGAAGGAGGTAGAGATAATTGAAATGCAGTTCAGCCTGGGGAGCGGGAGGGGTGGGAGGAAGTTATTTTTATTCTCTTCCTCATTAGCCTGCTTTGGTTTTAATAATAATAATAATAAATAAATAGTTTTTCCCAAGTCGAGTCTGTTTTGCCTGTAACGGTAACTTCAATCGTCTCTCCCTGTCCTTATCTCAAATCTCAAGCCTTTTTGTTATATTTTCTCTCTCTCATTCCCTCAGAGGTTGGGAGAGTGAGTGAGAAACTGTGTAGCTTGGTCCCAAGCAGGGCTAAACTATGACACCTGCTCCATGAAGCAGCAGGCCCAGCTGGACCTTGTCTTTCTTTTGGATGCCAATGCTGCTTGAAAGACAGAAAAGTCTTTCTTATTGTCCCTGTCATCCAGCCTATTATTGTCTTTCCATATGGTGTTTTATCCTCCGAGCATATCTTGCTCTCCTGCCACTTTGTTGTCATCCGCACAATTTGTGATCACACATTTAACCCAATCATCCAGATCATTTATAAAATTAGGCGTTAGGAGTACCAATATCTGTTCCCTGGGAGCTCCATGCCTGATGTCTGCCGGTTTGACAGGAGCCATTCATTACCACCCTTTCAGCTCTGTAGCCTAGGCCATTTTCAACCTATCTTGTGGTTCATCTGTCCATTCCAGAGCTTGCCAGCTTATTCACAAGGATGTTGTGTGAGAAGGTGTCAAAAGCCTTGCCAAAATCAAGGCAGATGACATCCACAGCTTGCCCCTCACCCACTCACAAGTTATTTCATCATAGAAGACAACCAAATTGGTCAAGCATAGTTTACCCTTGATAAATCTGTGTTGGCTTCTCCCAGTCACCTTCTTGTCCATTGTGTTACTGTCATAGCTTTCCAGAGGACGTTCCCTCAGTTTTCCCAGAAAATGAAGCGAGGCTGACAGACTTCAGTTTCCTGGATCTTTCTTTTTGCCCTGTTTGCAGATGGGCAAAATAATTGCCCTTTTCCAGGCATCTGGACTTCCCTTGACCCCAGTGACCTTTCAGAGATGAGAGGGAGTATTCTGTAATGATGCCAGCCAACTCGCTCAACACCCTTCAATGCATCCTGTCAGGTCCTGCGGACTCATAAATTTCTCATTTGTCTGGATGGTCCCTAACTTAACCCTTCTCTGTCACCAGTGTTTCGCCATTTTCTTTGCCACTGCTTCTTGGTGTAAAGACTCGGTTTCTTACCCATGAAGAACAAGGTGAAGAAGGCATTGGCTACCCCAGTCTCTGCTGTGTCATTTGTAACTAACTTGCTAGCCCCATTCAGCAACAGACTTCCATCTTCCTTGTACTTCTAATTCCTACTGAGATAGCTCTAGATGCCTTTCATGTTATTGACATTTCTTGATAGTTTGCTCTTCTCCAGCAGAGCTTCTGCATTCCTAGCTACACCTAACTGCAGATCACCCAGATGATATTTCTATATTTGGGATTCTGTCCCCTTTTCCATTCTTGTATGCTTCTGAGGAACTGCCTCAGTATCTTGCTCTTTTCTTGTTGCAGGCTGCTTTCTTGCTGTTCTTGGTCTTTGTGCTTGACCCACTTAGGGAAAACGGCTGTTCTTGTGGTTCAGGAAGGATGTCTCTAAAAATTTCCCGACACTCCTGAGCTCCTTTGCTCTCCAAAGCAGACACCCATGAGATCCCTCTTCATTGTTTTCTGAGCAAGCAGATATCTGCTCTTCTGAAGTCCTGGGTCTTCTTTCTGCTGCTTCTCTGCCTCAAACTCCTTAGATCTGAAACTCTACAGCTTATAGTCTTTGGGGTCTGTGCTGCTGTGTTGATTTCCCAGCAAATATCAGGAAGGTTATAGTCCCTATGAGAAGGAAGTCCTGTAGACCTGAGGCCTATTGGAGGTATCTGGAGAAGGCTCCATCCACTTCCACTGTCTGATCCCATGGTCTGTAGCAGACACCTACTACCATGTCTCTGTCATTGGTGGTCTTTCTGATTTTGGCCCAATGGCACTTTACACTTCACACACTGTGCACTCAAATTGCTCTTCTACAGAATGCACAACCCTTCATCCTTTTCTGCTCTTCCCATCATTCCTGAGGGCCTGTACTTGGCCACTGCAGGACACCCATCACATGAGCTTTCCCACCAAGTTTCTGTAATTCCAATGGCATTGTAACAATGTGACTGCAGATGGAGCTCCTTTTCTTCTGGCTTGTTCCCCAGTCTGCAGGGGTTGATGCACAGGCACTTGAGATGACATGCCATCTGCCCCTTGTCCCTGGGAGACGTGTGGGTTGAAGTCAGCTCAAACTTGTTGGTTTTTTGGAAGACTTATATTAGTTGTCCAGTTTTGTACTTTATCCTGGGGTGACCTATGTGCACACTTTCACCTCCACACACCAGGTTGGTTACACACCAGGAAGACATTACTCTCTACTAATTATCTTAGGCTGACATACTTAGTGCAGCCTTATATCCAAGACAAAGGTTACCCTCCAGTCCCCCTTGTGTTGAGATAAGCTCAGCTTTCTTTGTAATTGGTGGTCATTCTTTACATTCTTCCTCTTTGCCCATAAACAAGGTTTTGAGTCCATCACAGGGAAAAAGCACTAACTGCTGAGTAGTACTGTTTTAGCGTCTTGCATGTGTTTAACATCTATCTGGTTCGCCTCCCTCTAAAAAAAAAAAATAGTTTTCTGTGGAGATATTATAGATTCAGCAGGTTCATTATAAATGGTAGTGAAGGGTACATTCTGCTTTTCTCTCTTTCTGTGAGTCTTTTCTTCTTTATGGTTTTTGGACTTTCTCTTTTTTTTTCAATTTTATTTTTGGATAGTGTGTGCAATGTTCAATGGGTACTTTTTACTGTTGCAGCAGTTATAGTCAGTGGAGTAGCGAAGACTTCATGAATTATACATGACTGTTAGATCCAAGAGTCTTAGACGAATAACAATATTATTGGATAAAATTCAAGTCAGAAATGTGTTCTAATAAATGAGCTTTAGCTCTTTTGTATATGCCAAGAATGTGAAATACCATCTAAATACCAACTAAGACAATCTAATGTTAAGAAAGCAGTCTACTAGAAAGAATGGAAAAAGTAATGTACACTTACTAGATGGAAGATCTTTTACAGCTGCTGTATTGTACATTACTTCTGGCAGTGATGACAGTGCAGTTAAAAACACTGTAATTATCACAGTCTTGTAATTGTTATTCCTGTGTCTCTCAACCCGAGATCAGGCCGCTCACATCTTTAGGAGTACTTAGAACCTACAGCTCTGGTGCAAGGCATATTTTCATGTACTAATGGCTCTTCTGAGAAATACATTACAGAGCTCACAGAGCTTTGGGTTGTTTGTGTTTGTTTTTGCCAAATCCCAGCCGTGCAAAAACTAAGGATTCTCTGTAGGTTACTACTGCGTTTTTTAACTATACAGTTTGTGCGGGATTAAAAAAATTGTGTAAACTGTGATAGGCTGTAGACAGTGTGGGAGTATAAGAAGGGGAAATTGTTTGAATGAATCTGTGGCTCAAATTATGAGACTTCAGAAGTGAGGTATTATTTGGGATTTCCGAGGAAAAATGCAAACAATAATATACTGTCATGAAAACTAATGCATGGAGCTATTAAGTGATCTCTTTACCATTGGATATCTATAGGAAAATGTATCACGAAAGCCAGAAATTTTATACATTCCTTTCATTTATGAATGTGGTGGTTTAGCCCAAGTCACCACACAGTTTCTTGCTCAACCTCCCCCTACCCAGTGGGATGGGGGAGAGAAATTGGGAAGAAAGGAAAACTCGTGGGTTGAGATAAAAACAGTTTACTAAAATACTAAAAACTAAAAAAAAATAACAGAATCTAAGGATATTAATATAAATAAAATACACAAAATGAACAATGTACGATTTCTCACCACCCGACGTCCAAATGACCAACACAGCCCATCCCAAGCAGCAATCACGGAAACGGCACTGAGCAACAAGAAAAGGCGGGGAGAGCAAGCTAGCAAGGTGGAGAGAACAATGCCAGCAAGCAAGAGAGATGGAAAAAAGATGGATGCCAAGGATGCATGCCAGAATGGATGTCCCCTCCCATGGGCAACCCCCACTTATATACTGAGCATGATGTTTATGGCATGGAATACTCTCTTTGGCCAGTTTGGGTCAATTATTCTATTTGTCTTGCCCAGCTTCCCACTTCTGCATGTTAACGAGACTTTAACGAGACTTGGTGAGCCAGACAGTGTCCTTGGTCTCATTAACAACAACTTGTATCATCAGGCTGTTTTTATCAACATTCTTCACATACAAAATCCAAAACACACTGGCTACCGAGAGGAAAATTAACTCCATCCCTGCAGAAACCAGGACAATTAGTCTTTACAGATTTTGTTACGATGTTGCAAATGTCTTGAAAGATGTAGAACAGAACACACTTCCCACCTTCTCGCCCCCCCCCCAAAAAAAAAAAAGAAAGAGATATATAGAGAAATAAGAAAGATCTGAAAATCATAGGCATTAAAAAAATTTCTACGACAGTTACTAGGGAAATGGGTAAACAGGAATGAAAACTTTTCTGGATTCAGTTAGTGCTGCCCTGATCTTACATTTAATGCTTTCATGAATTTTGAATAATTTCTATGCGACAACTTGCCTCAAAGCTATTTCATTCACCAAAGTGGCAACATGTTGAGCAAAATGACCTCCTGCTCGTAACTGATAGCAAGAACAATAGCACTTTGAAATTATGTCTCTAGGGAAGTTATAATAGTTTCTCAGAGGATTTGTAGGAGCAAATTGTACTCTGCTTCTTGGCCTGACCATCTTCAGGTGGTATCACCCACTTCATCTTAAATTGGCCTGCTGGAAGCCCATGTGAATGTCACTTACTCAGTTTTTGTTCTACTACCCAATTCACCTGGGAGCTCTTTGCAGAAGGCTATACTGTGTGAATTTTTGTATGCTTTACATTATGTTTGTATAGCTGAGAAATGACTCACACCTCTCAAATGCAACAGCTGTTAGCTGGCCGTAAAAAGCCTTAATATATCTTGCTCTATTGGAATCTTAACACGTGCAAACTCGTGACTGAAGTTGCCAACAGAGTGCTGTACAATAATGGTCGCACAGCCAGCTTGCTCCAAAATGCCGTCTTATGACTGTAGCCTTCCTTCCACCATAAAGCTGCCTTCTACACGCCGTTCTTGGACATCTTTATAATGGGCAGAATACTGCATCTGAATTCCCCAATGTAAGCATTTTTACAATTGATTGCTGTACCTGCGGCTCTTCTGGTGGAGGTCTCTAACTCTTAGTGCATTTCATTGTCATTATTATGAAGTAATTGGCACAATCTAGATGAAACTGTGTATGAGTGCTTGGTGCTTCAAGTAGGTGTCTTAGACAATCTGACTGCACACACATTTTAATGCTATCAGTATTTTTGCATTGTTTTTGTGAGAGATGCAAGTTACCTCAGTAGAGGATTGAATACCATGAGCATTTGAGCATGCGTGTTTTTGACGAAATCTCTGCAGTGAGAAGAGTTTGATGGACATTTTTCTAAATCATCTCTTGGAAGTTCTTCCCTTTTTATAGTTAATAGTTAAAACATAGAAACAAGTATGATAAAAATATATTTTTGGTTAATTGATTACTTAAAATTTTTATCAAATATTTATTTTTAATGTTCATTTTAAAATTGTAGCATTGTTTCTGTTTTATAGGGAGGAATAAAATTCTCTAGTTTTGCAAATTTGTCTTCAACAGAATTAGTGAAATGGAGAATGGAAGGGAAGCTGCCACTGTGGTTTTTTTATATATACGCATTTTTTTTTTTTTGTGAGGAAAACTGCTACATATACTCGAGAAAAAGGACCTCATATAAGAAACGTATGAAAAGAGCAAGTACAGGAATTAATTTTTAATTCTCGATGACATGCAAATTCAAACAACTGTTCAGGAAAAGTGTAATTGTATATGCCAACTCAAGCATTTTTCCCATGCAGACATGATGAGAATTGCGATTTATGTAATTTTTCTTTTATAGGTGAAATAACTGTGGAGAAAATGTGATGGCTGGTCTATTTGAAACAAGGAGTTTTTGAGCTAGATGTATTTATAATGCAAGTCTAAATATGAAACTAGACCCTGTCATTAGTGTCTTTCAGGTTTTTGGTTTCTGTTTTTTTTTTTCATGTAAACAGTGGGTAGTTCTACCTTAAAATTTTTATTAAGATATTATTGTATTTTCTTAATATTTTCTGAATATCTGTAATATTTTTGTAACAAAAATTACTACTTTCGGTGCTAGTCCAAGGATTTTTGGAGTGCAGTGGATATTGTACTGCACTGAATCTGGTGAAACATAATTATATTGGTCTTTGCAACAGCTTGATTTTTTTTTTGGTTGTAAATCTATCTATACAATGCTATATAAACCAAGTTAGACACAGGATTTCATTTGAATGAATCATAAATATTGTTATTATAAGTATGACTATTTAAATATTTTTTGGTGGAGACAGTAAATACTGAAACCCTAATTTATACCACTTAATCTCATTTTATAACACTAATTATTTTTAAACCCACTATGAAATAAAAAATATGTAAAATAAGTAGTTAATTTGCTTTTTCAAATTCATTTTGAAGAACTATTTTCAAGCCAGAATCCCTGTCTGCACTAGATAGATATAGCAGTAATTTATTCCAGAATGTGTTCATGAAAATATATGTAAAATACCTTCTCACAATGTCTTTTTCAACCTTGGAATAAGTTAAATAAAGTTCCTTAGATGATCATAAACCATAAACTTGTGTAGCTTTAGTGATATATGTTCTGTCAAAGAGCCAGACTCCTCAGCAGTGAAATAATTATCCTGATCAATAAAGTAAATTAGGAATAAAAGACAAAGTGTAAGAGGAAGATTCTAGGTAGGACAGTGAATTGCATGCTGGAACTTTAGTTGTTTGGTCTTGCTTTTATACAAGACCTGACAAAACTAAAAATAGAAATGCCAGGATTAGCTTCTGTTGAACAAATTTTATTTCTAATCTTAAATAAATAATCATGGCCAGTCAAATCCTAAAGCTTACACTCAGAAAAACTTCTGAAGTTTAGTAGGATTTAATACTGTGATTCTCAAATGCTGCAGCCAGCACTGACAGACTTCATAAACCCCTTCCAAATTTGCAGCTAGAGTGCTGTGGTGTATCAGGTAGGTATGTCAGAGGTAAGAAGCCTATGCTAGTAGAGTCCTACATGATGGTGAGGTTTTTTGATATTTAATATCTGATCAATAAAATTAAGGAGTCTGGAAAAAAAAAATCTAGTGGGTCAGTTTGTGCCTGCTGTAGTACCAGCACACACAGGAGGAGGAGCTTCTTTCTCAGCCCACAGCAAGCACATCTTCTACCAGCTGCAAGGCTGACATAGTTGTATTTAAAACTGGTGATTGTGAGGAAAAAGTTATACAGTTTAGTGGTGGTAGGATATTTTAAGCGATTTGACTGTATACTATGCAAACTAAACAAACAGCCAGGAAGCACCAGAGGCACAATATCACCTAATCAGCAAGAAGGGAGAGAATTCACTTGGCTCCTCCTGCTCTGCCAGCCAAGCAGAGCAACTAGACCACTGCTTCTGGTTTCAACCCACCAGGATGACACAAGGACAGAAATGCTCTCCTTAGAGTACAGTTTAAACTGACAGGGGTTATTGCTTACAGAGGGATAGGATATACTATGGGGTACAGGAGAAAGAGCAATTTGCGATGGGGCAGTGATAACTTTGGGGGTTTTATGGAAGCGGATTTTGGGGATGTGTGTAGTGTATTATGGGATGCTTAGGAGAAAGAGCAAAGGCAGGGAAAAGAAGGGATCCAGGTGGGTTGGGGAGGAACAGGCATGGGAAAACAGAAAGAAGAGGTGGGAAGGACCAGGCATGGGAAAACAGAAAGAAGAGGCAACTAAGGAGGTCTGGTCATGTTTAAACAGCTCACAATTTGTGTAACAGAGCTCTTGTGCTTGAACTGCAGTTTGTCCTATATTCTCATTCAATCCTAATGCTATGTTCTGTGAAAGTGCACTCTCTATCCTCTGTATATGTGTGTGTATGCGTCGCAATTTAGCCCCACTCAAGACTAAGCACTATGCACCACTTGCCCTCCCCACTCTCTGAGGGAATCAGAGAAGAGATAGTATAACAAAAAAGGCTTGAGAGTTGAGATAAAGACAGGGAGAGGTCATTCAAGTTACCCTTATGGACAAAACAGACTCAACTTCGGGAAAACTAATTCAATTTATTAACCATCAAACCAAGGCAGGACTATGCGAGACAAAACCAGATCCAGATCTTAAGAACACCTTCCCCCTTTCCTTCCCTTCATCCTGGACTTAACTTCACTCCCGAATTCTCTCCCTTCTCCCCTCTGGCGGGAGGCCAGAGGGCAAGGCTTGCACCTCTCCCTCTCTGCCCACATTCCTGCATTTGTTTTCACTTTCTTAAATCCATTATCATAGAGGGGTTATCACTATTGCTGATTGACTTGGCCCTGGCCAGCAGCGAGTCTGCCCTGGAGCTGGCTGGCTCCACTGGACAAAGGGAAACTTGTAGCAGCTACTCACAGAAGCTGCCACTGTACCCGCACAACTACAAAAACCCAGCAGAGTGTGAACACTAGGGAATATCCAATTGGACTAGTAGAGAAGTAGGGTGAGATGTTTCAGTACCGTGCATGAGAGCTGGATCATGGGTTTGAAGGATCTGAGGGTCTGGGGGACAAAAACTGCAGGACACTAGCATGGAGGTGCCAGCCACTGAATCGACAGTGTCCCACACCAGGTACCTGCAAGACGCATAACTATGTTTCTAGCCTGTTACAGCTAGAAAACTCTAGTCTTGCTTATCTGTAGAGGAAGAGTAGGATTAAGTCATCCATCATTGATGTTTATATGAGTCCTGTTTTTGTGTGGGTGCAGGTTGAGGCACTGCTCTCTGTCTCAATCTGTGTGGCTGGTCCTATGAATGCTGTGTATGTGTAGTGGGTGTGTGTGTGTGTTTGCACCTGTTGGTTACACGTGCTCAGCCTCACTGCAGCCACAGAACTGCACCAGCCTCACTGGGACAGGAGACATCCCCTGGACCCAGTCCCTGATGGGTGTGGTTGCCTGTAGCTGAACAGATGAAAGAAAGGCAGAATATAGAAATGAATGGAGTAATGATTCAAATGTATTCTATAGAGCAGCCAGAGCAGTTCTATGACAACATTGTTAAAATTTAAAATGTATATTGCAGGAAAGACCTTTCATCATAAACAGTGAAACAGTCTTCACCTACCCAAAAGAGCCGCATAACAATGTCGTTGACTCCTTCCTTGTGTGATATTAACAACTTGCAGCTTGAAAAAGCTTCTGACAGGTGGTAAGAGGCCAGATTCAGAAAGACATTGGGTGGGCTATGCGCAACAGGAGCGAAGGCTGGAGGAGCTTCCTAGGGGCCTACGGTCAAGCTTCGGTTTCATTGGTATGATCAACGAGTGTGTATCCAGGTATGATTTATAGGAAAGTGGAGAATGAGTTAGAAGATTGCTGATAGACAAGAATGTGTTCTTGTTCTCATTGAAACTAATGGCTATCCTTAAAACAGGATTTTGAAAATAAGGACCAAAAAGGGAGAAATAACCGAATGCAACACTTTAGACACAGGCAACTTTTTTCCTTGATATTTCAGTGTGAAATGAAATTAAACAAGGCATGATCCTGATCCTAATTCTTGAATTTTTTTTTCCCTAGTATGTGTAGGATTATGCTAAGGAGCTGAAGCCTAAATCAATTAAGGAAAGTGGGTAAGAGTTGTTAAGTCTGTATGTAAGAGGTTGTCATGAATAACAACACAGAAATACTTGAGAGATGAGTAAAACACAGCCCATCTCTAAAACAATTCTGGAGAAAAAAATAAGACTACGTGAAATACTCTATGTTCTACATTTAGAAGTAGAATTTCTTAAATCTCTGTGTATGTGACAGATTTAAAGGTCCATGAATGATCACATTATTTGCTATACTTAGGTATCTTTTTAGGTCTTGATACTTGACTACTATCTGGTTACTGTTACTACATTGAAACTATCATGATTAAGGGTGTGGTGAGTAACAGGCTTGTTACAGGTGCAAATAATAAAAAAAAAAAATCCTTTTTTTTTTTTTTTTGTTACTAAATTAAAAACAAGCCAGAAAAAAAGGCAAACAAACAAATCTATACTCCTGATAATATACGGATATTGAGTGTGATTTTACAATTTTCTATGCCTGAACAGAGTCTGCAGTAAGATGTTGAATGCCAAAGTCTAAATTAAACTACTATCTGCTGACCTTCACATTGTTAGTACCAGAAAAATATATAGCTGCAATAACTGTGCTTCAGTAAGTTAACTTGCTCATATTCAGCCTTACACCTGAACTGCACAGTGTGCTTTCCTGAATAACTGAGACTGTTCTTTGCATTTCAGATTCAGTAAATGGTCTGGACTGACAGAATAACCAATCTTTTTTTTATATATATATAAAAAAAAAACTTTAGAAGTCTTCAGTCTCTGTAGAGTATTGTCTGTGGGAATTTCTTCATTCTCAAAAACTGTAAAAAGCTTTTACTTTTCTGGTAGCGGATATGAAAAACTAAGCTTGTGTATCTTGGAAAGTGTCAACCCAAGAAAAAAAATACTATAAATGTATACCAAAGAATAAACATATCAAAACCTGGTATTTCCTCAACTTCATATTTCCCATTGAGTGAGGTGAGGTATAGTCACCTGATGAATTGAAACATACCCTCGTTCCATGAAAATCTTTAAATATATTAACATTTTTCTTAAAACTTCACTATATGCAAACTGTAATTCGTTCTAGGAGATGTTACTACTGTAAAATAGTATCGTGAAAATAAGTCAAACTTTCCATGGAAAGGATGTTGTTGATTCTAACCAGCAGGTGATACTGACAGTGCAATACTGATGAAAACAATATCTATATGTCCGTGAACATCCCACTGTATTTTTCACTCTACTAATCAAGCACAGTGTCTACCTTAACAAGATGTGATTTAAACAAAGAACTGAATTAGCCTTTAGTAAACTAAAAGATAAATGATAGCTCTTTCTTATTCCTTTACTCTGAGCAGCTATTTTCAAAGACTGGAACTATAAATCCACAACATACTGCTAGCTGATTGAAACTGATTGAAAGATGTTTAACTCCTGATAGATAAAACTCAGGACCTCTCCCTACTCAGGCTGCAGCAGATTTTACGGGTCCATTTAATTACAAGATTTTAACTCTTTCTGAAACTTTGTTATAATTGTTCCACTTGTGTCATTGCAGAGTGTGCGTGTGATATTTCAAGATACAAGAAAGTAGGCAGTAGCTCTTGTACTGAACAATACCATCATTAACTTTAAGCACTAATAGACTTCTAGGTCTGTGTATATAGTGTTAGATGGGGACACAAAGCTGGTCAGATTACAGTGTTCTACACTGTAATTTAGACACAATATTTTTCCAGTAATTTTGTGAAGAAGCCATCCATAAGCTATATTTATTGTTATTTGCACATAGCTTTTCAGTGAAATCACTTTCTTTTTTTTATAAGAAATAAAACAAAAGTTACTATCATGGAGTAGAGACACCAAATATCAAGGCCTATGTTTTGTTGTTGGACAAGTAGATGCTAGTAAGTCTTGGATGTATCTTAGCTTAACCAAGGAACTTTAAATATTCTTATCTTATTTGGAGAAAAGATCATCAGAAAGTTCATCAAGGCTATTTGTATTTTAAAGATTTTTGTCCAGAACCAATCTTTGCTTCTCTGGAAACAATCTAAAGTAAGCGTTAATGAAACAAATAAACACCTTTACTATTACAACTTCCTCAGAGAAATAGTATTAAAAATCAAACAGCAGTAGACCTAGTAATGAATTTGCTAATAAGTAACAGGGTAGAAACATCCTTCCTATTACCCCAGCTTGTTGTGATTTAGCCCCACTTGGCAGCTAAAATACCATGTGGCCTCTTGTTTGCTTACCTGACTCCCCCACCCCCTCCATGGGATGGGAAGGAGTATTGGGAGAAAAAAAGAAGGGCAAAATTTGCAGGTTATGATAAAACAGTTTAATAGAACTGCAAAGGAAGAGAGAATGGAGAGGGGAAAACACCCTAATAATAGAATATATGAAGCACATGGTTCATAGTACAACACCTCACGGTGGATCCTGAATCCTGACATCTAGCTCTCTCATGAGTAGCAAAACCCACCCTTCAGTGCTGTCCCCACTTTATACACTGAGCATGATGTCACATGGTATCAGATATCCCTTTGGCTAATTTGGGAAAGCTATCCCAACTGTGTCCCCTCCCAGCTTCCTCTGAAAATTAACTCTTTTCTAGCTGGAACCAGGACACAGCTTCAAAAAATTGTATTGAGAAAGCGGTGGAAATGCTGGGAAAGAGTTCTAGGGCTGATGGTCCAAGTGTGTCAATGGGTCCTTGCCACATTTACTATGTTTGAGTTGGATAAATGATAGCTATCAAACTCAAAGGTTGGAAACGTCTACCTTCAGAAGATCTTTCTAATCAGGCTACCCAGCACTAGGGATTATAAAATCATTTTATTTAATATAATGTTCTCTTCTGTTCATAGCTTTCATAACTGAACTTTACTGATAATTTCATTACTGGAGTTACGGACAATGCGAAATGTAAAAAATCACAGCAGTTTTATTAAGAAGCTGTGAGGGAACAAAAAAAATCCATCTCCCTGATATGTAGAGTTTCAGTGTTTCCAAGATTTAAGACTTTGACATTTTTTAGAAGAATATACTTAGGTTGGAACAAAAACACATAACAGATTTGATTTTTAATTTAAATGGAAAATTCAATTATTTCCCTCTTTTCCCACTTTCAACTATAAACTGTTTCTAAGTACCAAAATTTTAACTGAGACATATATTAATATGTAGTAAATCAACACTCATGTACTTGGGCAAATATGTAGCCAAACACAGTCTGTTTCTAAATATGTGGTTTTTTACCATCACTTTAAAATATGTGTATAATTCATTTAATCTATTTTTTCTATTGCTTTCAGAAATATGAATAATTAATATATTTTCCAAACCTTCACAGTGTTACTTGAAGAATATGTTATAAGCTGATATTAAATATTAAGCCTGGAATGTAGATTTGACACATTTAGCCATTTTTAACTGTCTGAGAAGTAAATTGGTTGCCTAAGTATGGTGCTCTAGATTGACAATTTCAGGTCTTAAAAGTCTGTTGTGAACAAAACAGCCTATTCATAAAGACTTAAAGCTTTCTTGCTATATGGAAAAGCTGACATTACAGAAAAAGAAAAAAAAGCTAAGAGCAGATGGAAGCATTTCTATGTCTTATTTCTCAAGTGTGAGTAATGTATGAGACAGCCGAAGTAAACATTTTGATAACTTTTCCTTTTATTTTGTAATTGTGTCTTATCACTTTTGACTTATACATAAGTCTACTTTTTTGTACCTTTGCAAACATGTGAAGACCCATTGACTTCAGACTGAGTTGAAGAGCCATTAATTAACATTAATGCATTTTACAGGATTAGATTTACAAAGCAAAACAACTGGTGCTTTATAAAACAAAACAACTGGAGGTGAGAACTGGAAACCCACCTTATATGCTTTAAAGGGACTTTGGACTGGCTCTAGTCTGGTCCCAGGCACTGTACACTAGAGACTGGACTGCATCTTTTGGTTCAGCCTTGTCTGAAGGAAGTGCTGCTCCTGTGCTTAGAGACTGCTCCACAGTGTGAACCAAAGCGCAGCAAGTGGGGACAGTCAGATTTATTTCAAAAGCATAATCCTAAACTGATCAGAAATGATAAACTAAGCACACTCTGAGGGTACCTGTGTCTCATTGCTCTTTCTTTGAAATTCTTAATCTAACGTCAATGTCCCTTGATGATATTTTTTTTCTGTGATGTGGACAGCCGGCCTTTTTTGCACTGAACTGATAACATTTCCTGTCCGCTCCTAAACTATCACAACTTCCAGTTGTTACTTAGGTGCTTTTAGTTGAGTAAAATTAATCTGCTAATATCAAGAGAGTTATCCAGATTGTCATCCATTGTTTGCTAGAGAGAAACACATTGCCAGGTGGAGATTCATTTCACTTGGTTTAAGATGGAACAGACACTGTGAAAGTGACTTTTTCTCCATAAGTTAGATGGGGATCCTAATCCTGAAAACATCTAAATTTAGCAGGGTAGATCAAGATGAAAACAATATCATGCTAATTCATCTTAGCTAATGTTGAACTCTTTATCTATCACAATGGCTTAATGTTAAGTTGCCAGCTGTTCTTTTCTTAAATTAATTTGAATTACTTATTAAGTAGAATCACAGAATATCTCAAGTTGGAAGGGATCCTACCCTAGACACAGAAGTACAGTTGCTATAGGGGTTTCTTCCATGTTGCTGAAATCAATCTCTTCAGAATAATGCATTGTATTGTATTAATTGTCTTCTATAGCAACTACGTGCCTGAGATTGAATATACTTGCTTAGTGAGAGAATGGGAGAATGTTTTTCCACATATGCCCCTATAACATATCTCATTCATATTAACTACTTTAAAAAAATAAAGAACCCTAAGAAATACAATTTGTGATAAAAGATGGATTATCTCAAAGGTAGAACCTTTTTTTTTTCCTTTTTTTGAATGATGTACCACTTGTCCTCTTTTGTTATTCCAGCTCTTAATGTGAAGCTGAAACTACCAGCCACACAAAATGAAAGCTATGACTTAGCAAAATGCTCAAGAGTGCTATGGCAGTGATTATTAAAGGGCTTGAATGATGTGATAAAAGTCACATATTTACTATCTGTCTGTGTGGTTAGTTAGGGAGCTATTGTGGAACTGCAATTTCTCAGTTGTGTGAGTGACTGTGCAGAGGGATGAAGGCTGTGCAAGAACAGAGCTAAGAAGTGGAAAACATCAGCAGGAGCTGTTAATTACAGGTCACATTATTTGAAAGGGGCATCCCAGAGGTACAGGTACACTGGCACACAGGATAAAAGTATTAAAACTGAGTTTAGTGATTGATTATAGCTTTAATGGTGTTTTATATGATAATTACTCTGGGCATCATCTCTTTGAAGATTTCCCCTACCTCCTTCCTTTCAATTTATTTTATTTTTTTTTTAAATTATGTAAATAGACCATTTTGGCCTTCTTTTGCTTTGCGTTGAGGTGTTTCCCACAATGCCTCACTTCAAAAGCCTAATGGTGATGCTGGCTGCATTCCTTGAAGTGAGACAACATTTATACAGAACATGAAAGATATAGGCAGGTTTCTGAGCTATATGGAATCTTGACAAAATGACTACATTTTTCACCTGTGATCAAAATGACCTGATTAAACATGTCAGCAAAGACAGGGGGTTTGAATGGCTAGTGAAACAGTTTTATGCTTGGTTCCAATAATTCCTCTGGAATAATTATTTGTCTGATCATCAGAATGGAACCAAGGTGGGAAAATAAATGCCAAGCATTGTTCTGCCTTTTCCATATTTCCACAGTCAAAGCTTGCAGCATTTTTTATAATCTGTGGCTCTATCAAAATAAGCAGCCAGATTGTAGTTAGTCCATGTTAACTTGAGAGGGAGCAGCAGAGGTCAGCTTTCAATGTTTGAAAGCTTTCTTTCTGAGCAAAAAGAAAAAAAAAAGAAAGAAAGAAAGAAAGAGAGAAAGAAGGAAGGGAAAAAAGTACCAGTTAGTTATTATTTAAAAAAAAAAGTCTTTCACAGCGATGCTAATGCTTGTTTTGCTGGCAATGACAAATAAAAAAAATGGGAAGGTGATTCGAGTATGGGAACTATGGCATGCGAACTAAACTTTGGTATTATTCCTGACAGATTTGCTAAAGAACTATATAGGAAAGTGTAGAAAATAGATTTTTTTTTTTGTAGTTTCAAACAAATGTTTAGCGATAGATGTTCGCGTAGAAGTTCACTAAGGGCATGTTCATAAAAGTCATCTTTTTGTATTGTGGGAAAGGGAAACAGTTATACACTTCTTTTTGTTCCCTCACTATTGAGACTTCTCTCTTGAGCAGTAGGAGATATCTCTCTCTCTCTTTCCTGAAAGACTTCTAGGTTTCTACTATATAGTGTTTGTACATTGCTTTTACAGACATAATTGTCTTTCCTGGGGATCTTAGTGGCAGTTTTTGATCCTGGACTGGGGGAATGTGTGAACTTTTAGAAGTATGTATGAACAGGTTAGCAGCACTCACATCTGAAATTTGTACTGGACAAGCCCTCTCCGATGTAAAGTGTATGACCTGTTGATTTACTAATGGTGCTGAAACTCTCATTCATAGTAGTTCTTGTACTGTAATGAATGATAGAGGTTTTTTTACATGAATCAAAAGAAAGTGACAGTGTGCTTATGTAGAGAGAGAGATAGGTGTGTGCATGTGTGTGTGTATGTGAAAAACTTTTCCAGTCTTAGACTTTTCCTCGCTTGGAAGAGGTACGTCTGGTAATTGTTAAGGTGATTTCATGACTGAGATGCACAAACGTGCAATGTGCTGTTTTTTCATTGTTTCTTTGATTTTTAATGAAGGAGTGGGACATATTATCAATTTGGATTCCTTTTCATTTATTTGCAAGGATCTATTTAAGTAATGAATTTGTCTTGTTACATCATGCAATCCAGCAATAACCTGGAATTGTCTCCATTTCTGATATGCAGTAGCTATTAAAACTATAACAGTGATGTAATAACATTTTAATCTGGTTTTGTTTGATTTTTTTTTCCCCCAGACTTCTTTGTCATCCTTGTACCAGCTAATATTTTCTCTGCTTGACTTGCTGATATTCCCAGTGTGCACATCTTCCACAAACAGAACTGGGCATTGCACTGCCACTCCTTGACAGGAGAACAAAGCAATCTACTCATGACAGCAGTCTTCCCTAGAAAAATGAAGCAAGCAGGTATGGCTCCTTGGCTGGTGCAGCCTTGCAATTTCATCTCTTGTCAAGAGCTTACTGGAGTGTTTCAGGTCTAGATTTGGACCTTAATAAGGTATAGAAACAGATATTCTCTCTACAGTTACTGTAATTTCATTCTTGTGATTGCAGCAAATGTCCTGAGTTTCATGTCCTTACCGATAGGATTGCATGTTAAGAAAGTCACTAAAGTTTCATAAAATGAGCACCCTGATTTTGTCGGTTGCCTGCAAGAGTAATTTGTGTAGGTTTTTTCATCTTTCTTTCTAAATGCAGAAAGGTCAGTGAAGTTAACCATTTTGATGTGAAATGCTGCTTTTAAATCTGCAACAGCTAGTGGCTGAATGCCACTTTTCATATTTCACAAGGCACAATCACAGCTGTCATATCTTATGCAGTAACACTCTTTTGCCTACCTTTTAAAAAAAGAATCAGAATATCTTGGAAGGAGATATGGATTTTTTTAAGGTGAGATAATTTGAAACAGTAATGAATCTCTTTCATGCGGATGTTTAGACACTCATCATTCTTGAGAAATCTTGCCCTTTGTAGGTCATGCATGTGTACAGTTTTAACTTTGGTGACTGTTTTGCTGGGAAGTGGAGAATAAAAACGTCAACCAGACCTGTTTTTAACTATTTTTTTCACTTGACTAAAAGCCTTGCAGTAACATAAATACTGCAACAGGGCTTCATAACTACTGAGCTTTTGAATGAACACAGATTTTGACATGAGTTCCTTAATTACCTATGACCAAATCGGTAGACTGCTAATCTTTACATGAAATTTATTCTCATGGTTCTCAAGGAAGCTTGTACGTGAAAATCTTCGTCTCTCTGCATAGACTGAACTGGAAGGCTGTTCTAAATATAGAACTGAGTAAAGTGTCCTAGTATGCCAGAGCTGTGGAATATCAGAGGTGGCACTCTGATACCAGGAGATTGTGTAGATGCCATTTTCACGTATTTTCACTTGAGTAGGTTGTTTGTTTGTTTGTTTTGTGGGCTTTTGTGCAATACTATTGTAACATTTATGCTGGTCATTTAGGAGATAAGTAATTGTTTAATTTTGATTCTCTTACTAGGGACTTCATCTCTTATTGTTGCAAAAGCTACTGGCATGTAAAGATACAGCTTATGAAATGGAGACAGACATATTCTTTTCACTGGGAGCAGAAGGGTGTACTTTCACAGGAAATTGTTGTTCAGTAGTAGTGCTGTAGTTCTTCAGCCACTTAGAGAGATTAACGACAGTCAATAACATTATAATGTTTATATCTTGGTACATTGTGAAAACACTGACATTTGCAAATATTTTTTTTTTTTTTTAGGAAAGTGTAAGAGACTGTGTACTACACAGCAGTTTCCCTGAAGTGTGAGAAATATTAAATAAATTGCATGGGAGAAATATATTGCTTACATGAATTATTCTGCCTAAGACAGACATAGTTAAAATAATTTCTGTTCCCAGTTTCTTTCCTTTCTCATGCCCTCCTATCTTTCTCTACACTACAATTTTCAATATCTTACAATAATTTTGGTTTTCCTGGCTTGAACATTTGTCTATCCATTCTTAGCCTCATTTCAGTGAAATTATCTGATTTTAAGAAAAATAAATAAACAGAGCATTCTTTCAAGTGAACGGTAAAACTGATATGATGGAGCAGCAACCACCAGTGTGTTGTGGAGAGATTGCTAGGATGATAATAATTTAACACTGATCTGCTGTAACCGTAGTCCAGATAACCATACCCTTGGGCAGGATTATCCATTTAGTTTAAAATATCTGGAAGGTAACTTTCCAGAGATACTTCAGCAGTGTTACTCCTGCTGTGAGGTCCTTTGCTCCCTAATGGCGTCATCTACTTCCTAAATGTCAATGCAGTGTTTGACTGCTGCCTGCCTGTACTTTGATTCTGTACAGCATTACTCTGTAAAAGCTAAAGGTTACTATTCTACTGGTCGAAAGTCTCTGAATGGTTTGCCAGAGTAAAGCTAAAATCATAAAAGAAAGGAACTTAGTAGATCAGAGGATGCTCTGAGACGTATTGGTATAAAATTAATCAAAAAAAGCCATTCCAGCCCCTGTTCTCCCTCTCCACCAACATAAAGGTTGTGCAAAATAGAGGAAAAAGCAAAGAAACCATTTCTGTATGAGATTGATGGTGTTTTGAATGTTTTGAAGATCAATTAAGTATTCTTATGGCAGAATATCACTTTCTGCAACTTTTCTAAGTCTTTTAGTTAAATTACTGGTACTGAATATTAGTTTTGTGTAGATAGCTAAAGATTTGTTTGTGTTTGTGGATTTGTTTGGTTTGGGTTTTTTTGGTTTGGTTTTTTTTTTATTTATTTTTTTAGCCTGAATCCTTTAGGTTATTGCACAGGAAATGAAAGTTTTTTTAATCCAGTGAGCTAGCTATTTATAGAACTGAACAGCAAATTTTAATGTAAAAATTAGCTGAGGCACCAAGAACAGTTTCAGCAACTGTTTGAGTGCATACACGTCTGAGTATAGCAGAAGAAAATATACTTCAAACTTTGCAACAAGCAACCATATAGAATAATAGCTGTAGGGTCTGCAAGAGAAAAGATGTTACATATTTGAAGTTTTCTTTTCAGCTTTTTGGCTCATTTATATTAAGCTATAATTCCCTCAGGAATCAGGAACTATAACTAGGGTGTCTGGTATAGATCTGAGGTAAAGCTGTTGGGGACTGAAGGGAAGAATAGTTGTTCCTCATGAAAGGTAGTGAAGTATCAATATTGAATATTCAAATTGCAATATTGGATGAATAGAAAGAAGCTGGCTTCCTTGCCTCTAGTCATCAGTAGCAGTTAAGATATTGTACTAACTTGTATTAATGCATCCATAAATGCTGGCTTTAAAACTTTTCATTGGCAGCCATCTTTTGAAGTTCAATATGAAACTTCCACATTATTGAAAGAAGAATAAAAGAACCTCTTTAACGACTTCAGTCTAGAGTAATTTAATTAGCAGCTTCAAACCAGTGAGTTATTTCCCGTATATACTCTCACGATTCACGAAAAAAAATACTGCTGTCCTTTGAATTGCCCCATTATCTTCTATTGCTTTAATAGTATAGACAATTGTTTATAGGATATAAAAGTACTACATCATCTTTTATTCTGTAAACATATAAATGTCTGTGGACTGTCTAGCATGGAGATTACTAATAAAGGAGGTTGCATATAAGCAACAAGAGATGAAATGCGGTGTTGATTCTAAGTTCTCTGTACATGGGATTTAGGTGGCATTTTTTTCAGGTGCTAGGTACAGATTGTCAGTTTTTCAAGCTGAGTTTCCTTCCGTGAAGCCCCTCTGCATACTTTAATGAATACTTAATAAGGCAAATCATCCAGTGAGACAGTCTGTCTCAGTGACAGAACACAAACCTCCCCTACTGCTGCAACTTAAATGTAGCCAGTCACTTTAATGATCTGACTAACGCTCAAGTACAACAAACATGAGGATAAACATCCTCTGCCAAGAGCATCTTCACCAGCATCTATTGTGCATGGATGTGAGCTAAGCAGTGGCTGATTTCTTTGTAGGCCAGCACCCCGCACCAGCAGAATCGTGCCTGTGACAGTCAGTGCATGCCCTATGCCTTTTACAGACTGTGCTAAAGTCAGAGGCAAGACTGTTTTGACTGACCAATATCTGATTATTACACAGTCTTCTCATATTTTAAGATTGTTTCATTTTTTGCCTTATTTTTGAATTGTATTCTTCCCAGAAATATCTTTGCAGCAGCAACAGTACCTTGCAAGGCTGATGGCTAGAGATGAAATGTGGTGTTTGATTTCTCCCAACATCTGACATTCTGTGCAAATGCCAGTGTGAGTATTTGCTGTTCGCGTAAGGATGTATATCCTCTTTTTTTTTTCTTTCCTTCCCTCAGAGTATGCAGGATGATATTTAAGAAAACATAGTTCTTATATTAAGTGAACTTACGGGTGATTAAGAGCAAACAGAATGTCAAGAAAAGGTTATGGGCTAAAATGTTCCTTGTTGTAATTCCATATCTTTTCAGTAAACTCCTCCATCATGTTCTAATAAAAACAGCTTGCTGCATAAAACTTGATTTCTGACATTCTTTGTGTCAGTTCTTTCCTGAAAATAATAAAAATATTTGTTCTTTGTTTGTTTATTCCTTTAAGTAGTATACTTGGGACCTTCTATGCACTTTTTAGATAAATTAATGGTCTTTTGCAATAGATCTTGAGCCTCTGCATCAGTCTGCATGGATGTCAGCTTCAGTTTCTATTACCAGGCTGAAAATCTGTATTTGGCCACCTGGAACAATCTTCCTAGTACTTACAAAGGCAATCTCTAGAATGTAACTGTTATCTTCTCAAGAGGAGAGAGTGAATTTATTTTAATGAGAAATTATGCAATATAGCAGCACTGCAGATTTTGATAGTTACAGGTGGAACTTTTTACAGCACTGTATAAGAAACCTATTAAAAACTTTTCTTCTACTGAAGGTGCATGATCTAATTAACATAATTTATTGGTTAGCCTTCGTTCACAGGAACAGTCCTACTTCAAACATCCTCCCTCTTTGGGAATTGTGTGCTCCTGCTCTGCCTCTTATGTCAGTGCTAGTGCTTGTCTGATCTGATGGTGAGCTGGTGCAAGAACCTAAAGGGAAGAAAAGTATTTTTTTGTAGGGTTAGTTATCAGTCATTTAACTTCCAGGATTGACTTGCCATACAGTCAACTTGGTACCTACACAAGTATGAAGAAAACGGGATGAGCTCCTGGCGGGGATCTGGGACTGGGACAGTGAGGGGGCAGGACCACCACTTCACAGAACCGTTGGCTGCTAGATTGGTTTGTTGGTACTGCAAAACAGCACCTCTGTATAGAGCCTTTCTCTTTATATTTGTTGACAAAAATAAATTTCAGCATAAATTACCATTGATTAATCCACAAATTATGTTTATTTTTTTCTTAATATTTTGACATTGCAATTTTCAGAAGTTATTAATTTAATACTGATCAACCAATGCAGCGATCGGAGCTGACAGATGAAGAATTTTTGTAAACAGTGAAATTAAAAAAATTAATCCTGAAGTTAATCATAATACTAAGCAGAATAGTAGTAGCAATTCCTTTTCATATAAACTAAAAGATGCATTTTCTTCCCCATCTAAATCAAAATCATTTGAATTTTGTTTTCAAAATGGAAAAATATCCTTTTAGTAGTGGTTACTGTATCTTGCCTGCCTCACTTTTCATGCAAAATCTCAGTTTGTAAAATAGGAAAGTCATACTAATGAGGCTAATACCCTGCAAGAAGCAAAACCCAAACCATTTGAAACTACAGAGAAATAGTACAAAAAGTTTGTGAATTTTAATAAACTATATTTAAAGACTAAACTTTAAAAAAGAAACTAATCTTATATTACTTATTGACAGAAAAGGATAATAGATACATATATAGCACTTCAGAGAGAATGAAATTACCTGATGATCACCTGTTGAAACCTGTTGTGGAAAGGAACTTGAATCAATATCTCAATAGATTACAGAGAAATACATGAAGTAGAAGCTTAGAGATTGTAATTAACTTCTCTGCCATGTGCACAAATATAAATTCACACGTGTTATTCTGCTGACATTAGATCACAGTTCACTATTCTGTCTGCTGCTGTCCCAATGGTCCTTTTATAACATCTATGTTAATTTTATTGTCTCAGCTCTCAAAGCAGTGATTATCTCCTATATTTCTATAGCTTTTACTATTTATGGCTTAATAGGTAGAGATCGTAATATAGCTAGAAAGGAATTTTGGTGTTTAAGAGGTTTGAGTGTAGAATTGGATGCTCAGACTTTCCCAAAACTCTGTTGTTACATGATGGTTGTGGGAACATCAAATCCCATACGCAGTTATTCAGACCTTGATGCCTATGCAGATTATGCAAGTGAGCACATGCTGCTTTTATCCTAAATCACAAATCAATGACTTCTATATCAGCTTAGGAAAAGAACTTTCCAGAACCTCAGGAGAGAGATATAAACTTTTTTTTTCCTTAGTTACTTATAAAAAGGCTTCCTAACACTTGACATTAGTTACTACGTTTTTCTTTTATTGAACAATCCCAGCACTTATTCTAACCTGCCCATTTTGCCAAAAATCTAGATTATTTCTTGGCAAAAAATACGTTGCCTAAGCAAAAGTGCTATGTGCTGCTCTGAGAAAAGAAACCTTAAAAAATCCTCCTCAAACATCGACTTCAAGTAAACTATAAATAACAGAAATTTTTGTCTTTTTCTCCTTATTTTGTAAGCAATTAAAATGTGTGTTTGTTTACTTAAATGTTTTCTCAATAATTAAGCTAAAGGAAGAAAGATTGTGTTTTCTTTTACTTTGATCAAGTGTTAGACTTAATTGCTTGCTGAACGGAATGATATGGCATTGCAATTTAAAAGGCAGATTATGAATGGAGCTTCCCCTGGTATCTTTAGGGAAATGTTCTGAAAAAAACAAGCCTTGCAGCTTGTGTCAAGTGTTAATGATCTGTTTTTAAGAGCAACTGTTGTGAACCCCTGTGATTAAACCAAGGCTAGACAGAGGTAATACCACCAGTAGAGAGCAGCTGGGCTTGCTTTAAATGCAACTTTCTTCTTGTGGATAGGTTGTAAACTTTGCCCTGTGGCTGGTTCTGCTCCAGTAAATGCAGACACTTCAGTTAGCATTGGAGTTTTCATCTTGTCCTTGCTAGATACTGTCTGAAGCTCATACATTCTGATGAGAGGAGAGACTTGTTTTGTTGCTGTATATTGCATAAAACAGTTGGAGTTTTATGTAAAAGATAATGCTAAATTTTCCCAAGAGAAGGGAGAGAAGAAGAGTTTTCGGGAAGGAGCTGAGGGACTCCTTTATAGCTGTCTGGCATAACAAGATTTGCTCAATGATGTAATCATTCTGTTCTGTACTGTTTTTCAAGATTGCAGGTGCAAGATGTCGCAGAATCTGGTGACACGCATGCTGTGATATAGTTCTGTGTCCCCACTGTTTTGTTCAGCATTTGTTGGCTCTCAAACTTTTTATTACAACATATGGCTGTCTGATGTTAGCATTTCACTGTGGACAACATAATGAACTTTCAGCAGTCTATTGCTCCCATAAGCCTCGTGCTAGCTGAGCAGTGGTGAACTTATCTGGCAAATATAGTGCTTTTCAGAAGAGCTTGACATGAATGTCTGGAATGTGAATAAGGACTCGCCCCACCTTCCTCTCCCTAATTAAAACTGCAAAATCTTTGGTTTTGCTTAAATTCTACTTAGGTTCTGCTTATTTGATTTTTTTTGTTGTTGTTGTTGGGTTTTTTTTGTTAATATGTAGGTTTTGATTGCTTTGCTATCCCCTCACCAAAGTAGCAGAGGACCTTCTCTATGGTTTTAGTTTCTATTCCTAACTCAACTCATGAGGTAGAGGATCACAAATTGAAATTCTGCAGTTGTGGTCCAATGCCTTAATGATAAGTAGTCCTATTACTTTTTTTTTTCTTTTTCTTGTTTTAATCCTATGGTAAGTTACAAATTTTTACTAGCGTTTGTGTGAAATAATAAACTGTTTCTTCTTACTTTGATCTGTTCTATTCTACTATTCTAGCCACTCTATTTATGGGCTAGATTAAATATTTTAACAAATTGATAGTGTTTAAAATTGTTGCCAGAAGCAGGAAGTTTAATAAACTACCATGGAACCCAAATAGCTGCATGTGTTTCTTAAGGGTGGAAATACCACATTGTTTAGGAGTGTAATTTTTGAACTTTATCATCTGTTTTTGTAAAAATGAACTGAAAGTTCAATGGAGCAACTGAAATCTGAAGATAAATCATGGAGATATATCTAAGTGGAAATTAGGTATTTATATAGATTTTATAAAACTGTATGTATTTATGGAAATACCTCAGAACTTACCCATTGGTTATCTCATTTAAGCAACTGGTGATTTGGAGGAATGTTATCATGTACTGCCTGTGTTAGGAAACTAGACTGAAATTTTCATTCTTTCAGAGATGTTGTCATACTTTAAAACCAGTGATGGTGTAGTGATATGTCTTTTTGATAGTATTAAAGTGAAGTATTCACAGTTGCTCTCACATGGAGATATAACTTTCAGCCATTTCGTTAATGCTTCAGAAAAGTAAAAATGAGACCACTAGAAATATTCCAATGCATGGAAGAAGAAGGATCAATATTAGGCATTCAGAAAAAATGTTTAGAGGACAATCCCCTCACTCCTTGCCTGACATTTTCTTAAGACTCAGTTTTCCAATACAATTGTCAGAAATTTAGAATAATATTGTTTGATATTTTAGTCAGATAGGACTCAAAAATGTCACCTGTCCATTAAGTTCAGTCCTTATTATCTACTCAATATTTTTTATGTGTTTGTTTTCGTAAATTCATTGATCTCATTCTCAAAAACAATGGGGTATTTTGCTATTGTTGCTTCTCCTGGAAGTCTGTGCTGGTGTCTGAGGGCTCTGATGGTTAGCAGTATGACAATTTCTATGTTAAATTCATTCTAATCTGGTCTTTTTTTTGTTGTTGGTTTTTTTTTTTTTTTCATTTGACTGAGTAACTTGAATTCTAGGTATATTTAGAGACAATATTTACATCCTATTTCTGTTCATCATGGGTAGTGCTTACAAAGCTTAATTTGCATTGAGGTTTCTACTGTGATACAAATTTAAAAACCAGGAAAAATACAGTATTTAGTCAGACTGTAAAGAAGGGATTAAATGAACTTCAAGATAGTTGATTTTAGCTATATAACGACTTTGCTCTGAACCCATGAAAATAATTAGTGCAATTTGAATGCTAGAGGATGCAGTCCAATAATGTCAAATTTTTAAAGTATAACAGCCTAACTAGTTGCTATGAAAAGGTCATAGAGCTGCAAGCAGTATGAGTGAACAGATTGCCTGGACCACTCTGGAACATTTATAGGCAATAAAAAAGACAGTGGAAACTAAAGCTTAAGAAGCTTCTTAGGTTGACTGAATCCCCAGTCAAGGGACAACATTAATATTTATTCCATTGGCAGAAGAATATTCAGTTCTGAAAGCAGGCGTTTTGTCATCTTGCTGTCTTGTGATATGTATGAGCTTTAGGGAGTGATCTCTACTGTAATAAAGATTATTTGTTTTTGTTAACTGCATGCTAATGTTGACTATTGGTAGTGCTAGTCTAAGGAACAACTGAGAAACCACAGCTGCTGGTCTCTCTTTCTAGTATCTTGAAGAGCTGAATAGAACATTTGTGGCCAACTGAAGCCAGTCAAGCTATTATGTATCTCATCTCTATTAGGGAAAGTATCTCATCTCTATTAGGGAAACAGTAATTGGAATGATTAGGAAATACCTGTCCTGCCGAATCTGAGCTGGATGGAGCAGGTATTGCTCAACAGATAGTCTAGGAGTTCTGAGGAAAGACCAGGGTGATGGAAAAGCTTTGTCCTCGCTTCTTGCCTACAGCAAAAGTAGTTTGTAAAAGACAAAGAGCTTGAGAAAGGGATTTTAAATGAATAATCTAGTATAGCTTTTAAACCATTGCCACAGTCTGCTTAGCTTAATAGAGAATTAACATGGAATATGATGGCACTACCTTATTCTTGACTGTACTTGTCAGGGCAGTGAACACCCTCTTCTTCTGCATCCTGGTGTTTTGGCTGCCTAGTCCCCAGATCAAGTTTGATAGGCTAGCTGCATGGCCTAGGTCTAGAGACCTGTCTGAGCAAGAGCTTTCCAAAACCTTGATAGGCACTTCTCCCCTTCACTTGGGTGATGTTTTTAAGCACAGGCTCTCACCATTGGGACCAGCTTGAGCAATGCTGCAGCTGTGCCTGTGCCTGACTGTGTGTCTTGCTGCACCTTGGCTTCCTGGCTGGCCTTAGACCTGCCTCATCACCATGGACTTCTCTGGAGATCACTGGTTTTCAGCTGAATTTTGTTACCATCCTCAGGCTCACTCTGCTCAGCTTTTGTGCATATCATGAGTCCGTGTTCTTGCCAATGATGGTGCTACCCTGCCGGGCTACCCTGCCGGGCTCAGCTGCCAGCTCGCCTCCCTTTACTGAGCAGCCCCCTTCTGCTGCCCTCTTCTGATAGCTTCCAAGACATTTTTTTTAGCATCAAGATTCCCAGTTTGCCACCACGTTGGGGTAATTTTCAAAACAAAGGATTTTTTTTTGTAGCATAGTTTTTCTTCAGTGTTTCACAGTTCAACAAGAGAAATTTTTTGATGAAATAAGTCTGTTCCATCCCCTGATATTTGAGGTCGAAGTGTATGGTGTCTGACCCTCTTACAATCGTTGAATCACAGTGTGTGATGGGTACAACACTGTTCTTTTTTTTTTTTCTGCACTATTTTGAAGAATATTGGGTAGTAAAGGAATGTATGCTAGAGTATGGATGTACTTCCAATTATCCTAATGAACTACAGCACTCCACAAAATCATTAGGGTAATCACGCATGCTGATGACTGTGCCCTTGAAGCAGACATAGCAAAACATGCAGTTGATTGTGAATAAATTGGCATAACCAGGAGATTTCTAGCACTCAATTTATACACTGGCCTTTGTGATGTAATTTGTATACAGATCCATAATTATATCTGGAGCACAGAGGGTTAAAGGCAGCTGCAGATTAGCTCATTTTGCCAGGACGTTATTCAGTGATACCCTCTCCTATAAGGCATTGGCAAATCCAGAACCAATGCCTCTTTTTTTAATGGTCAGACAAAATTTGGATTTGGTGAACATGAGTCCTCTGTATAGGTGCCAGTTTTGCCTTTGCTGTTGATGGATACATATGGCTTTTGGCTGTGTTTACACGGCATGCTATCTTATGTATAATGCAGCAAGGTATAATCTGTGACAGTAACATTCTGGAGCAGGATCCTGAGCATTAAAATCCTGGCAGTAACAGAATAGTTTTGGTGGCCTGGGCATGTATTGGGAATGAAAGACATCAGAACGCTGAAGCGACTTTTCTCATACTGAGGCTGAAATATTGCACTGAGTAGCATGAAACTGAAATCAATAGCTGGGAAACTGTAGATAGCAAAGTAGCACAGAGTCATTTACGTTCATGGGGCTCAGATGGGGAGCTAAAAGACAGAGCTATGGGGGCAGAATGGGAATCAGTTTTCTGGGAGTGGGATGAGAATCGGAGATTTCAGGTTTAGTTGCTAAAAACTCTCCTTTACCTGTTCATAAACTGGACATGAGGTTGGGTTACTCGCTTTTGTATATGAAAGACAGAATATTCTCAGTCGAGTCATTTCTGATCAATGAAGTGCTCCCACAACAATCACTTTACTAAGTCGTACAGTGCCAGTAAAACACAAGACTAGTTACAGGCCTGCAGGGAGTCTTTGGTGGCATTGCTGATAGCATAGCCCTGCAATCCACTGTATATTTCTGAGCCTGTTTCAATTAGACCTAATTAGTGTCTTCCTCTATACATTCAGACCAAAGACATATCAGTTTAGCTACTTTCCTCTGTTTTTGGCATGTACCATAGTTACTTGCCCTTGCTTAAAGAAAATCTTACTGCTTTGTAGTATCTCCACGTCTTTGTTTCACATCCTTGTACAAAACATTGTTCTAGTCCAAAAGGTACCTATAGAAAAGAATATTATAGGAATGTAAGTCAGTGTGCCAGGTAGACTATCAAATAAAAGACTTTGAGTTCACAAAAGCCTAAGAACAACTTTATGACAACAAACCTGGAATGGATACTTAAAGATTAAATGTTCAACTTAACGTGTCAAAGCACTCATCAAAGTTTGCTTAGTGTTGTTAAATACATTTTTCAGATGACACTACAAAGTGTGTGGATATGCAGAACCTAAGGGATCTGTAGATACTCGGAATGTAAGGACATCTGGTTTGTAGGCATACCCAGTTTGTTGGCATATCTGGTTAACAGGTATTCAACATGTAAACAAAAGACTAGAGACAGAAACAGTAATAAACCCCACCTAGATACACAAACACTAAGGCATGGGAGATAAGGGACACCAAAGAACAGATTTCTCAGGTCACAGATTGAGGAAACACAACTGAAGGAACAACTCAAAGCCTTGGAGATGCTCAACCAACATTTTGGAATTGATAAGTGGTGGAAGTTTATATATGAGATATTTGAGGAGGCTTGTGGGATTATGTGAAACTTATAATGGGATGTTTTAGAGGAAGCACAGGAAAGTACAAAATTTATTCTGTGATGTTTAGGGAAGAAGTCTAAAGCAGGAAAACGGAGGGATCGAGGTAGATAGGAGAAGGAACAAGCATGGGAAATGGCAATGAATAAGACAAAAGGAGACAGTCACATTTTAACTTGCTTGCTGGTTGCTATGTTTGTCTGTCTGAGCTCTGTGCCTGATCGCTGTAGTCTGTTCTACCTTCTTAAACTCTATTCCTAGCTCTTTTCCGTGTCACCTTGCATCTATGTGGAGGTGGCTCACTAGCACATTTCAAGCTGGACTAGCTGACAAGTGGGAGGAACCCAGAACCTTGAAAAACCCAAGGTTAGACCTGGTTAGACCTGAGACCAAGGTTAAACAGGATCATGGGTTTAGATACAGATTCTTGGTCAACCTGATTCTTGGGACCTGCAAATGCAGGAGTGACTGCAAATGAAGAGTGAAGTTGTGTGAGTGTCCACTAGTAAACTGATCAGCTGAAAAGGCAGAACAGAACTGGGCTGTGTTGCTCATGTCTCTGTAAGTATTGTTGGTGTTTATATGTGTGCCATCAAAGGCACTGCTCACTTTGTGGATGGCTGACTGCATTTTGCTTGTGCCCATTGGGGATACATGCTCAGCCTCACTGCTGGCTGGACTTAAAAAGACCGCAGCAAACAGACTGGGGAAGAAAATTGCCTTGGCCTTGAAGTCTACCATATCCACTTCCCTACTTTACAAATTGAAGCAAAAGAATCTAAATAAAAAGTCACTATTGGTATGAGTTAGAACACAGATTCCCTTCTGACTTTACTTCTAATGAATGATTAATTTTGTATGTTAGAGAAGGCTCTAACCAGGTTAGAGACTTTCTTGTCACTTGATACTTCACAGCCTTCTTTTCCATTTAGTTTCTAGCTGTGACTGATAGCTACCTTTTTCCAAACTTCCAATTGTCTTAATATACCTGCAGCTTCAAAGGGGAGAAGAACCCTTCCTGGGTCCAGAAACAAATTTTTAAAAAGTAGACATATGGGCTGAATTACAAATGGCTCCAAAATTAAATGTTGATGAATTATCATCGGTAACCCATCAGGGAGGTATCAAATGCCTTCAGAAGTAAGGTAAACTTGCTAATACTGCAGTTACAACAAGCTCTTACAATACAATCAACAGGTAGCTCTGATCACTCAAAATAAAATAAAATAAAATACCTCCCCCTCCCCCACTCCACCCCTAGTAATAATCAACAAGAGAGAAAAAAATAGACTTACATACGTAATTTATCTATCCCATCTGCTTACCATCTCTGGCTTAGTGTAGGAATGTTCAAGGAATTCAAAAGTTTTACTCTTAATCAGTAAAGGCTTCCTGGTGATCAGCTTGCATTTCATGAGCCTCACAAACATTTGTTGTAATTCTTTTCTGCCTAAAGAACAGGTAATTTGTATATTTTCTTGTGCTTTTAGGGATTTCAGACAGATTTTAGGGATATAATACATTCAGAGCTGTGACACACATTTTTTCAGTCTGTGTTTACTAGTAGTTTCTCATGCCGTGATTCATCAGCATGCTCATGTCAAGTACTAAGCCTCTCTTCTCTTGGACACATTCAAGCTTAATGGCTGTAAATTTTGTTGTCAGAGCAGTGAGCTTTGTTTCCATTATTGCAAGTGGAGGCGGAAAGCATCTTCCAGAAGAAATGACTAGCACACCTGGGAAAAAAAAAAAAAAAATTACTTGAACTATCAAAGACCTCCGTGTCTCCTGACCCTGAAGTAAGTAAAGCTCCTTAGCAGCCTTTCTGTGTTGAGAATTAAGGTCCTTTTCCTCTGTAAATTGAAGTCCTGTAACATTCTGTTGCTAAGTGATCCATGTCAATTACATTTTACTTGAGTACATAATTTCTCTTAACTCTTTTGCAGCATACTGTAGCTTTTATTGTTTGAAGTCTAGCTTTTGACAGGGCAAACAACTCCGACTTACTTGCACTCAATATTGTCACTGTAAGTAACAATTGTCTAACTTGTTTATTTGCCCTAGTTTCTCCATTATTTCCCTTTCATTAACTATTCTACTGGGATAAAACTTACGTCAAATGAAGAAGAGTTGAAGTAAATGTTTTAAAATTATCTTATATATGCAAGACCTGAGTGACAATATGGCTTTCTGCTTTTTGTGCAAATTTTACTTGTGCTACTGACAATACCATTTGAATAATCTAAAAGCATTAGGATCTCAATTTCTATGCTTATGGACTTCTCTATGACTACAATTTACCTATTGATTAGCACTTTATGTGTATACTGTAGCAACCCTTCTGTGGAACCCAGTCAAATATCTAGAAAAAATACACAACTGAAAATGATAATGCTGGGAAAATTTCTTTCCTCCTTTGAGAAAATATGTCTTACAACTGAAAAGCAGAACTGTAGGATGCTCTGATGCAATTGATTCGCATACATCCAGATCACAGATCAGGAAATGTGAGTGCAATTTTGAAGCAAATAGAAATCCTGCTTAGAGCATGGGTTTTTTTTTGTTAATTTGAAGTGCAAATTTAGATCCAATATTATTTTTTCTGTGATCATTTCACACATTTCTCTGTAAATTTTTTTTATTCTAGATTTTTTTTTTAAATATTATTTAGCAAAGTCTCAGTCTAAATCCTAAGTTATTCCTCGAATGAAAAAGATTTAAAGATCAATATTTCTGTGACCAAAGGCAGGCAGAGGGCATTTTATTAGCTTATAAGGTCAGTGAACTTAGACAATACAAATACCATAATGTTGTTTGGTTTTTTTTAATCTATTTTTAAAAAATATATCAGAATACAGAATGCATTAAATAAAACATTTAAAGCTAGGTTGTTGGGTTGGTTTTTTTTAGAATGATAGAATGGTTTGGGTTGGAAGGGACCTTCAAAGGTCGTCTAGTCCAACCCCCCTGCAAGGAGCAGGGACACCCCTGACCAGATCAGGTTGCTCAGAGCCTCATCCAACCTGGCCTTGAACATTACCAGGGATGGGGCTTCCACCACCTCTCTGGGCAACCTGTTCCAGTGTTCTATAACTCACATTGTAAAAAATTTTTTCCTAATATCCAGTCTAAATCTACCTCCCTCTAATTTAAACCCATTATCCCTTGTCCTATCACAACCGGCCCTACTGAACAGCCTCTCCCCATCTTTCCTGTAGGCCCCCTTGAGGTACTGGAAGACCGCTATCAGGTCTCCCCGGAGCCTCCTCTTCTCCAGGCTGAACAGCCCCAACTCTCTCAGCCTGTCCTCATAGGAGAGGTGCTCCAGCCCTCTCATCATCTTTGTGGCCCTCCTCTGGACCTTCTCCAGCTGGTCCATGTCCTTCTTATGTTGGGGGCTCCAGAACTGGACACAGTACTCCAGGTGGGGTCTCAGCAGGGCAGAGTGGAGGGGCAGAATCACCTCCCTCGACCTGCTGGCCACGCTCCTCTTGATGCAGCCCAGGATGCGGTTGGCCTTCTGGGCCACAAGCGCACATTGCCAGCTCATGTTGAGCTTCTCGTCCACCATCACTCCCAAGTCCTTCTCCTCAGAGCTGCTCTTGATCCATCCTCTTGTTTATTTATTTATACGTGCATAGGTGTAGTTCTAGTCACCAGCCTATTAGATTCTAAAAGCAACTCATCTTGCAGAAATGTCAGGTATTTTATAAATAACAGAATTATTTGCCTTACTTGAAAACTAGAGTAATTGCTTTCTTATCTCTCTGATCATTTTTTCTGTGCAAGACAACCTTGTAGACTGCTAATACTTGTCTAGTCATACTCAAGAATACCTATTTGAAGAAAAGGGCAGATCGTGTATCAGCATCTTTGATTGTTGCTCTTTTATCTTACAACTTCCTCAGTTGTTTCCTTAAAAATTTTTACTTCTACTTTTATTAATGGTCATTGTTCCCTATTAGTCTCACTCTATCTTACTTGTTAGGACTAATGTTGTTCCTCTTCTGCTTTAGGTAATCAAACACTTGACAGATGTATGCCAACGTTATTTTGAAATTAATGCCATTAATTTATGTACCACCAATGTTGAGCATATAGTAACAACAGTGTGAGTCATTCTTTGTGCTATGATAGGCACTATACGTGGAGTCCAAAGTGTCGTATGTAGCTTCTAACAGAAACTGACATTACTGTGGAGACCAAGGACAGAAGAATGTACATATAGTTTATAATTTCATAAAAAATTTGTATAAAACATACAGACCTGGGACTTGAGAAAGACTGAAAATTGATAAAATTTGAGACTTGAGAAAAGTTGGAGAATCTGTATTTAACTGCTTGTGGCAAGGAAGTGAATGGAAAACCTAAATTGAGGAACAATAATGAGCATGAAGCATCAAAATTTCAGAAATGTATTCTTGTAGATGAGGAACTGTCTTCACAGATTTTTGGACTATAGGACTGTGTATCTGATCGTCAAGACGATGAAGACCAGTATCCTACCACAGAGGTCAGCAAAGTACGGGCACTCCAAATGGATGTGTCCTGACAGTACAGGCTGAGCTGTGACCTAGAGTAAGCTCCAGGATATGTTTCCTAGAAAGTGGGTGTACTGTAGAAAGTTTTGTACCTTCTCTCACTGTTAATCTGGTCTTAATAACAACTATTTTAAAAAGCTATTTGCAAACACATACCTTGTTATAATCATTTGTAGTCCTGGAAGATGGCAAAAAGTGAAAAACAAAGGCAATGATTTTCGGAATAAGAAGCATCACTCACAAAACGTGGTTTGACCAGCCTCTTCTCTCCCTGGCACTGTGTGTTGCACAGTAATTCAGGCCTTATCATAATAAGAGCTCAAAGACAGGCAATGTTCACCAAATGCAAATCTTGTAATGCAAATACTACATTTTTATAAGGCACATGACTAAACTGTTATGAATACAGAATCAGTAGAAGCAAGGGTTAGCTAAAATGAATATATTTCTTTCCTTGGAATAAAAAAAAATATTATTTTGGTTATAGTGTAAATTCATGACAGTTACTGCTTGAATTACTGTGTGGTTCTTTTTGAGTAAAGATGATGAGCTTGGACAGCCAAAGAGATACACAGATAACAAAGTAACACAGAATTGATGAAATGTGGTTATATTACATAATACTTTGCTTCATTAAATCTGGGCGGAGTTGGAAATGTAGTGTAGCTAAGTTTCAGAAGGTGAGTAGGTATCTAAGATGCATCTAACATGTAAAGATGGTGTCCAAGTCTGTCTCCAACATTCTAGTACAATTCTTTCTATTGAAGACTATTTAAAATCAATAATAATGGAGTTCCTCCCCTTTGTAAGAGGCTATTCCGTAGTTTTTCACTTAACACAGAGCACCAAGTAGAGAAAAAATGACAGCTGAAAGTGATGACTACAGTTCTATATATGTTTGCTTCATTTTACTTCCAGCTCACGTCCTGAAAGAGAGAAAAAAAATGCAGCTTTTTTTTCCTCCAAGATTAGATTTCAAGCAGGAAATTCATGACTTGCTAAAAAGGCTTTGGTTAGGTCACCATTGCTGCAGATTCGTGTCAACCTTTGATCTATCAAATTTATTTACACAAAGGATGATGAAAGTAAACTCTAACTTGTAAAACCATGTTATTAGGAAGTGATTATATTAATTAGACCATCAGATGTTATGTTTCTTTGTCGGGCTTCTGCTTCATTTATAATGGATAAATTAAATCAGCTTTGAGGATAATAGAAGCCTGTATAATGTGCAAGACTCCTGCTTGCTTTCTTTGCTGAAATTGAAGTGTACGTATCATGCAAAGCCAAGGATTTCAGAGAAAGAAAGGATCATCCTGTCCTGTCCATGACCATGTGCTGTCCAGGAGAACAGGATTTATTCCTAATTTTTCTGTAGCTAATGTTCCTGTTTCGGTCAGATTCATGATATGAGTAAAACACAGCTGTACTGACTGAATCTGAATGCCTGAAATTGTAATTGAATATGCAGCAAGTGAGCATAAGACATACTAAAAGTAAAGAAACTAAAAATATCAAGGCCTAGCTGTTCATCCTGGCAACCAGTTATGGGAGATATTTGTTCTGCAAACAGTAGCCTGAAATATCTGTGCTTTGTTCGTGGGTGTGATGAAGACAGTAGTGCAAACCAGCAAATCACCATCTAATTATTTTCTCAATATGGTGCTCATTTGAGCAAAAGCAATACTTTATATTCTTACTACTGGGGTGCAAGTTTTTAAAAAACTTCTAATACTAAACCATTTAAGGAGGAGGTTTGCTTTACCTCCGTAAATATAAATTTTGTGAAATAGTTTAATACTCCTATTTAAAATATTGTAATCATAACCCTCGAGAGCTTGCTAATTGTTAGCAATCAACTGATGTCTTAAAACTGTTTACTCATGAACATCTAATGAATGTTCAAGATTATTGCCATCACCTTGCAGTGGCTAATAAAACCTTAATAAGGCTATGTACATTTAAGACGTGGATGCACTTGGTAAGATTTCTTGTTCAAATACAGTAAAATTTTTACTGCAACAGTAGACCAAGGCTAAACATACATAAAAACTTATTAGTTCACGCACAGATCAAGATACCTGCAACACAGCTGTTGCCCTGAGCAAACGTCAGATGAATTAAATAGCACATGCCACATAAAACAAGTTGGTCTAAATACCTTTTCTGCCTCTGTCTCCACCTAGTTCTGGATAGTCTGGGGAAGCAGGGTGTAGGGGGGAAAGTACTGATGCATACAGAGGGGAAGCAGGACTGGATTACAACAAAGCTGAATGCTACACCTAGTGAGAGACAGAGAAGTGTCGTAAGCTGCAATTAGAATTATTGCTAACTCACTTGCAGTGCTTCAAGAAAAGGTATTAATCCACACCTTTGTCAACTGCTGTTGATATCTGTCTCTTCTTTCATTCTGTTCTTTTCTAAACAATTTGTAAGAGCTATGTGGTCCTCCTTTGGTCAAATTTGCAGATTTCTCAAGTTCTCTTTTCAAGGATCATTACATTAAACAAGCTTCTTTTGGCTGGAAAATGCTAGCACCATTGCCATGAAAACTGGTGAAATTACGCTTGACTACAAGTCCTATTATGCAATACCAAGATCCTAAACTCTGACACTTTTATCAGCTGATGCTCAACATCCTGGTGAGCTGATGAAGAGGAGTTTTGTACTGTTTTTTCAGCAAAAATTCTGGTCATTTTAGAGAGGGGCAGATTATCAAACCCACCACAGGAAGGAAAGATATTACAAAAATCTTGGTAAATGAGAAGATTACAGAAACCGTTTATCTTCCTTCTAATTTTCCTAAGCCCTGTTCTTTTCTTTTGATTTTGGATTTTTACTGGAAATTCTAGGAGGTGAAATACAGAAAAGGACTGGTTGTTGTTGATACAAACAGAAAAAAAATTACCTGCAGATATATGCTAGAATTTGTTCCTCATCACATTATTACTCATTTCTTCTTTCTCTGCATTTAAAGATTATCTATGTACACTACGGCCTTCAAAATGTTTGTGAAAAGGAAACTTCTGATGAACAATGAAAAGAGAAACTCTGAGACATTTTTTCCTTACATTATTTTTCATTCGTCTCCCATATTTTATTTAAACTTCAGAATTGTCACAGTTTGACATAGTTCGTGGTGTTCTGTCATTTTTTCACTCACTTCAGTGAAATTTAATCATTTTTAGCAAGGTGTTACTTTTCAACTTAATTCTGTTGAATTATATGATTCTGTTGAATCATATATTCACATAATTTCCATGTTTTAAGTCACAAGTGCAGTACTATCAAGCAGTTTGTAACGTGCAGGTTCCTCCATTCATCCATTGCAAAAGTATTTATTTAACCATATGGATTTTTTTCTTTCTTCATGTATAGAACAGGAATGGATTTATGAAGTCCTTTTCTGAAGCACAATCTTGCTGTTTCATGCTCACCACTTTTGCAGCAGTATATGCAATTCTTTTCTGTTTGTACACATTTAAATTTTTCTAATAATGTCTATACATTACCAATGGTTTGGGGTGGGGTTTTTTTTGCTATTAAAACATACTATTTCCATTGGAAATAATTAAAATTTATGCTTTGTACACATACCTACTTCTCCACATACAAACCTTTTCTTCAGTTTATTGCTTTGTTGTATTTTAAAACCTGTCCAGTATTTTTCGCTAGAAAAGTAGATCATAGGAATCACACTAAAAAAAAAAAACAAACCCTGAATAGGATCTCAGCGGGTCATCAGGTCATCTTTACCAACCCCCAACTCAACCCATGACTAGCTTCAGAGTCAGATCAATTGCGCAAGTTGTCATCCAATTGAGCTTTGAAAATCGTCCTGTGTTGAGGTTTCAGAGTTTATCTTGGCAACCCCTTCCTGTGCTTAACCTACGTCACTGAGAAGAATTATGTTCTATTGGAATACCTCTAATTTGGGGGTTTTTTGTAGAATTTATTTGCTATTCACAGTTGAGGTTAGTGAATCACTTTATCAGCATTATTATCTGCATATCCAGGAATTTCTCACTTTGAGGTCTTGAAAAGTAACTTCTGTTGTAATGGTGATGTCTGGGAATCAGTAGAGATATAGAGAAAGCCTTTTGAGTGAGTGCATCTCTTGCTGCTGGACACTGACCTACAAAACTTCCAAGGCTTTACTGAGGGCAGTAACTGGAATTCATATTATTTTAATTGGATTTTTATTTGGAAAGACCTTTCTGAGTTTGATTGATAGACTTATAGTCCAAATTGCATGAAGTTATTTTAGTCTTATCACAAACAACACTTGCAACACTTTCTGCTCTTCACCCACTGCTGCAACTCTAACTTCATCCTGTAAGTATTAAGGACTGTATTTTTGGAGATGCTGTGTTCATGTATGGGCATTCTGCTCTTCAAATGAGTGAAATTTCAGCAGGAGAAGCATTTTTATGTAAGTGAATTTAACAACTGTCAAAATTCTCATGTGCATCGCAAAGCAGTATTATTAGGTTAGTTTTCTTGAATGTTAATGTGCAGATATTAATATCAGTGGGCAGATGAAGTTGTAATATGAATGAATTAGTTGTGATTGATAGAGGGCTGCCATTTGAACATGAATCAAGATTGATCAAAAAGACAGTAAGTTTATTTTAGTCTTAAGGGAACCCAAAAGGGAAAAGCGCTGCATATCACCACCCACTCTCATGCTAAACAGTCTCCCAACAGAGTTGTAAAAGATGAAAACATCAATGTAGAGTAGTGTGAATGAGTTACTGAGGCAGAGATCTCACTGGGGAAGGTATAAGTAAGGCTTGCCCTTCTGTATTACCTGCAAACCTGCTACTCAAAGCTGAACTCTGCCAATTTTGCCCTTAAGTTTCTATTGGAAGTGGTAGATCCTTAATTCAGTCACAGTTATTCTTATGAACATTAATTTTTTAAAGGTTAATATTTTTTTATGTGTATTACTGTTCTTTTGGATTTACTTGTTTAACTAGATAACCCATTATCTGGGTAATCTAGATATCTCATTAAGTAGACAACTCAGATAAAACACTCTAGATGAGCTTATGATTGCTACTGCAGTTGCTGTCTCCTTGACTGTGACCAAAATTACAGTTTTACTTTTTGTAACAGGACGAAGTAGTTGGTGTTATTTTTGCTGTCTTTGTGATGAACAAATGACTCTACCCTGAAGACATCATCACTCTTCTTGTTGGGAGGACAGTTGTTGCACTTCTTTTTCTTTGCAGAAAAGGATTGTAGCTGAGCAAATGCTACCTCAGCCTGCTATGTAAAGTCAGTAGCAAGAGAGTTCTGAGTCACAAAATTTTCTTTGCTGGTCTTATAAACAGTCTAAGTCTTCTGGTAACGAGCTTTTATTGCTAGCACTGTTCTGGGCTTGTTTCTCCCTTTGTAAATTGCTGCTTGTGCTCTACTTGCTGCTGGATTCTGCTCTTTGTGAAAATTCACCTCCAGAAATCCAGACAAATTTGTGGATCAGAATTCAGCTTTGGAGCTGCGGCACTGAAACAAATTAACTCTATAAATGAAGCTGAATATATAATTTCTTTCAGATATGTGCAATCCTGAAAATACCATTAAGGATAAATTCAGCGCAGTGAAAGTAATTTTATAGCTAATATTTTGCTCAGTTCAGTAAGTCCATGAAATTTACTCACATATAAAGTTACTGTAGAAAATGAAATTAATTTGTACTGAAGAAATGTCATTTTCTTAAAGCTTTTAGAGTTATGATATTTTTTTCTTACAAAAGAGAAAAATGAAGTTTGATGGGAGTCCGGTATTAATGTGCATACATTGAACTCCAGTTAAAACCTTTTTTTAGCAAGATACTCAAGTTAATAAACTGATGATGCATCTCAAAAATTTTAGAAAGGATAATATATTGTTATCTTAGAATCTTAGTATTTGATTGATATAATGACTTTATTCAGAAGTACATGTTAGATTTTTTAATTTTTAACCTATAAATTACAGATAGATACAGATACACTCAGGTAAATGAATATGAATTAACTTTTAAAGTAGATTGTCATACCACATTTAATGTCTGAATAATACTTCTAAAATGTAACTTAAAATGACCTCAGTATACTTAAAATTTGTGATTTGGGTTAACCTAAAATGAGATCACTTTAATTATGAAGAAAGATGTTTACAGGGGAGAGTCTAGTGCAGATTAACTAATCCTCTACAATAAAATTTTCAGTTAATTTAAATTAATTTTTGAGTATCATAATGGAGACAATTACTCTATTATGAAAGTCTTCTTCTTATGAAATACTGTTATGGAGTGGTGGTTCATTAGCTTGTTTTTTAAATTTATGAAAGAAAAATTATATTTGCATATAAAAGTAAAGGGTATAAAGAGTCCTAATTTAAATTGTTGGTGTATGAATTTAAAGTAGAATAGCTAAACAATTAATTCCTGAGTGGATGCTCTTAAGAAGAATTAAAGAGGTTCAAATTTTGTCCATGCTAAGTGACTTCAGATGTAAATAAACCTAAAGGCCATTTTAATTTTTAATGGAAGTTTGAACAATACTTTAATACAGTTTAAAGATTAAGTGATATTATTTTTACATGTAGCAGAAGTGTTTGAGTGTTTGATTTCCTATATTTGGTTAAAAACTTATCGGGGCTATGTGATTACAATTTTAAAAGAAATTTTAGAAAATCCAGCCTTACAGTGGCAGCATTTTACATCACATTTTGCTCATACTATGAGCATTTATACACTGTCAGGTACAGTATCAGGTTTTACAGTCACATCTGTATGATGCCATACTAGAATATCTCAAAGAAAAGGAGTGGAGATTTTTGATGGGTGAACATCAATTGCCTGCAAGTATGATAATATGTTTGTCTGAGCCAAGAGTAAGAGTTCTTCTCTTTGAATTCAGTCATAGAAAATTTATGCCACATTTTGTCTTTAGAAGCTTTTATAAATGGACCACCAAAATTACTGGGAAATTATCAAAATGAAACTGACTTCATTATTTCATAAAACTGTTGTAAAGGAGACAGTAAGAGCTCTTTGTAGCATGGACCTGATGCTGATAAATCCAGCAAAAGCTTCTGGAGCCTTATGCATGCCAACTGACTTAATAATGCTACCCTCATCATCAATTGTCAAAGGGGTCACAGCTCCCAGTAGACCTCTTGGCTGTAGTGAGCTCTTGGCTGAAGTTTGATTTTCTGAATTGGGAGTACATTTGTGATGCTTGCTGCTTCCATATGTAGATATCTTTTTATTTCTTCTCTAAATGCATTTTCCCTTCCACAGCCATTTGTCCACAAGCCAACAAAGCCTTCTGGCTCAGTTCTTCTTTTCCCTGTTTTATTTTTGATCCACATCTCCTTCAGCATTTGTGCTGCAAGTCAGAGTCGGTTGTGCTGCTTTTGGTCACATGGAGAAGCACAGTGAGGTTGACATCTGAGCTGGTGCCAAGCACAGGGCTGTGGCACAGTACGGCCCTGGCTGTACTGAACAGCAGAAGGTGCATCTTTATGCTGATGTGACTATATTGCTTCCGGTTTGAGGTTTCACCATTTGGACTTCTCCATGCTGTGTCTCCAAACTCAACTGAAGATATATGCTTCGTATTATCCTCTGATAAGCTTACTCTGACTTTTTATTTGAATAATAGACTGTCCTACCATAGTTTATTTGGCCAGAAGAAAAGAGGGATATTACACTGTTACACTAGTCAAATACAGTTTTGCAGGGATTGTTTGGTCACACTTAGTTTCATACTGAAGCTCTGCCCCCAGTGAGGTCAAACATTCTGGGAAGAACACAAAATTGATGTTGCAAAATTATTAGCTTTTCAGCTGCATGCCAGAGCTTCTAAATTGTGGCTAAAACAGTTATCTTTTCTTTAATTTGAATCACTTCTGTGAAACTCTTAATAATATACAGGAAGGAAATGACACACCTTCGTGTGTCTCACCCTTTGAAAGGAAACATCTTTTTTTTTTTTTTTTTTTTATTACCTGGTTGATTTCATGCTGACACTCTGTGTTCAGAAAGTAACTACATTGGTTTGCCTGGGTGAATGTGATTTCTTTCATATCAGTACTGACTCCTGTTCAAAATAATTTATTGACACTTCTTAGTGTCGAAGGAATTAATACTGTGGAAACTTTGGATCAATCCATTTGTTTCCATGGACTATTAACTTACCTGGCTTTTTCTGATGGACTAATAGAAGCCATAGCAGAAACTCATTAGTTCACACTGACAGGCCTAAGAAAATATATCCTGATTGGTTTTACCTTAGTTCCAGTGCCATTTTAGAAAGGTAATTAAGATTTAGTAGTATTATATGATTCTTCTCTAATATTTAAGATTTTATGCTTATCTATGACAATTAGACATTTCTCTTCACCAGACCTAAATCCTGTAGAATACCAGGCCAAGGCTAGGGGTGTATCTAGTAGTTGTTTTTCAAACTGACTAGATTTTTGTATGCCCTGAGTACTTTGATGAAGAAATTAATTTAAAGCAGCCCTCAGCATTTTAAGCACTAGATATCTAGCATACCACATTTTTTAATTCTACTAATTTTCAGTAGGATCATAGTTTTCATTTTTTTCACATAGCATAGTATAAAGAAATAAAACATCTTACCCTAAACCAAGTGCTGTGGCACAACTCATTTCCTAAAGAGTCAGCTTGTACTAAATAACACACAATAAACATCAAAATGAAATATATTCTGACCAAAACTCATCTTCTGTCCTGTAGTGAACAGATGTTCACAAATTAATTTTGCTTATAAGATACTTCTAAAAGGTAGGAGGATATTTTAGGATTTTAAATGAAGACAGAATTGCTGTCTCAGTTATGTTTTGTTATCCCTGTAGCCTCACTCTCTTTCTTCTGATGGGATTTTTAAACTACAAGCATCAGTTTTAGTACTACTGCAGATGTTGCTTCAATTTACATGGAAACAGATGGAAACATAATACTTTAAGAAGTCCTCCAGTCTTTAGAAAGAAGGGGGTATTTTCATCTGAACAATTATAATCCTGCATAAACATAAATTTAAATTAGAAAAAAATCTCAAAAACCCAATTAAAATAATACATCAAGTTTTAAGAAGCTAATTTTATAACACAACTTTTATTCCCTACAGGTTAAAGAACAACAAAAGCAATTTGCTTTTACATCCCCTTGCTCTGACTCATCTCTTTGCAAAATACATAACTTCATATTCACAAGGTTTTCTAATAGTGAGTAAGTATTTATAAGCATTCTGCTGATATTAAATACAACCTCATATTCCCCTTCTGAAAGCACTTTGGTTGCTGAATGAAACACATTCATAGACTTTACTATGTTCTTCCTATTTTCTCAGAGCGTAATTACACAAGACAAGATTTCGTTTCTTCTTTTAGTTTTGTTTAGCAAAAGACTAGTTTGTTTCTAACTGGATTTATTAGTTTGAGAATAAAATTATTGTACAATCCAAATTAAAAATAGATATGCAGAGAAATTTCAGGGAAGATATTGTGAAAGCCTGAATAAAATAGTGCTCCACTATTTTGGGGAGGTATAACATGAAATGATTCTTAAGTAAGTTCTGTCAAGAGACAGAACCTGAAGGACTCTGAAAGAGCTGCCTGATGACCCGTCTGGCTTCCCATTCAGCGTGGAGATAGAGCTTTACTTCTCTGACCGCAGTGCAGAGGTGGAGCCTTAAAACTGAAACAGTTTAGGATCATTGGTATGAATAGTGAACTGCTCTGCGAAGCCTTTCAAATCCCTTTGTTTTCCTTTTCTGCACTTTTGTTATCCAGAAATGTTTCCTTGAGGATGAAATTCACTTTTGTTAAACTTTATTTCTTTTGTATCTCCAAACATAGAAGAACGTTTTCTTTTCTTTATCTGAAGAATGATAAGACAGTCTTATAAGTGTGCTCATGTGCTTAACTTTAGTTATATTTAAGTATTGCAATGTCCTTCTAGTTTCTCACTCTACTGTTCTGTTGTCCACTGCATCAAGATCTCCCATAGCAAACCACTTTCATTTACATGTCTATTCTTTTATAATCTTTCAATTTCTGATTGATAGGTATATTTTTTTCTTCAAGCCTCTATTTGAATATTTTGTATTTTGTATCTATTATAGAAATTAAATTGTGTACAGTGTATATGTCTGCATTTCAAATATAATGCAACTTTACTATTCTTTGCTTCAACATTGCTATGACTGAATACTACTAACAGGCAGCTAAATCTTCTGTTCATTTGAAATGACTTGGGCAATTCTCACATTGATCAAGATAATTGTAACTTTATATTATAATCAGACTTATGAAAGTTGTTGCTTCTAGAAAATATTAAGCATATGATTAGCTATTTTTCCTAGTGGTTCATGTGTTTACCTGGTTATTTCCACAGTAGAATCCTAAACCCTCATGGAAATCCTTGAGTGAATATCTTTATATCTGACAACAAAAAGCATTGCTATGAGACATGGCTTACATTTGGAGATGTTAGACTCTGGTTTCACAATATTATTTCATATTCTTTCTGCACTACTTGTCCATTAGTTTTCAAAGCAACAAGAGATTTCATGTAAAAGCATAGAAAAAAAGACCTGGAGTGATCTCAGGTTTAACCTCCATATCTTTTAATAAGTAATTTGATAATGTATTTTCATTCTAATGTTAACCTCCTTGAATACTGCTTTTATAGATTTATCTCATGACAGAGAAGAAAGCTTTTGAACCACTGCTTGGATTGTAACAGTAGATATAAAAACTCTGGAATAAAAGGAGAAGTTAAAATATAAATGGTCAGTACTATAAAAGATGTCTTTGAGGTCAATGTTGCCAGAAAAGCTGCTTTAATCCCTTAGCAAAAAGAAAAGCTGCATATTGACACCATAAATAAAATAAGAGCAGCAAGAATCTCCACACTTGATAAGCAGAGTAATACTTTGGAGAAATCTGATTAGGCTCTTCACAATTAATTCTTAAAGGATGACAGAAGAATTTGGGGTGTTTTCAGACATCACAGTGGGTTTGAACTTACCAGCTGACATATTAATATGAAAAATTATATTCCTTTTCCTCCATGGATGAATTTATTCAACATGCCATTGTAGTGCTATAACATAAACAATGCTTCATTGTTTGTATATATCTTAAATTACTTTCTTGTTTCACTATCGCAATAAACACTATCTGTTCCCAGGAAAAAAAAAAAAAAAGAAACACACACACAAAAAAAAGAAAAACAATGTTTCAAGATAAAAGCAACACCCAGACTTTGCGTACGTGACAGTTTAAGAGCTAGTAATGTCTGAATGTGGAACTACCCAGAGTGGTGACAACTATTATTGCAAGAATCAGGCAAATTAACAAAACCAGATTAATATCCTCATTTCCTGAGCAAAGGAAAATGTGCTTTTCTAAGCATACGAAGAAAACATTTTGTTTTGAAAATTGATTATATGTGTAAAGCTAATAGCCTTGATGCTAAAACTTACTAACTAAAATTATATAATTGTGTTAAAGCAAATCTTTCTAAATATAATTTGAAATTACAGATTTTCTTTTAGTCAAATATAAGAATTTTAGACCTGATTTTCTATAAGTAGAAGACAAATATTCTGTAAATAATCATAGATTTTATTACAAATTGCACATTTTTATTACCACTTCAGATTCTCTGATATTTGCAAATGTATGGAATGTCATGGCTTCTGTTGTTTTGTAATAACTTGGGAAAAAAAGTGATATCAGTAAATAAAGTGGAAAGATATTGTATGCTCAGTGGAAAACATTTTTTTGCCCATTGAAGATAATTGCTAGTCATGCTATCAGAATTTATTGACTTTAAGCTGACAAAAAATACAGGTTTGAAATATCTAGAATTATTTTAAAGGGACATTATTACAGTTAAAAGGTAATAAATTACCATATCAAGTGGAAAATTTTCATTTATAATGCACTCTGAGAACTGTACCCAAATGGAGAATCATAGAATTGCATTATTCAGACCTGTGTAGGGCTATTCAATTGTGATAACACTGATTGCTCTCCTGCCTGATCACTATTCTATGTTAAACAGCATATACTATAATATATTGGCAGAAATTTTTAATGTTTTTAAAGACATCCAAATTACTGTTAAAATTATATATAAATTTCTATATGCATTGTGGTATTATCTTTCAGATTACTTGTTTCTGCTGCAGAATTAAATAATCTTGCTTGCTTTTTATTCCTGGATTTCCAAATTTTACGTTTGTTAATTTATTTGTTTAGTATAAAAGTGTAAGTCTAAATCAGTTAAACTTAAAGACGACGACTGGACAAAGTAACTAGTGGTTATATTTTGTTCTCAATGTTCAATATAGTTGACAGAAACATATTTGTTTTTAAAAGATAAAAAAATATAACAAGTACATCCATCAGAATGTGCCGCAACAAGACTACATCAAATTGCTTTGCAGTTAAATGAAAAATAAGTATATTTGAAAAATGCTTCTAAAAATTATTAACCTAAAGATCCGCAACTATATGCACTCAAGCTGTTAGTATCTGAAGAAAAATGTTTCTTACTACAAGCATAATAATTATTAGTCCTAGTCTTTCACACAGACTGGCTGATTGTAAGAGCAAATTAAATACTGTTTTCTGAGATTTATCAGTAATTGATGCAATATGTTTTGTCTGTGAAATGTTATCTTCTCTCTCACTTGAAAAACTTAAGTCTTGGATCAATATGGTGTACCTGGGGCCTCCAATACCACAGGGAAACTATTTAAATAGAAGAATATTTCTGCTACCGGCACAAGTTGAAAGGCAAACCTTTGTTTGTCAGCTTGATTGTTTCTTGACAGCAATGGAAATATATTAGGAAGATAATCTGTATATAAAAAGTATACCATAATGTTATGGTTTGAAACTTACTAAATATAATTTTTATCTGATTTGCACTGTTAACTTTTGGATACCAGACTCTGTGCATTAGTTGAAGAAATCTGAGAATGAACACTTGCTCTTAGGTAATTGCTGAGCTCATATACTGCATAATGTAATATTTTTTGATGCAGATAAGTCATCATTTGATCTTGCAGGTTCCATATTAAATTTGTTTCTTAGATTTATATTTTCTTTCATTTGCCAAATTTTGATATTTACAGAACACACCTCATTTTGTCAGTCTTGCAAAAAACAGATGTAGAATGGTCTTCTGCTATCTGCTGTTCAAAGGTATTAATACTTTTTTAAAGTATAAGACCTTTAATTCTTTAAGAATTAAGAATGGAATTGAAAACTCTTGGAGAAACTCTTTTATTAACTGAGCTTGCTCTTTACTGCAATATGAATAGTCACTGAAAGCAAGTGATTCATTCTTTAGCCATAAAGAGTCTAGTTTCATTGGCGTGTGCTAGTTCCCAAATAACTCTTGTTCTGAATATGTTTCAGTCAGTGAATTCACTGTTATTTAATTAGCTTTTGTTTTGGGAGGGGGAGGGTGGTGGGAGATAATTGAGTTACAGGAAATTCTAGGGATTAATGTCAAATAGAAACTTCAAAATAGCTTATCTGTGAGAAATAGCATAGAAATGCTATAAAGCAGGTGCATTTTCTTTAGGAATCTTGTATTACAAAACAGGCTAATGTTCTATCTTCGGATCTAACTTATCTCTCTTACCCTAAATATATATCAGCTTTTATGTCCATGCCTATCCAAATTGGTCTTTTTGTAAGCAAACCTGCCTTTCATAAGCTATTCTGAATAGATTTAAGAAATCTGCTGATCTGTGGTTTCTTTTAAGGTTCAACTTCAAATTTTGGTTAAATTTTCCTGTACATGTAAAGAACATTAGTAGTTGATTTGCAAATAGAGGTGTGAGCATGTTTTTAAATGGATAGTAAATATTTTAAATAGTATATTGAGACATGTTCAGTAATGAGTAGGAAAAGGACAAGAAAACATGCCATGTTAAGGGAAATTATGTATCTCTGTAAAATACTTAGAAATAAAACTACCAGATAGGTACTTACAAGCCCTTTTTTTTACATTGGTGTTGCCTACAGTGGGCCTTTAACAGGGGCACAGAAGAATCTATCATATCTTAGGCTAAAACTAAAAAAACAATAGCAAACCCCTAAAAATTGCAGGTAATGCTTGTTTTTCCCTCTGCTACTTGTTCTGGTTTTGTTTAGTGGGGGGGGGTGGGCTAAGGTGGTAGCTTCTGTAGGAAACTGCTAGAAATTGCTCCCCTTTGTCCAGTGACTTGGCCGGGCCTAGGGCGGACCTGCTGCTGGCCAAGGCCGAGCCGATTGATAGCAGACTATTCCCTGATAACGCCTCTGTGATAACGTATTTAAGAAGGGGAAAACAGGAAAAAAAAAAAAGAGAAGAGAAGATGTGAAGCAACTGAGTGGGGGCAGAGAGGGGGAGGCCCAGGCCTCAGGGGCCTTGCAGGCCTCACCCTCTGGCCTCCCGCAACTGTGCCCAACTCGGCCTGGCCTGGCTGCAAGAAGTGGAGAGGAGATGAGATATGAAGAGAACCTGAGAGACGTCTGCCAGTGTGTTGTGAAGAATTTTTCTTGTGAGAGGAAGGGCTGCAGACGCCAAGGTCAGTGAAGAAGGGGGAGGAGTAATGCGACTCCTGGTCAAAATTCCCCTGCAGCCTGTGGTGACGACCATGGTGGAGCAGGTTGTCCCCCTGCAGCCCATGGAGGTCCATGGAGGAGCAGAGATCCACCTGCAGCCCGTGGAGGAGCCCACGCTGGGGCAGGTGGAGGCCTGAAGGAGGCTGTGGCCCATGGAGGGCCTGCTGGGGCAGCTGTTCTGGAGGGACTGCACTCCGTGGAAGAGATGACCCACGCCGGAGCAGTTTCACGAAGGACTGTGGCCTGTGGGAGGGACCCCAGGATGGAGCAGGGGAGGAATGTGAGGAGTTCTTCCCCGATGAAGAAGCAGCAGCGTGAAACAACACGTGATGAACTGACCACAACCCTCAGTCCCTCTTCCCCCCTGTGCCGCTCAGGGGGGAAGGTAGTAGAGATAATGTTAAGCCTGGGAAGAGGGGGGGGTGGCAGGGAGATTATCTTGTTACCTGTCTCATTATCTTGCTGGTTTTAGTAATGAATGAATAGTTTTCCCCAAGTCGAGTGTGTTTTGCCCGTGATGGTAACTTTAAGGATTTCTCCCTGTCCTTATCTTTTTCCTTATATTATCTCTCCCTGTTCTCTCGGAGGGTGGGAGGAGTGAGAGAGAGACTGCATAGTTTGGTCCCAATCAGGGCTAAACTATGACACTACTCTATTACAAGTGTTGAGGTTTCCAAAGGGCAGAACTCTACTGCTCAGGAGAACGTACCAGGCATTGCTCTGACCATGCGCTTGTTTTCAGTGGTCCTTGTTTATGACTTAATAAAATTATGTATTGAAACCACCTAGAAAGAACTACAAGCACTAGAAATTACAAAAAGAAATTAAAAAGTCAAGGATATGTGCCCTCAAAATCTGGTCATTGAAAACTATCTACAATAACTGCTTCATGTAAACTCTGTTTGCCGTTACTGGTACCCTTCAAGCATGGAGGCATGCTAAAATTCTCAAATTCAAGAGCTGTATGCTTCAAAAAACACATAACTCTGAAAGAGTAGCAATTTTTATCTTCTCACTGTCTTTAAAAGAAGATGATTAGACCATTTATTTGTTACACTTCAGATAGAGGTCAGTATCAGCATTGGCTGCCTGTAAAGGCAAGCCATAGGAGCAGGCAAACGTTTTTCTTTTTTCTGTGACAACTTAGTACTTAAATATATGTATCAAATCTTTACTGGCTAGAAATCAGCAGGGTACCATTGCAATCTGCTGAACTATGGTCTTTTACAGCAATTAAATTCTGAGACTGTGTCTCTGATTATTATTATTATTATTTTTCCACAGGGTCTTTCTGTCTTTAATTGCAGTTTATTTTCTATCAATATTTTCTTTCAGGTGCAAAGTGCACGTCTCCAGAATCAGTTTTCTTTTAAAACTTCAGCTTCATTTCAGTCTTTTATGCCTTGCTAGAAACATATTTATTACATAGTATAAATGAAATAGTATCTCCAGGATTTCTCTTCCTCCAAATTTTAAATGCAGCAATAAAACAAGTTTCTTATAGTGAGGCTAGATATTTGTGTGTCTGCTACATAAAAGTCTATTACACTCCTAAGATATGATGTACACATATTTTCCTCTTAACAGCAATCTACCTTTCTGTTACTGTAGTCTTTGTCACAGTCACTCATCTGATGTACTTTTATTTGTACATCACCAATACCAAAGCTAAGAAAGTGTGTAAGTTAAAATCAGTAAGTAACATATTAATACGCCATAGCTGTCTCATGTTTTTCGGTAATTTGGTGAGCAGTCAACTACTTAACAGTAAAACTCTAAGCACCTCTACAGGCATATGACAGTTGTCTGATTTAAACTGTTAATGCTGAGGACATCAGCTTAAAATCAGTTCTCTGCTGTGCTTGGATTTTAAGGTTTTTTTAGAAGAGTGGATAAAAATTCAATAGATGTAATATCATAGAAAGTGTTTAATAATAATCATCATAGCAAGATGCTCAAGTTAACTAATATATGTTTTAACTGCTGCAGCTTGTTTGTTCCAAGTTCTCTAGTTATACCTACATTTATGGGGCTAGTCAATACTGATTTTTTTTCCTCTGAAATTTTTCTAGTTATGTTGTAATGAGTAACTGATTCCTAGCCTTAGCATTTGTTTATAGAAACTTCTGTTATCTCTCAAGAAGAATAATTTTCACTGGAGGAGTTTTGTGCACGTACTTATAGGCTGGATGATTTTTATTTTCCTCACATATAACCTTTAAAATATAGACCAGGTTATGTGATTAAAATGGATTACATGGATATGTACAGAAATGGAAAAAAAACCAAACCAAACCAAAACAACACCTACTTGATGTCTAATTTACCTGTGTTTTGATGCTGTCTATCTCAGTTTCCATGTCTGATGCAGAAGGAAAATTCACATGGTGTCACACATCGTTACACAGTTACTTTTAATGCAGAGATGGTTCTAATAACTTTTAATTCATCATGTAAGGAAATAACTACAGGAAAATAAAGTTATCCTCTCCATTTCACTTGACTGTGTTAGAAGGCAACTGAAAACCCAATTCTTTCAACACATTTGAAGTGAAAAAGACAGAATTAGTATCACTTGACTTTATATGCTGAATATATCTCTCTCTGCCTGTCTGTCTATCCGTTTTATTTACCATTACTGTTGTGCTCATAAATATTCTGGACAAAAGGTTAGTCATATAAGGAAGGAGAAGGGCAGTGGACCCACGTAAAGTCATTGGTCATATAGTAATAAATACATTAATTATAGCAGACAGAAGGAAACTTATATAATGACGTGCCAGTATAGTAGCCAGTAATCTTGGTCTGTCTTACTATTGTGTACTTTTGGAATGGGAATAGCATTGTACCTCTATTCTCATTGTACTGCTCCTACTAGAAGAAAGTAGTAAGGGTTGAAGTCTTGTTCTATTCAGAACTAACTCCCATTCCTGAGTACTTTGATTTCATGTGCCTACTAGGACAAATAAAAACATGTGGTTTCTTATTTTTTTTTTTTTTTTGACATAGAAGACATTGAGTGGGATTATACAAAAATAGTCAACTAATAGTTATTACATATTATCTTGGAAGATAATATGACCAAGATGGCTGTTGTGTTGTCTATAGAGAGAGTTCATAAGCATGCCAGTAAAACATAACCTCAAGATATGTAAAAAAAGGCATAGAACTGTATCTGTACTTGTACCTGTGATTTTCATTAATATTCAAAATCTGTAGTTATATACAAGAACTAATTGGTTGATCCATACTTTAATTACTATCCATTGCAATAGTGAAGTAGATTTGGGCATGCTGCCAAATAAACCTAATTGATTTTTGCAGTTTTGAGTACAGAGAATAAGCACTGGAACAAGTTAGTCTATTTAGTTTTGTCTTGCAAATGCAATCTAGGAGCAATACTATGTTTTCACACTATACATCATGTACTTTTCCTCAGCCATTTTCACACATCTGAAATAATTTAATATTCAAATACTAATGATGAAAGAGAAATGAGTATTTTCTTCACATTCACAAACCAGTCCCATTGTTAAACTAATGCTGATAGATGTTTTCAACAATCAGAGCAAAAGTGCAAAAAATTCCCTTTCTTATGGTATTATTCCCTTTAAAAATTTCCTTTCATTACAATATTATCACAATACAACATCCTTCTTAAATATATAATTATGTATTATCTGCAGTAGATGGCAATACCATGACCCCAAGTGGAATTTAAGTATGCAGATTTAAAAAAAAAAAAGTCTTTTAGACAGAGTATTTATTTCAAATTATTCTACATAGGGTAAAAAGTAATTTATTTTCCCAGCCATTTGCAAAATTTCAAAGTTTTAAAAATTGATATTTAAACATTTATGTTTTATACTTCCGTATATAAGGTGAATAAATAGGTTGTAGAATACAGCATGTAAAAAATTACTTCTCTTTAGCAACATAACTGTAATGTAAAAATACAGGCTTTATAAAATTCTTCATTTTTAAGTTACCTTAATGATTCAGAACGTTAGAGTGAAAATAAAATAAACAGTTTCAATGTGGCATTTTAATATTTTAATTTAAAAGTATTTAACAAAAAATATTGTTACATTTACACTACCACTACAAAGGTAGCTAAGTATATTCAAGGTAACTTAAAATTTAAAAAGGAAATTCTGTCATGAATCTTTCTCTTATAGAATGAAATTGTGCTTTTTGAAGCAGGAGGTCCTTTATAGCCCTTTATTTCAAACAACCCTTTGAAATGACTGAGTGTTCAGTCATTTTATTTCGACAATTCTGCAGGTGATTTCATAAGGTTAGAATGTTGACCTTTAATTGATGTCAACACTGCCAATTATTGGTAAAGGGTCTCAAATTGTTCACTGACAATGTTTCTTCCTTAGCTCATGCAGTTGAAGCTAGGAAATTGCCTGGTTTGCCAATTAGAGGGGCTAATATGACAGGAAAAAAATGAACAGGACAAAGACACTTTACATGGGATTATAGGTGGTGGATAATGCTGCCTGCAGGTAAGGCTTTGTAATGCTTCCAAGTGCAGCTGATATGCTTTGCAGTTTTAAGAATAAATGTAGGAAAAAAAATGTTTATTCTCCTATTGTGAAAAGTGACATCTTTTTTTTTTTTTCTGTAGCATTGCAGTCGAAGGAGAAACCTGAAATCTTGCCAGGACCTGGCCTTTGCATCTTTTTCTAACTTCATTAAAGCCCAATCATCATGAATCAAATCTTCAATTATAAGCAGAGTGCAGATCACCATACTGAATGACTTCCTGGACCTTAGCGGTTTAAATCACAGATGGCTCTGTCCATACTGATCCCATGACAGTTTTTCTCAGCTCACAGTGTTAAAAAGTCCAAAGAGCCCAATGTTCTCCACTGCTCTAAAAGGCTACAGCAGCAAACCAACATTTCCCTCCAGTATTTCCTCTGAACAGGAAAACCATCAAGGGCTGAACCTCGTATCAGCGTTCCCAATTATCCAGATGCCAGATACTTCAAGTAAAAGTGAGTCAGTGTTTCACAACCTGTGACAGTCACTAAAGTGGCAGAAAGTACCTCCTGAAATGACTGGACCATTTAAGCACGAAGAAAAACAAATAATCAAAATGTCTATGCATATTCCTATGCACACAACTAGGGACTTCAAAGAATGGAAAGAAAATTAAAGGAATACTGAAAGGACAGCCTGATTTCATTGGCTGTAAGTGAAACCTTTTTTAGCAACATTGTAGAAGATGGCCCTTGCCCCCACCAAATACACCCTTTGAAAGAGATTAAAAGGAAGAGTTAAAAAAGAGGAAAAGCAAAACACCGTAAGGCAATCCTTCTTGATGCCCTAGCAACTGGCACAGCAAAACTGCCTAATTCAAAGCTTGCACTAGGCCTAAAGCTGGCAGCAGGATGTGGCAAGGACCAGGCCGCAGGGAGGGAGGGAAGGGGCTGGGAGGTGTTGCAGTCAGTGAGTCAAGTTCTTACACTGCATGTAAGAACTTGAGTGGCCAGAAGGATAGAAGGGGTTCCTCTTAAAAGTAGGCTGCCACATCATGTTCACAAGTGAACTGAACAGCAAGGTCTTTCATATTCCCCATCCTCCTCCTCAGCTGTCACTAGCATAAAAATGGCCCAAATACCCACTTCTGATCTGCCACAGAGCCCTGTGTGCTCTTATAAGCTTTATGTTTAGAAATCCAGACTGTTTATTCTCATGCTTCATGGTCAGCTATTCCTTCTGTTCAGATATTCTGATTAAGGCTAGGTTTTCAAGCAAAGTGCTATTGCAAGGGGGCTCTGAGCCTGGTTTGTCTGCTGCTAGCAGATGACTGTTGAATTTACTGTGAGGGTGCTTCCTAGGCAAGACGGCCTGAAGGACAGCACCTCTGAAGCCAGGAACACGAGCGTGACTTCCTGGGCTGCTTTGTTCGGGACATGTGAGTTGTAGGGAATAGTACAAGTTGACACGAAGGAGAGCATCCATGCTTCCCACAGAAAGTGTGTGCAAGTGGCAAAATCACAGTCCCAGGAGTGGGAAACTAACCCTTGTGTGTGAGGGGAGGGAGGTTTGCTATCACTCCATATGTGCATATTAGAACTTTCTGAGAGTAATTACAGAAATGTGCTTAGCAATTAAGTCCCTAGGATCATGGTTTCTCTGTTACAATGTTGATGTTGATCCTAATCCACTGACTGTAGGTTAATTATGTATCATTAAGAAATCAATAAAACACTTCACTCCTCATTTAGTTTAAACTACATGGACTGAACAGCTTTTCCATGATCAGAATTTCCTATGTGTCTTTAGCATTGATCCAAAAGTCAGGTAACAACTGAATTCCACAGTAGCAAGGGTGAATATCCCTAGAAAAATCACATGGCTTTGATACTAGATATTTTTATAATAATTCATGGAATTTCTTTTTGACAGACAGCTTTTCCTAAAACATGGAGAATAACACTCCAATAAGCATCTTAAAACAACATTAGTCAAAATTGCATAGTCAAACACTCTAAATTTAACATATGAACAAACAGCATGAGATAATACATTTAAAATATTAAAATGCTAATGATAAAGACTTAAATAAGTAGCATACAGGCAATTATTTTAGCATTTTCTAGCATAAGGAGAATGATTTTACCACTTAGCAGTATTATTTTTATGGGAAAAATTCAGTTTCTTTATGGATATTAATGAGCATTTTTAAAGCTTCTATCAGAACATGGAACAAAAATTCAATCTGAATAATGGTTATACTAAACCAGAAGAACATTCAATAGAATTCTGGTCAGCTCAGTGACAAATGTATATGCTTGAATGTGATCAGTTTTTGCCACTAGCTAAATTAAGGCAAAGTCAGAGACATTTCCAAAATAATAAATGACAGACATGGAAATAAAAGAGAAGAATTAAGCCTCAACTTTTTTTTCAATAATGTTTTCATTGTAGTTCCAAAATATCAAGAACACATACATTGCTTTGTTTTTTCTAATGAATTTCCATGTAAGGAGCAGTGAATTTATTCCCTTCTGTAGGGATTTGGTAGAACAGTCAAACATTTTTCACATACAGAAGAGACATCACCTGTCTCTGTTTCTAGACAAAGTATTTCAAGAACAAAGGAATTTTGCATTCCTTTTTCTGATCTGATTTATAGAATCCTCAAACTCTGTTTCTGTTCATTCTTGTTTTGTAAGATTTTTGTTAAATTGTAATGTATTTTTTTCCCATGTTCATGTTGGACAAGGAGAAAGGGAATAGAAAAAAAGTATTTCCTCTTACTGGCACATCTGAACCAAACTGGTCTTTTTCAGACTTTGTCATGTCCCAAAGCACTATCTCCAAAAATTCTTTCTGCTTTTTTAGCATGCCTAGAACTCCACTCACCTCTATATTTTGTTTGCTCACAGAGCCTCCAACAAACCATTCCTCTTCAGGAATTTAAGTCCAAATCTTTCTTCAAAATGAAAATAATTTAATTTAATGTAGAAACAGAGATAATTTTGCCAACGCTGTCTACAGAATATAAGCACTTTTTTTTTAAAAAAAAAAATTTCTTTAGCTTATATACCCCACAGCTTCTTGCACTTGTCTAATGAAAGCATGACTTTCTCATAACGTTTCTTTACCGTGCAGCCTTGCAATATGCTGATGAACACGATCAACATGATTGCATAATCAACAGGAGGGCTGATTAAGATATTCTCAATAAATTATTCTTATTAAGACCAAGAATCAACTGCTTAATAATGAAAATCTACAGACTATGGAAATGTAGGGTAGTTTACATAATAAAATAAATCAGAAGCTTAAGAGCCTATAAAGTTTGTTCTAATTTCTTGGGAGTAATAAAAGGAAAAAGTGCAGTAATAAACTAAACATATGATGATTAAGCAACTTTAGACTGAACAAGTTCTCTTTGTAATAACTTACATTGTTCACATTTTGCTTTGTAGCATATTTATTTTATTTTTTTATGACACTGCATAACTGTGCAGGAGAAATTGAATCACTGGATCCACTCACATGAAATCTAAGCTCAAGTACAAATATAATTACATAACTGACTTGTAATTATATGGTCATTATCTCAAGAAGAAAATATTGTAAAACTTTAATAACTTTGATATTATTTGTCTTCATTAAAAACATTGAAGTAAACACATTATGGGAGTTACTCATACAGAAGTCACTTATGCCACAGAAATGTTCTCACAAAAAGACAGAAAGTGCAGAAGATGAATGGAAATTTGTCACAATTCTAATTAAAAACATCCTTTTTGCTTGCTGCCAGATACTTCAGATAAAAGTACAAAAATAAGACGTTGATATTACTAGTATTAATATTGATTTCTCTCCACTCCAGCTCTTTCTCCTCTTCCATTTCATACCACTATACAGTGACACTTCTGTTTTCTTTTCAGGAAAAATGCTGAAGAGCCTAATTGCTATTTTACTACCGAAACAGCTAAATTTAAAATTTAAAGAATTAAATTAGGACCATGAAGTTGTTGGTCCTCCTTCTCCAGGAAATAACAGATTATGTAAAATGAAACTTTTGAATTATAGGTTTATTTTTATTGTTTACTCAAAACTTACATTCAATGCTAATCTAGAGAGGGATTTCTGAAGTCAGTTACTGCTTCTCTTGTCTCTACCCCTATAATGAAAATACTAAATTCATAAAATGATCATTGACATTTAACTGTCAAATGTATGTTCTAAGGCTTAGATATATGCATGAACTTGATAATCAATTCCTTGTCACATATCACAGAAAACAGCTGAAGAAAATGACTAAAACTTAAATATATTGCAAAACTTGTCAGTAAAAATTCACGCAGCAATCCTATGTTTCCATGTAGATTCTCTTGAAAGATATTTTCCGTGTGAGTTCTTGTTAGTTGTATTAAACAGTTCTTTTTTTCAGCTACATAAAAAATCTTCCCCTCCATTCTGAACTATGCAAGTGCAAACATGGCTTAGAAGAGGTATTTCTAAAACACATTATTTTTACTCAGGAGCTTTGAGTCTTGAAAATAACTGGAGTCCTAAGAGACATATTCACTCATCTGCATTAGCTCTTTCATGACTCTATAGAGGCAGAAAACTAGTTCATAAAAAGATGAAGTGATGCAGCAACAGCTCTACAGCAAGCTTCATGGGGAATATAACTCAGATTCCTGCAAGTCTTAGTCAGTGCAAGTACAGAGTAATATTCTCAGCTTGTATTCACAGCAAGTGGAAAATAATGCCTCTAAAGATTTCCCCAAATGAAGCATCATGTACCCTTCTCATTATTTTGAATATTTACATTGTGAGGGGCATTGCTAGAAAGCTCCTTTTCATGTGTTTGAAGATTGTTTTCTTTTCATTGTTTTTAACATCTTACATGACTTGCTTTTTTTCACCTACACTACATTGTTTTTCTCTTATTCAGTATTATCAGACAAGAAAATCTTAAAAACTATTTTTAAAATAAAAGAAAAATAGTATTTCATAATGCTAATTGGACATTTGTGTAACTTTAACTTGTAAAGACATGAAAACTCGCTATCTCTAGTGAATTCAAGAACTTACTGAATACTTTCATAAGAGCGGATTTACTCTTTCTATTGGGATTTACGTAACCGTTTGGTATAATTATCTGCTTTCCTTTTGTGATGTTCTATAAAGGAAATAGAACATCTTTTATCTTTGAAGGCAAAGAACAAGTAGACAAAGCATTATTTCACTCTTTTTAAACTCCAAAACTAAAGATGAAAAGCTATTAGACAAAAATGTAATCAATTGACACATTTCATAATTAAAAAATTAAGATGCAGAGGAGGGAATTGAGACTCTGTTTCCAATTATTGGGTTCTGGATTATTTTCTATTTCGCAGCGTCAATTTTGAGTCACAAATAAACCATATTATTTAAAAGTAATTGGCAAAGATTTACCATTTCTTTCAGACAGTAGCAATTGAAATGCTAAACATCAGTTTACATACCAACAGAAATAAGTTATATAACAAGCAAAATCACACAATTGAAAAAACTTTTTGCTATCACAACCTCTACGAATTTTCAAAAGAGCATTAAAACTGAAAAACATAGGTCCATTTCTGAGATATGTCTTCTTTGAAAAGAACCCTTTATGATTAAAAACAATGCAGAAAAACTTTCTGTGATGCATGACTTCAATTTTTTTTTTTTTTCAGAGAAATTTATGAGTGGATATGTAGAGCCGTGGTAAATGGTAAAATTGCATGTAGCAAATATGGGACTAAAGGAGAAAAGAGAAAGTAAGGCTGTTCAGAATGGGCCAGTAGTGCTAAGGAATTAAAGACTGTTAAGCACTTCATGGTGTGAAAGATGCTATTAAAAGTACCGAGCAACGTAGTAATTTTTATTCCTATTCTCAGCTATAATAATGGATTACAGCTAGGCCAAAACATTTCCCATGTAAATTCAGTCAGATCGATTAAATGAAAGAATTTGACCTTGTAAAGTTGTGATAGTCAGAGGATCCTTATGGCAGAAGATGTCTGACATTTATTGCACAGATTAATATTCTGTATCTTAAAGAAAGTCAAACTACAGAGCATAATGAGCAAAATAATCCCTAAATTTAAAAGGAAAATTGTTTTATTGGACAATTCCTAAACAAAAACCTATGAAAACTAGTTGTCTATTCTTAACAAGCACTGAAACCGGATAAAAGTCATTATCTGATACTCATTCAGTAAGTTATGAGAAATGAGTTGTCTCTCTTGCTTTTTAATTAATGTATACAGGTGCAAAGAAAAATATTAAGATTTGAATTAAGATTTGGGGAGGGGGAAAAATTTCGTATTTCATTTATTGAAGTGTGTCTGACACAAGATGTAACTTTAAATGCAAGTGACCTGTAGAGAGGATTAAAAGTGCAATCTATGCCTTCTAATTTTCTGTTAGGTATGAATTCCATATCACATTTCATCATTACTGTAAATAAGCTAAATAATTAAAAATAATAAATAAATTACTTGCCTTCCTTCTTAGTCCTTAAAGGAGAAACATTACCTACCTACAAGCAGTGAGGAATGGGAGGATGATGTATGGGTTTTACAACGTTGCTTAAATGCTTTTGAAAAATGCTTCCTTGAATAAAGACTTATATTTTGAAGTTCATTTGAATACTGAGGGAATTATTTTCTCTGCTGTTCTGCTCTGATACCCCAGCACTCTTCAATGTGTACAGTTTATTTCACTTTCTAAGACAAAGCAAGAGGTGAGTTCCTGGAGTGGAGAAATACAGAGGCACACAAAGGAGTCTCTGCTGGAACCTGAGCCCTACGGGCAGTGTGGACATGAGTGTCACCATGATTTTCTCCTCTGCCTGAAACAGCCTTGCATCAGGCTCTGCTTTCCCACATGCTGCCCATCCACAGTCTAGCAGGGTATAAAAGCAAAGTATTCCTGTGAATAGCCCTCATTATACACCCAATGTGTTTTCATCCATCATTGAGATGACACAGAGAAAAGCCCAACAGAGGCCTCAGATTCTCTTACATATGGATTGATTGCCCAAGGGCCATCTGAACAGCTGTTTTCTGGTAGATCAGCACTGAGCAACAACATTTGAAATTGAAAACGTTATGGTGGTCATGGTGCATACCTCACAATTCAAGCTGGTGCTCTGCTGTAGCTAAGCATGCGCATCTCTGTCAGCCTGACCTGCCCCACACCTTTGAATGTGGAAAGGTGAAAGAGTCGTGGGTCTCTGCAGTCCTGTGTCAGAAACAGTCTCCACACAATGCCCAGAAAATCCAAAACCTTGTCCAGATCTCAGCAACCTCAGGTTCATCCTTTTCCACCCTTCCCCACGGGTCTCACCAGCTCCCTGGGGAGGCCCTCCCCAGGAACAGGGGGGTTGGCACTAGTGTGGCAGCAGGCTGAGCATGGGTTCTGCATCCCTCTTTGGTTGTGATTGCTTGAGGAAGAGAGGAAACATGAGCAGTGCTTTGAGCCAATGGCTTTGGCAGCAAGAAGAGCAGCTCCACATAGCCACAGCTTTTGATGGTGCAGAGAAGTTTCCAGCATTACTTCTGTCCTCCCACCTCCACTCCACGCGATGAAGTAAGAGTATACCCACTTAGCAAAATATTCTTTCTAAGTGTGCAGAAGGTTTCATTCTAACATACAGCTTGATTCCAAATGGAAATACTCTCTCCTATGAATTGAACATTCAAAATAAATTTCACATCCCCTTGGATAAACACCGTATAATAGCTTTTTCATTTACTGAAATACTGTCTCATTCATATCAGTGACCTAGATAGAAAATGTAGCCAATCATCTCTCTTGTGACTTGTCAAAAATCAGACAACAAGACTGCTGCTGTCTTCAGGTATCTGTGTAACTGTAAACATATGTTTATTGCTCTTGAAAAAAATATTTATGTGTTTTAAAGAAAATAGACTCACAAGTATTTTGATGATTTTTCTTTTATGGATGTATCATTACCCAAAATGGCAGAATACTGTCATGCTTGAACACAGTCTTTCCACATTTTTCCCAGAAGACTATTAAAATGAATTTGTTTCTCACAGCTCTTTACAGAAAGCTGCCCTAAAATTTTGCTTTAGAACAGAAAACAACCAAAATGTAGTTAAAATCCACTGCTAAACACTGCCACTTTTATAACATTGATATGATTTTGTAGTTGAGCCACTTACTCCTAATATATTTTTAATATATGTAATTTAAAAATCTGATTTTTTTTTTTTTTTTTTTTTTGTGAAATCAGATATTCTGTACAATATCTATTGACAGTGAAAGTAATGGCAGGAATCAGTTACCTCTTTCCTCCTTACAGGTGCTGAGGCTTCCTAAATGTAACAGCCATGAGAACCACTTTGCTAGAAGAGAGGGCTGGAGCTCAGGCACTCTGAGGAGGTGGGACACTGCAGGGGAAGGGCAAGTGCTGCTGCCCCTCTCCATCCTTCTCGATAGCTTCCAAGCCAAGATCACTGCCAAAAATGTCTGTGCCTTGTATATGCTTATAAATTAGCCTGGACCCCCAGGTGGGCAAGGATCGGTTATTTCAGGAATAGATTATTTCAGGAACAAGTTTAGCCCCAAAAACAACTGATCTCCTCTGGCTTGAGAGGTGTTGCACATTGCCTTGTGTGGTTGTTGCCTTTTGTATTATAAGGGTTTTCTATCTGCAGCTCTGGGGCTGCTTTCCAGGTGCAGCTCCATACCCCGTCACCCAAGCTGCCAGGGGAGTGTTGTCCAGAACTTCTATGGCAGTATTTGTCCCTGCTGTTCTCATGCAATTGCTCTTGTGCTGTTACTCCCATGGCCTTGCACCTGCAAACCCCAACAGTGTTGCTATGACAGATTTCACGGGCAGTGCCACTGGTCACTCCTTCCTTTGCCCTTTTTCTTAGCTCTTGTTTGTAGCTTTTTGGATTAGTTTGGAGTGGCAATAATATTCATTCAGGGTCCTTAACAGCCAAGCAGTATGCAGAACCTGCCCTTGATTTGAGCGTGTACCAGTCAGCAATAGCAGCATCTCCTGTCTCCCACTCTCTCTGTCTCTCTCTCTCCCCTTGTTGTTTTCAAATTTCCTTGAACATAAACTTCCCTGTTAATAAATCTTCATGTGTGTGAACTTGTCACAAGTCCCTTTGTTTAACCATGAGTCGGCATCATGTACCAAAACAGCATTAAATTGAAATCTGCTAACTTACCATATGTTAATTAAGTCAAGAAATTTGTATACAGACACGGTGAATTGCTTCAGATGCTTTGTGGTATTCCAAATGATAGTAAATAACAATCCCATCAACACTTGAATTAATGTTACAAAATTTACTGTATTTTTTAAATGCTTGAAGGGGTAGATTATGTCATATGACACAAGCAGACATCAAAATGGTGTTGTTGGGACTCCAAGAACAACTGTAAGATATTGTATGTATACTATATTGCAAATAATATTTTATCATACTTTTCCCTGCCTGTATTAATATTTAAATTACATATACAGAAAGTTATTATAATATTGAGAAGCTTAGATATTTAATTGCTGTGTTATTTCTGGAACATAAATGAATTTAAGATAGTACTTTGAGTATAGAATGGGACACAAGTTTAATTAACATGTGCAGAGGAGGTAAGGAAACTATTTAACTGTCTCTTTTTAAGATTTTTTGTGTTTGGGATGTGAAGACACACTTTTTGTGACACTTGCAAAGAGGAGTTAATGCAATCCTCTTGTTACTAGCTTTTAAGTTTGTAAATGTTATGTTTAACTTGACAGAAAAAGTTCCAATTATACTGCATGACACATGAGCAATACCATTTATTTAAAAAATGGGAATCCAACACTTTAGAGAAGAAAACAAAATTTGCATGACAGTCTGTGTGTCTGCTGTTCTGAAAAGGAATCTGACATCTCACCTTATTCACGTCAAAGCAGGGAGATGTGAGTTTGACATACACATACGTCATCTGGTAGATGGTGTATGGAATAAAGATTTAGCCGGCCAATCTTTATCTAGCAATCAACAACATTTAAATCAACGGTCACTTTAACTCTCATGAAAGACTGTTCACCGTACTCAGTTGATCCAAACACATTTCTATAAATAATGACCATGTTTAGACATCAGAAATTCTACTCATTCAAGTATTTATTAACAGTTAATAAATAGGTTTCTACTATCAAATATTTCCTGTAAAGGTAAGAGAAAAATACTCTTTCAGTCTTTCAGTTTGCCAGTCATGTGTTGCTGCCTGCCTGGTGTCACCTACCCTGAGGTTGCAAGTCCTGTCTCTTTATTGTCCAGCTGTGAAGCCCCTAGAACCAAACTGACGTGCAGAAAGCGGACTCCACAATCTGTAAGATTGTAAAGTAGGTATGTTTATTCAGCGCTGGGCAGCACGGGGGGTAGTCCCACCAAAACTGTGCGCACCTGATGCGGCAACTCACTTTAAATTTATACAACCAAATATTACATATACATAAAGTTTCGCAATACGCCTATACATATGCATGACCTATCCCCGCTTCGTATTAAAATTAGTCCCAAGGCGTCATTTCCATAAACTCCTCCCATCTGCACTTGCACAGTGCCTGCTGGTGGTGGTCATCGGGGGTCGTGGGGATGAAGGCAGGTGACTCCTCTTCATCGCTGCTAGTAACCTTTTGTTCTTGCGCAAACTCAGTTATCCCTTGGCTTTTATTCAAGCTGCAGGGTCGGTCTCAGCTGGTTCTTGAAGCGACCCCCCTAGTCCTTAGCAGGAACTGTCTTTCCTGAAGAATCGCAAGACTTTCTGCTTCAGATAGTTTGCACAATGGTTAGCAAATCGTTAAGCAGGTGGCTAGCAAAACATTAGGCACTATTTATCAACTTGATTCTTTAGTATGCACAGCAATAATCAATCAATGCTATATCTACTAAAATTTCTTTAACTCCTTCTCTCAAAATTGCAAAGTGCTTGGTGTAGCACTTTTCTTCCAGACCCAGGTGTCCTGAAAGAATTGCCCCTGGAGCTAGGCAGCTGAAGGACAATACTGTCCCAAAAGCGCTACATATTGAGGGCAATGGTGAACCCAGCAGCCACTCATGATTCCCAAGGGTCACTGGCAAACTGCACTATTTTTCTCTGTATTAACTTGTTCATCCAAAATATCTCTAACTACAAGATTCCTATCTGCTTCAATTTCCTTTTGGCTCCTACCATCATTGAAGATTTCTGTGCACATCTGGCTACTGGAGATTTACCTGGTTTCATTTTAAACTAAACAGCTCTGACATCCGACAGTACTGACTTACAGAGTTGAATTGTTTTGACTGAAGTGTGGAACTCTGCCATAAACACATTTCAGAGGTTTTCACATTGGACTTCTCTAGTCTCTTGCTGAGTGCTGATGAGTGTTTGGAGCTGATTGAGATGATCAGGAGATTTGAATAAAAATTGAACTTCTGAACTGAACTGAGATGTTCTTGTTGATGCATCAGCATCAGTATTCTGCACTTGGTGTGGGAATGTGTCTGTGTACATGCACTTTAGGTAGCAGGCCCTATCTTCACAATGCTCAAGTACTAAGTAACTTTTACCACATGTTTATGCAGTATAGCTATCTTTATTATTCTTATTTACAGACAGAAACTGTTAAGGACAAAAAGGTAAAGGTCAGTATTGGGGCACAGCTAAGCTAAGACAGTTAAATCAATAATTACATTTTAAAATGACTGAATTTTGAACATGCAACATGCTGACCTTCTAGTTGTTCTTGTTCTCCAGCAAAACCATCAGTGAGCAGCTAGTAGCATGTTCCTGTTTAAAGTCATTTGAAAGAACTCAGTAACTGCAGGTCTGTACCACCAAAAAGGCTAGGTGTTGCCCACCTATTTCACTTGTGTGTTTTCAGATATGCTTTCTATTGTAGTCCTTGTTTTAACAGTAGGAGTCAAAGTATCCTGGATAGCCTCAAAGGACATCTGTGTCTGTCTTATAATGTTGTATTTTTCTAAACATGCAAATGATTTTGAAATTTCTAATAATTTAAATTGTAGTAATAATATAGAACTAATAATAATTTATATATGAATCATTAATAATAATTAATAATAATTATTATAATTATTTTCATAATAATTTCTAATATTTTAAAATTTATTTGAAAGCAGCATATCAAAGGCATTGCTAGAATGCAGAGAGCAATGCTCCTGCTGTCTAACAACAGAATGTACATTTTTTAATAATATCTACCTCACACTAGGATTGTTTTTACAATGTAACCTAAATAATAAAGAATCATAATGCTTAGCAGAGTAATTTATATTTTGATATGTATTATAGATTATTCTATTAAAATAAGTCATCTATTCTAGTATTTTTCATTAGTAGTTGCTTTAAGTCTCTTTGTGATTTACTTATTCAATTCTCATTTGTATGCCCCAGTACCATCATTTTATTCACAACGTTATAAATCCTAGAAATAAGTTCCTTTATTTTTTTTTCCTTCTTTTTAAAGGATGCTATTAAACAGATTTTTTTTTCCTACAAAACTCATTGTCTACCAGAATTCCGTGTTTTATTTCAAACATCATTTACAGCTTGCTTCATTTTAGCCTCAAAGGCATTCCGTACCTTGTAAAGAAAGAAGCCACTCGGAAAGCAAGGTCCTTTTACATCTATGGTCATGGTTTTGCTGAGAATGTCAGTGATTACACAACAAATACGATTACTTTCTGCCTTGAAAGCATCCCTAGGATTTTGGTAGGGTGTCTCACAATGGAATCGCTATTCTGTGAACAGCCCACTGACATACATCAGGAAAGGTGAAAAATGAACACATTGACACCCTAATCAAATACTGCATGTTTGTACACTGCGGCTACACAAAGCTCACAAGAATGCCGACACAATACTTGTGGAAAGGTCAATTAAAAATCAAAGCAGTGTTTTGGAAGCAAGAAAGGATGTTTGCAGTAGTGTCAGAAGGACTTCGTTAAAGACAAACAATGTCTCATCATCTCTGCGACTGACTTTGTTTCTTAAATGAATAACTGTACTGGGGGACAAAAGCTCAAAAGTCAGCAAATCCATTGAATTATGTTAGTTTAAAGGTGCATTAAACGGCTTCTTGAAGGAATACCTTTTTATGTTTCAGTACCTCTGTGTATACAGATCTGAATATAAGACTGATGTTATGTTCTGAATATGAGATATTCCATAACTGCTTAACAGAACTCCTCCTGTTGTTACCAGGTGACATGAACTAATGGTTAAACAAGATTTTTCCAAATACAGCTGACTCTTTCATCAGTTGTGGGTTTGTTGGTTTTTGGTTTTGGTTTTTTTTTTTTTTTTCCATCGAATGGACACAGTGTTTCTTTGCAAATTCAAGCTCGTTACAAGTAAAAGATGGAGAGAACTGGCTATCATTTTGGCTATTGTCTGCTATCGGGTTCCCTTCATTGCATAGTTACAGGCAGATAAAAGCAATGTTTAAGTAGTAATACAGTATTTTGTTTCAATGCCTTCAGTCAGTACTTCAAGATATATATTGACCTGCTTCAAAAGAAAACAAACGCCATCCCCCCCAAAACCTCCAACACAAAAGCCCAACTCAAAGACTGTGATTTAAAAAAAACAGAGCTAGGAATCTCATGCACTTAAGAAGTTTTAGGAAGTACCCTGAGTTTCAAAGTTACTACACAGCCAGTCATTCCAATAACTTTAACATAGTTCAAAACCTCATAAACTGTTGAAAGTCCCTTAATACTAAACAACAGGTACAGACTTACACCAACCTGATATTTTCAATTTCCTCCTATCGAGTATTTTACTGCTAAGTAGCTGAGTACCTTAGAACTTCAAAAAATATTTCAGGATTTTGTAAATTGAGGAGGACTGGGTGAATTAATAATCTGTAGACATTGAATAAAACTGCTTTATGCTCCTTTGGATATGATTAGTTTTATATTTCTTGTGATATTGATGAAATATAGATGAAATATTTTTACTAGGAATTTAGCTTTATGGCTCTATAATAAACCGATTGTGGTCTTGTTAATACTTTCTCACAATGTACAGCTTAACAGTTCCTGTGTATTGTATCCTAAGCCAGGAAATGTCATTGAACAGGGGTGCATTATCTTGTTGCATCTGTTTTGTTTCTACTGGGGTAGTGATGCACGTTCCTCTGGACAGATAATAGTGGAATTTAAATTAGTGGTTTCAGGTATTTTAATGCAACCCTTATTGTAAAGTGAAAATCATCACTTCATTAATTAATTAAGCATTAAAAAAATAACAAAAGAAAGCTGAATAAAGATCTTTCCTTTTTGTCACCTTATAAATAAAGATGGAAAGCTTTGAAAAGCAGATCCCAGCACAGACACTAAAATGAATCTGGATTATATAATTATATATAATTATATAATAGTTCATATGCAACTCCAGACAGCTATATATTTTTCCAGAAGTTATCAGAAATACCAATTTACCAGCCTTGAGAAAAGTGTCCTGGGAAGAGGAAGCATACTAAAACTAATAACAAACATTGTGATTTGTGGTAACATTCATCATATATAGGAGCAAAAACCAGGTGGAGATCACAAAACATTACCAAAAACCTGCTAGAGGAACAGAGAAGTAAACACTAAATGTCACAAATTTAGATAAATAACTGTGTGTTGCAATCCCGGTCAAAGAGTTTATGGTAGAAATATTATTACATATTACATTATAACAACAGCTTTATGAAGTAAAAAAGTCTGCAGATAATCATAGTAATGTGCAACCTTCTCTATAGTTTTAACTGTTCCCAGTAATACTCTTTTGCTAACGTGCTCATGGCCTACTGTCATCCATTCTTATTGCAAACAATAGCTCTTTGCATCCTGACCCAGATTACCATCTTCTGATGCCTTTTTATTTGTCTTGCCTAAAAATAAACCCAATTTCTCTGCTATGAATGAAGCTAATTTCCATTCAAACATTTTTATTTTTCCTTCTCTGATCTATTTCCAATCCCTCATGCCGACTGAGCTTTTCACTTTCTTTTCTTCTTTAACACGCGTCTGTGTTTTAGGATTGCTTTCATATTGCCCTTTGGAATAAAGCAATTTTTTTTTTTTATTCTCCATTTTCCTTCATCCAAATCCCTCATTAGTTAACCATACCTACATAAAATACATAGAAGAGTAGAGTGCAGACTCATTGATCATTCCAGTTCCCTCCCACTATGAAGGAGTGACCACTGTTTCGTAGTCCATTTGATATTTCTTACACTGTTTGGTTTGCAAAATATGAAAAATGGCATCCTAAGTAAAGTGAAGAATAAGTCTCCAGTAGCATGGAAAAGAGTAAAATAAATAAAAATTATCATAAATTAAATGGTAAAATTCACTCAAAGTAACAGTTAGCTGAAGCTACTAGAAGTTTTGAATATCTAGCTTGTCGTAGTGCCAAATACACAAAAAACCTATAAAATAATTTCATATTAAGTTAATGGTTTGTCTACCATATTTAAAGGATAATTTGCAAGTGGTTTTCTGAATGCATTCATTTAAAGGACTGTTTTCTTCACATCAAGATTGCTGTGCCTCTTAGGCTCTGTGTGTATACTCCTCATGCAACAAGTCTCTACCACGGAATTCATGTTCCCCCTCTCCAAATAAAAAAAAAACAACACACAATCCAAATTTTATCTAATTTAAGTACTTATCACTGAGTATTTATTTGCGGCTTTCATCCTATACTATGTAAGACTCATTCAAGCAATTTAAGGAACTGTTGAAAATCCCTAGTATGTCATTCAAATGGAGATGTTGGTGTAGATAATCTTTCAAAATCAGAATTCTCTTTCACACTATTTCCCTTTCAAGTACACACCAAAGACCAAAATGAACTAATCTTCTCAGAAACAATCACTTCTAGTTCATCGGGGGCTGAGATGTTGATTCAGAGAAACTATGCATAAAGGTAAACAACATTCAGTGTTTTGCTGAATTGGTGCATACACAGGAATACTCCAGTCAGAAACCTTTATGCTTCCATTTCTCTCTCCAGACAATTTGTGGAAGCTTAATCTTTAGCAAAGTCAATATTAGGCCAATACACAGGAGTCAATGAGGCACTTTAATGCTGTATTTGTGATTGCTCCTTGGAGGCATTACCTCAATCTGAATGGTAGATTTAAAATATTGGTTTTTATTTGTTCTACCACTGTGAATAACTCTGCATTTATTATGATCAAACATCTCTTCTTGGTCTATTTCCTTGCTGTTCTAACACTACCAAACTTTTGTAGGTTGGTGCCGTTCACTCCTCAGGTAGCCCATCTACCATTTTGAGTCTACCTACAAAACTCACAAATCATTGAAAACTTAATCTGATATAAAGCAATAACAGCCAGACAACACACATGGAGATTTTCGTAGGCTTCACAACTTTGCTGGTCAAAAACCCCAGCAGGAAGTTGCAACCAGCAGGAAGTACAACTGCTTGAAGACTAACAGATGATGCCTTATCACAGTACAGGAAGCTGGGAGGTAAATCATCTGGAAACATGCCATACCACCCAGGAGGAAAACTACTGAGCTAAAACTTTTTATTCTGCCAAAGGCTGCTGCATACACACACATGCACACAAAAACACCAGAGGAATTCAGTTACAGTGTTCACAGGAACTCACTTCCGTCAAATGAAAACCAGCATGTTACAGGTGAAAGTCAATTGCTTGTTTGTCTTATTAAACAAAGGGAACACAGAGAAGAATTTTATATACATCATATTTCCTTTCTCCGTGCGTCATGGCAATTCAAAGCACTGTACCAGTCACTTCAACCTGTACATTGTGCTCTGTAGTAGATTTCACTGAGTAATTCCATTCTTCCTGAGCCCTAAGAAAAGACTTTTGCAAGTACACCATGCCTAACATATAAAGCATTCCAAATAAAATAAAAAAAATAAAGAGAAGTCTACAGAAGGCCAACTTTTTGAGCAGTCCAATCTCTGCACTTCTTAGTGCCCAGGCACACTGAAAAACATAGGCTTTGTCTGCAACTGTCATACACTCCTTTAACTTTGTTAATTCTGATCTAGAGAAGCTGATTTGTTTGAGTCATAAGCAGTTTTACTCTGACTGAGTGTTCTTCTGAAGGAAATTAAGTTGTCTTGAAAAGACAGGAAATAAATAGGTCTCACAGGGGATGCCAGAGACATGGTTTGTAAAAGACCAGTTAGAAAGTGAGGCTTAAAACCATTTTATTAAATTAGAAAGTGGTACCTTGTCATGGTGGTGGCCCATCAAGTTCTTGTAAGATTTTCTTCTTCCATAGAATTACTTTGCACTTCTGTTTTAAACTGCAATTAAGATTATGTAAAGTGATACACAATCTGGTTTAACTTGTTTCCTGTTGTCATGGAAGCACACAGAATTTCGTAGTCCTCAGGATGGCCTCTATAGATACTGGGTACTCACACAATGATGACAGGTTCATGTGTATCTCCTCACAGGGAGGACTTTGAAATGGACCATGTTGCACAGGAATGAAGATTTTGCACAAAAGTTACATTTTTCCTGACTGGAGACTGACTTACAATTATAACCCGGCTAAGAACTAACTTGTCCTCCATCAACCATGTAATAGATATTAAGACCTTCATTTTCTTCTGCAATTTTTACAAATTCTAGATAATAAACAGTCGTAAAGAAGAGAATTATTATTTATTCTACTTAATTTTATTAATAGTAGGCTACCATGAGGTCTTTTTAATGCCAGCAGTATCTCCTAGACTTCAGGTGCCAGCAGCTGCTACAACTGAAGCTAATCGGAGCTGACCCTTTAATCCTTAGTAAGAAGTAAAAAGTATCTGCTTTAAGCTCTAATGTTAGATATTCTCTTTCAGGTAAGTGTATAGCTAGCCAAATTCATAAGACAGTAGTTTCTTTTAAGTAGTTTCTAAAAAACGAATGAATCATTGATGTCGTCATGATGAACCGGAAATTTTCTACATCCCAGCATGTCATTGGAGGATCAAAGGAACAATGCAGCAGACAGATGTTTCTTTTTTGAGCCTTACTTTTAGTAATTTTTGCCTCATTTTATACCAAGTTCATTACTAACACTAGAATGTACTAGGAAATATTTGTGCCGTTTCTAAAAACATATTTTTGATCTATTTAGATATCAGTCTTAAATGATCTGCACACTTGCTCTTATAGTTGAAATTAAAAATATTTGTATTTTACATGAAATAAATTTCTTCGGGAAGAATGAAGCACTAATTTATGAACAAGAGGAGGGAAGAGGAGTGGAGGAGAGGGCAGAGGGAAGGCTAGGAGAGGAAGAGGAGAAGAGAACCCTACAGAGAAAACAAATTTCTGCTTTCAGTAGAGCATGGTTTATAATGATGTGGAAGAAGATTTTGCAGTTAGTAGCTGTTCACTTTCCAAATGCAATTTAGTTCTATGCACCAAGTAGTAGAACGATGAATAACAATATCAGATGATACATACAATTCATATACATACATAATTTTATATACACGTATGTAACAATACTTTTGCATATACACACTCCAGTGCAAGAAATACAAAGGCGCTATTAAATTTCAGGCAAAAATTTGTCCAACAGAGTTAGAAATGCAACTAGCTGAGTTTGATTTTCAGAAGTTCCATTGCTATATAGGCCAACAAAAATAATTTTTCTGAAGGTGTGGGTCCTATACATTCAGAAGCTCCCTCTCCTACCAACATTCAAAGAAATGGGCAAAATAGAGTTCATAATTTGTGGTATTTCTCACTCAAAATGAATTTGTATTTCATAGCCAGGAGTTGATATTCTTTTCAGGACCTACTGGCTCTCCTTCCCAATATCTGTCCAAAAATCAGTCTTGTCAGCAGCAAAGGAAATGGACAAAGCATATAGTAATGAATGCAGTAGAAAATTTATGAGTCACTAGTCTTCCTGAAATCTTGTTGTGTTCAAATTGTTTGAAATTTTCAATATTTATTCACTATATTACAAAAATTAAAAATAGTATTTCTGTTGTATTTTAATTTGTAGATTAACTAAATAGAAAGAGACACTGTATGATGTTATAACTCATTTTCAATCACAATTCCACTTTAATTCATGCACATGGGCCCTGTAAAGAACATTTGATGACACAGATAAAAATTGAGTGCATTCTAAGTGTGTTTAGATCAGTTATGGCAAAAAGAAGTTTGTTTTAATACAATAAAATTGGTATGCATTATTCAGGAGTAGACTTTCAAATTTTACATTCAGACAAGAGAGGAATTAAACAGCATTGTTAAATACTTGCAAGATATTTGCTTAATCCTGAATGCATTACTGAAAGAAAAGTGCACAACAAAGAACAAAGAGTAGTCCAGTAAGTGCTGTTTTGAGGCTGCACAGAAAACTAGTATCTTCACCTGTCATACCCTTTTAATACATCCTTAGAGGTTAAGGCAAGTCTAATATCTCACTTACCAAGGTCAGCAGCAAACAATAGTAATGAATATAGCCCTCTAAGTAAATAATTTCTCATTTACAATGCTAACACTTACTGTTCATTATAATTTCACTGCCAGTTCTAAAACAGGCCATGAGGCAATTCAATTATTACACTATTAGAATGAAATTGTGTATCTAAAGTTTGAGATATTTTTTCCTTCTCTCCTCCACCCCCCTGCCCTTAGTGGAGAAAATCAACCTTTTCCATCTTGAGAGACTGCACAAGGTCTTCTGGCTATTTGCTGTTGCCATGTCAACTACTTTGCTCTCAGTTGTTGCTGTGTCCTTCATGTTGGAAATTTACTTGGAGAGATATAAAGACAATCTTTCCATAGCCTATACTATCAGCAAAAGAGAGGAAAAAGTACTGACTGTCTGTCCAAAGGAGCATGACAGCAATAAGGGCAAGATAAGAATATAAATGTAAGTAAAGGGGAAGCTAAGAATATAAATTTATTGCATTTATATTTTATATTAAGTTCTTTCTTTCCTTTTCACTTCTTTACTGTTTTTTTTGAGACAACTGTTTGTTTCCTGTAGGGCAAACAATTAGGAAGTATGGCGTTTTGTACTGGTTTTGACTGGGATAGAGTGACTTTTATTAGTGGTATCTTGTATGGTGCCATGTTTCGAATTTGTGACAAAACCAGCACTGATAACACAATGATGTTTTAGTTATTGCTGACCAGTGCTTACACAGCATCAAGACCTTTCTGTTCCTCATGCTGCCCTGCCAGCGAGGAGGCTGGGGGTGCACAAGAAGCTGGGAAGAGACACAACTGGAACAGCTGACCTCAACTGACCAAAGGGGTATTCCACATTGTATGACATCGTGCTCAGCAATAAAAGCTGGGAGGAGGAAAGTTTGCTGGGGCTGCCAGTGCCTGGGACTATCTGGGTTTCGGTCAGCTGAGTAACTGTTTGGGTTTTGGTTTTTTTTTTGCATTATTTGCTTTTCTTGTTTGGTTGGTTTGTCATCCACTCCCCACTTTTTTCCCCCCTCTCTGCCTTTTTTTTTTTTTCTTCATTAAACTTTATCTCAATCCACAAATTTTCTCAGCACTACTCTTTCTATAGCGTGGCTGAGGACACTTGCCCTTTGTTCTGGTATTGTAGTTTGGCAACATATGGAACATGATGGTTAAGGAAAAACTCAGAAGAGAAAACACAAAAAAAATAACTTGCAGTTGGACTACGCAGTCTGGTTTGTATACATCTAATGTCAAGTCTGATAAGGGCTGCCAGCAAGCATCTGCTCTTATTTGTCTTTCTTCCATAAAAGTTGTTGGGAGGCATCAAAGAAAAGGCTTCATGCATGTTTTAATTTGTGCTTGCACATTATTATTAATATGCATGAGTATTATTATGCATATTGTTATACATATTCTTACATTTTAGGTTCTCCTTTTCAAACTAGCAGCCTAAGTTGCCAAATATGTGCCTAAAGTGTATTTTTGCTCTTGTAATTAGTTCAAGGCTTTGGCTCCTTACTGAACAAAGCCCTAATCAACCTGTTCTAACTTCAAAGATGGCCCTGCTTTGAGCAGAGGATTGTACTGGAATTTCACCCCGAGATTCCTCTGACCCTAGATTATTCTATGACTTTAAGGATCAAAATGGCTGAATTACAATTTCACAGGTTAAATTCCATGGAATTTTAAAGAATACTTCTATTTTTTGTGTTCAGGCTACTTACAGCAGAGTACTGGGTGGTTTTTTTTCGGTATAGATTTGCTCGCTTTCCACAGACAACACTTCTCCAGTAAAACTCTCATATTAAACCTTCATAGTTGCAGCATGGGATACTGCAGATGAAGCAGCAGTTATAATTAAATTAACTAGTTAAAGGAGAGGGCAGTTTTTGGGTAGTAACATAAGTCTATCTGCTCAATATTGGAACTGTCTTGTTCTGTTTCAATTCTGCTGCCAGAAACTGAGGTCATTAGGCTACTCTGAGAAAGAGGATAGACTGGGGGACTGAGCTATATCTATTGTTTACATCTCTTCAGTCTTCTGTTTCCTTTTCAGAACACAGGGAGACAAGATGGAAGTCATACTCAATAAATCAAGGAATGAGCTGGGATTTTAGCATGTTTCTTGCTCTGTCAGTCTGAAAAGCTGATCATATCTCTCAAACACCATGAGGGGCACAGCATTTTCTTCAGTATTTGAGATGTTAGAACTGAGTGAAACAAAGGGAAGTCACATTTCCTGGAGATTACCTCAATCTCAGTACTGATACTCCCCTACAATAAATAGTGACATGAGTGTTATATGAAGGATTTTTATACTAGAAAGTGCTAGACTATATAATTCCTCAGAGTTACTATCGTCTGCCCGGCATGCTCTAAACCGAAAAGTTCTTTGCATAAATTGAATTAATTTAACTGTTGAATTAATAAGCCTGTAATAATTGTGTTACCTAATTTCATGCTGAATGAGTTCCAATTGGAACTCATGTAAATTTAAGTTATATAGAACTTCATAGGGCTACTATGAGTTAAAAATTATTCCCAAATGAAGCTTCTTGGTTTTCTAATAAGCACTGCTTTTTAGGGTCAAAGCTTCTATATAAAAGACTATTATTTGGTCCATTAGGTGGAAAAATGTGTCTTTTAAAGTGTTTTACTACACTTTCATAGTGTCTAAATGGAAAAGTATAAAATAAAGGGTAAAAATACGAAGAAAATTTGAGCACTTATTTTCTGATTCTTTGATTGCTAACAATGTTCTGGATGAGTACAGGGTAACAAAGAGCCAGGCTGCTGTGGTGCTGCTAACTCCTTAGTTAGTCTTGCATCAGCAAAGATGGAACAGAGAGGTTTTAGTCATGCAGTCTGGGTCCTGACAGCACTACATTTAAAAATACTGCGTAATTCTACCATATTTCTTCTTATCAGTATATCCCACAACATTTTACAAAGATTCTCAGTATCATTATCCCCATTTCAAAGACAGAAGAACAGACAAGTGAAAGACCATGGCTAAGATTAAGTGGGAGGCCAGTTGTAAAACTCGAAATAGAACAAAAGTATCTGTAGTCCACAACCAGTGCTCTACTGATTGGGAAATACTGTGAATTTAGCAAATCTTCCAGCCTTTAGACATCGCTACATTCACTGTTACCGTTTTCAGTAAAATAATCAAAGTGAGATAAAAGAAAATTAAATCTTACACTTTCTTTTTATATATAATAATTTTTAAATGTGTAGGAACAGTGTTGAGGTAAAATTCTAAAAAAACCAGGAGAAAATCAATTTAATATAAAATCAAACTTTGGTGACAAACCATGGGTCCATTTAATTAATCTAACTTTGAAATCACCTTCTCTCCAGGATATCTAAATCCAATCCACAATAATCAATTCCAGGGTGAACACCTCATATTTCACACCATTAAAATGCAGCACAATAACATGTTTCTTATCTTTTGAAGAAATAGAGCTATTATACTCATCAGTATGCATCTCCAAGGGCAAAGAGTTTTCATGTTGGTTTAAGCAACAGGTTTTTCACAGCATAAATGAGATGAAGATGAAAAAAAATGTTTTCTAGTCATTGCGGGGTGTGGTATTAAAATATAAACAGCTACATAGATTTCTTCATTAGATTTACATTTTCCTACTTAAAATGTGCTTTAAAACATGTAAATTTTAGAACTTACAATTAAAAACCCCAGTGTTTCAGAGTATCTTGACAATATCTACAGTCTCAATTAGTAACTTTGCTAACACCTTATTCCAGCTCCCAGTGGGTTAGGCTGAGGAGTCACTAACACAGATGTGTTTGAGGAATACTTCTCAAGCTCCTTCCTCTTAATTTCTCTCTATATAATACAAATAATTTCTTGTTACTAAGAATCATTTCCAGCCAGTTAATCTATTACATGCTGTCGTGAAACACTAGTTAAGCTTCTCTTTTTTTGCTAGCCAGACATGCATAAATAAATGTAGTGCTACATTTTATTTCTGGCCCTTGTCACCTCCTTCTGCTCAGAGCAACTCTGACAAACCAGAGAAACTTCTCTACAGCTGCCTCAAGGCTACACTTGTAAGTGGTATACTGCAAACAACAAACAAATTCAGAAATACTTCAGAGGTACTGCCTTTGTAGACACAGTCGGAAGGGACATGGTTCACTAACCAAACCGTGCCTTTCTCCCTTTCCTTATTGTGTGGACATCAACTAATGTTTTCTGAAGACAGATGCAGGAGTACCTCAGCAACTGTAATGGGTCCAGTCCTCCAATAAGCTGAGGATTCCTTTCATCATAAGGTAAGTAAAAGTCTAAATAAAAACCATAGTGTCTACTTCCTTTGGTCACTGGCGTTCCTTGAAAGAGTATAGACTATCTTTCTTTTGTCATGTATTTCTCAATTATGTGACATTCCGCTTTTCTGCATTTTTGACCCTCTTCAGGTTATTTTTTGTGCTTCAAAAGTTTTTTTTCCTGTCTCAGTAGATGAAAGTCACAGTAAAGAGAAGTGTCAATGTCATTTTTATAATAGAGTAAGTCACAATAATCCTAACGCATCAAAATAACCAGAATACTTTCAAAGGATTCCATACATCAAGGTGGCACTGTTTTTGAAACATAGAATGCCTTATTTTTAAAAACTGTGAGAAACCTTACCATCTCAATGTGAACAATTTAAAGTGTGATTCTAAAAATTGAACTCTAAATGATCTCTACAAAGTCACATCAGAGATAAAATTAGAAAAAAAAGAGATTTGAACCTGTAGTTTCTACGTTCTCCCATAGAACACCTTGATTATGTCCCTGCTTCTTGCGGGGGGGTTGGACTAGATGACCTTTGAAGGTCCCTTCCAACTCTAACCATTCTATGATTCTATGATTTTACTGGTTCTTCTTCCTACTCCCATCCTTGTCACTTAAACTTTGCATTTCAGCTTCCTCACCTACAAGAAAGAAAATATTTCTGGGATAATTTTCTTTTACCTGAGTATGTCTCAAATCCATATCCTGACAGTGGAGGAAACACACTGTTATGCTGACAAAAAAAATATATTTTTGCAATTATCAAGTCTAAGACAGACTGTTGTTGTAGATCTCTGCAGGAAAACTTAACAAATGTACTTAACAAATGTAAAAAAGAATAAATATATCTACTTCATCAAGAAGAAGGGGTGTGCAGGTTCTTCAAATTTGGAAGTATGCAAATAATGTTCACATGGTAAGTTATATCATAACTTAGATTTCATTCAAAACAATAAAGTTCTTTATTCTGCGATGGTTCCACAGTTCTAGGGAGATTATTTCAAGTAGGATTGTGTTCAAAAACAACAAAAAAAAGGCAGAAATATTAAAAAGCTCTTAGAATCTAATTAACCTTTTGGAGAAGATACTTTTAAAATGTCAGTAAAACTGATATGGAATTATCTGTAAATATTCTTACATAATAAGGATGTAATTCATTTTACCAAGAGGAAAAAAAACTTAAATTTAATTAATTTTTTTAGAAGATTTGTGAAAAATATTATTTCTATTCTTGATTTAATACTTAAAATATATATTCTGGATATAAAAGTGTATTCCTAACTTTAATAGACTTTACAAGGATATATGTATCTGCCTCTAGAATATCATCAATGAAAATAAGAATTTTTTTCATGCTCAGAACATAAAAAGATATTTTTTGCGATCTTACGCCTACTAGTTGTATTGCCAATAGATCACCATGGAGTCAGTTTAATGCTATTAAAATACAGAAAGGTATCTTGTCAGAGTAGTTAATTTCATCATGAGCCTAGGGTTAAAACATAGATGCAAAAATGAACTGCTAGTCTTCGAATATAAACATATCAAAGGGATTAAATTGCATGCTCCAAATACCATGGAAGTCTTCATTGCAAACCTAGTTACACATGCAGGAAAACATTAATTTTAGACTACATTTAAAAAAATAATCTAGTCTTTTAAACCCGAATTGAGTCTAGAGAGATGCTTTCTATGCTATATGTCAACAATTAATAAAACCAGTTGTTTCTTACGTAAATATTTGCTGTACTTTTAATGACAATGCTGCAGGTGACTGCTTCTATAAAAACTTACTGACGTGACAGTTTTGCAGTGCTGGAATCTTCACATGGATCTGTTAATACAGAATTCCTTGGGTGTAAATGTAACTTTGCATTAAGTGTAACTGCATTGACATTTGAAATCAACAGTGAGAGTAAAATTTATGTATTAATGTTTCCTGATGAATATAAATGAACATTTCTTTTCTCCCCACTTCGGCAAGAAAATGAAATCAAAAGCAGTGTTCCTCGAACAGAATCAGTGCATGTAAAATGCCAGGGTTTTCTAACAAGAATTTTATTAGAAGCAATTTTAAAAAAAAAGGATTTCCCCGTGTCTTTGGGGCATTTAAACGGTTTCTTTTGTCTTGGGAAGACAAAAGAATTCTCTATCTTTTAGATGTATTTTTGTGCATAGCCTGGAATGCTTATTTGACTTTTCTTTAAAAGCAACTAGTTAGTAACAAATTCCACAGCACAAAATCATCTTTTTAGCTTAAAAAATAATTTTGGCGGCTAAATTTAGTGGTCATTCAATCCAACAATTACACAATAGGCATATTTTTACTTGTAGTTTGAATCAGGGAGACATATGACTGCACAAAACCCATCATCAGATGCCTGTGTTTAAAGGAGCTTTACATTTATTAAATACAGTCTGCAAGTATTAGCATGAAGATAAAAGGTATTATTTTTGACTCTTAACAGCACAACTAAAACAAATCAGTAATAACAGTGAATGTAAAGGACACATTTATAGTTAGAAAAAACACAGCACATGATTTCAGAAGTAAAATTAACTCTTGAACAGCTGCCCACAAAAGGCTATTAGAAAACCTAAACAGTCAAAACATGATTTTAAATATGATTATTAATATTAATAATACATAGGACCTTTCTATCTTCTGAAATATATATATCTTGCAAAGATTAATGAGATATTTTGATTTTATGATTCTTGCAAATCTTTTAATGTTTAGAAACAAATGTCTGATCTACAATAACAAAGAAAAAATTGTGTTTGACTTCGAGCCAAAACTCCTGGAAAATCAAATTTTTCCAAAATCCCAAGCTCAAAACTGCCGCTGTATAAGCTCATTATGTCTCTTCTTTGTATGTTTGTGATGGTTTGTGATGAATCAAAACTTCAGGGAAAGGTGTAATTAGGGTGATTTTATTTGTTGGCCTTTGTTTCTTTGATTCTTATTATTTATTTTTAAAGGAAATATTATTTTAATCATTACTGTGTGAAATGTTGTTTGTCTCTATAACAAACAAATACTGTATTAAATCTTTTTATTTATGTAACAATAATTTATAGCAAATCACTATGTCAATTTTTAGCTAGATTAAATAGAATCATATAAAATCATAGAATGGTTTGGGTTGAAAGGGACCTTCAAAGGTCATCTAGTCCACCCCCCTGAAAGGAGCAGGGACATCCCCAACCAGATCAGGTTGCTCAGAGCCTCATCCAACCAGGCCTTGAATGTTTCCAGGGGTGGGGCGTCAACCACCTCTGTGGGCAACCTGTTCCAGTGTTCTACAACTCTCATTGTAAAAAATTTTTTCCTAATATCTAATCTAAACCTACCTCCCTCTATTTTAAAACCATTGCCCCTTGTCCTATCACAACAGGCCCTACTGAACAGCCTCTCCCCATCTTTCCTGTAGGCCCCCTTGAGGTACTGGAAGACCGTATCAGGTCTCCCTGGAGCCTCCTCTTCTCCAGGCTGAACAGCCCCAACTCTCTCAGCCTGTCCTCATAGGAGAGGTGCTCCAGCCCTCTTATCATCTTTGTGGCCCTCCTCTGGACCTTCTCCGGCTGGTCCATGTCCTTCTTATGTTGGGGGCTCCAAAACTGGACACAGTACTCCAGGTGGGGTCTCACGAGGGCAGAGTAGAGGGGGAGAATCACCTCCCTTGACCTGCTGGCCACACCCCTCTTGATAAGAACATTTGGTAGCCAATTAGAATAAATGCTCAGATTCTGATAAATCATTTGCCAGTTTGTAAACTACGACAGTTTTTCCTTGTGTAGACCTCTGCCGTTATTATTTTAGCACCATGCCTCAGAAACAAATTAAGTTCAACTAAAAATACACACACAATAAACGGAAAACCAACTACATACTCCATGGAAGTAGGCTGTTAAAAACAAATTGTCACTGCTGTCATTTATGTAAGGTAATCAATAATGAAAACTCTTGGAAAATAACATGGAGACTTATCATGGGAATGATTTAAAGAATCATTAATCTTATTTTGTAGATAAATAAACTTAGGGCAGTAGTGATAAAGTGGCTTCTAAAAAAAGTCTATAAAAAGTAAGTGGCAAAGCTAGCTATATAACCTAGCAATTCTGCAGTCCATTGCCTTCTACTCTTCAGTAATTCATGTCCTATTACCTAGCCTGGTGATAGACCTGAAGTTTGCATGTTGTGCTAGGGCATGGCCTTAAAACAATACCCTGGGAGAATACACTGATCCACATGATGGGGCAGTAGCTATGTAGTTCCTGCTTCAGCATACGGTGTGGGGTGTAGGCACACTACTCTGCTCTCAGCAACATGATGTCTACTGCTCCTCTAACTTCCCCACTAGGGAGTGGGAGGTAAATAATGCAGAAAACTAATTTAGAATATAAAAACCACCACTGGTAGCACTGATTCAATATGCTAAAGCAGTACCCAGAAGCATGCTAGGACAGAGAAAGTCAACGAAACAGCAGGAATTATACAATTAGTACAGTAGATATTTGGTATTTCTCTTTCAGAATAGCAACAAATTAAAAGGGCACTGCTCTTTTCAGTGTCCATCAAATTGATTGAGAATGAGGTGTTAAAATCTATGTAACACCTAAAAATATTTCTTTAATTTCCTGCTTCTCGTTGTGTTGGTTATTCATATATTGTTTACAATACTATTTAAGTTTTAGTCTGTATCAAGTATCAGATCAAAGTTTTGGAGGCTATCAGGACCAGTTGAAAAAAAACACAGAGTTTAAATTTCCTCCTGTTCCTGAAGTCAAGACTTTTTCTGTGGAGGAGTTTCATCCAGAACTTCTTAAATGATGTTAAAAAGAAATGAAAAGGAAAAGTACTTTCTTTGTACCTGCAAGCAAGGATGATTTTCAGATTTAAATCTCATGTCAGAAGTCTCTTTCCACTTCAACTTTATCTTTTCTTCACTCTTGTTAAGAGCAAGTACCCAATTATTAAACACTAACCATGTATTGGCATCATAGCAGAAAAAAAAAAATAGAATATATATCTGAGATGTCTCAAATTAAATGACCGAAACTGACAATTCCTCTGAAGGAAAGATAAATTTACGAAGACTGTTAGGCCTGCTAAATAAATTTTACAGGCAAATAATTTTCTCTCCTTTCTGGAGGAAAATTTATTGTATCTGGGATTCTTTGTGATTCATTATAATGTAGATCTAAAGATAGTAGCTGGAGGTCAACGTACAACCTACTTAACACCTAGTAAGTTGATGACTTTCAGTGAGCTTTTGTTTGCAGATGTGATTACTGCTAATGGCAAAAGCAATCAAAAGGCCTTTTCAGTTCAATATTCTCCAACTGAGCAGGCACAGGCACTTCTTTCCCCCCATCCCCACTACAGAAGAATAGGAAGACCATCTATTGGCCAAGCAAATCTATACAATACATAGAATGGGTATATTAAATTAAAGCTCTATGGGAAAGTATATTAAAAATGCATTATGGGAAGAATGAAGTCAAGAAATGAATGAAAGAAGGGAAAAAGGGAGGGAGAGTGGAGGAAGAGGAGGAAGATAAGAGCTGTGAGGAAGGCAGGAAATTAAGAAGGAAGGAAAGGAGGTAGGAAGGAAGGAGTGAGAGAGGAAGTGAGTTATTAAAGGTATATTCAGTTATGATACAATGCAGAATAAGGTATAGATACTACTAGCTAGAATATATCCCATGTATCTGCAAGTCCCAGTCAGAGCCTTTAAAATAAATGTGGGAACAAGAAAGCTGTTTGACCTATATCATGATCTTTCTAGTTAGCTGTCCAGAACATAAATAAAATTGTCCGTCATTATTATATTTTCATTAGTTAATTATAGTTCTACAGTGAACGCCTTCTGTGAAAAAGCTGTTGATCTTGCTTTCTATTAGACATGTAAATGTTAATAGAATTTGAAGAACTTGACACTTTCAGATATTGCTACAGCTCTATTTGACTTAAACAATGCCCATGTCCTCAGGAGAAGTCCTCTATCAACCATTTAAGTCATATCATATTTGAAGTGTCTACCCTATTTTTGTGTAGCGGACATGCCACACAATATCTCTGAAATTCAAGATCTTTCTAATAAAAAAAAAAAAAGTAAAAACACCCCAAAAAAACCTCCTACCTTATTCCAGTTAGAATTGACAGGTAGCTTTCATATAGTATTTTCTTTTGACAGAGAAGAGGGAGCCAGGAGGAAGGAGATGGTGAAGCTAAAGCTGATGGTGATGTAAGGTGAAGGCCTTGATTATGAAGAACTCCAAAAGGAGTTCCAGCAGTAGAACAGAACTCTTCTAGGTGCGAGAAGCATAAAGAGAATGCACCTAATACTGATTATTGCTGATGTTTCCACTGAGTTAAGCATGCTTCAGATGTACAGCTCAGACTTTCACTAAAATTCTCCAAGCATGGTTCTCAGCTTGGGTGATACAGTTCATATATAGCAAAGGCTGAGATCATGGCCGACTATGTCACAAGGAAAAGGAAAAGCTTAGAAACAGGGTCAAATGCAACACAGCATTTAATAAAAGAGAGACATAGCACTTGTGAAAAAGATATCAGAATATGGAGAGTTAAAAAATTCATATGAAATATTGTTCTATATAGATCGTAAATGATCCGAATATCTTAATAAAAAAGTAAATTTATGCAGAAAAAGTTATATCAAACTACTTATACATTTCAAATGGAAAAAGGTGTTAACAGGAAGAAGAAAATTTTAGTGACATGCATTGAAAATTAGATGAAACAGTATGATATATTTAGAAAGAAGAGACAAAATATGCACATTTCTCTCTTACTCACAGAAAGAAAATGTAGAAATACAATGAATAATAATTCATTGGAAAATGCCAAGTATTCACATCTACATGGAGTAGCAAGTGATGAAAAAAATTATCCTAGATTTTGCTTGTTTCAACATATAAATTCTTTGCATTTTTTTTCTGCTTCCAGCATCTGGTACCCAAAACTATATTTTCAAGACACTGGAGACTCAGGATGTACTCTATGTTCAATTTCTTCACTTCCAGCATCTCTTCATTTAATATTTCTGAACACAAATCTGATCAATCTATTGGAAATTGGGGGAAATAAGAACTCTTTTATAAATAGCTCCATTTGTCCACCACACCTGTTTTAAGTCCGATATGTTTGGAGGAGGCAAAACCCAAGCAACAGCTTTCAACATATGTTTCAACTTATAACAACACAGACATTTATGGTATTTATTATGGTGCTGAGTGCTGTTAGTAACATATTTTGTGCTAAACAAGACAATGAGCTATTGTGTGTGCCTAATTTCTGTTGTATGTGTCTTCTGCTCCACTGCTTTTTTCTCCCTGCCAGTCAACACCCCACTTATCTTCCCTGTAGGGCTTAATTCAGAAGATTTATAGGGTTCTAAAAAACTTCTAATAGTGTGATGCCAGTATCTTCTTTTATTCAAAGTTTTCAGCACCGGACAGTGTTTTGGCAGACCTAGATAAAGAAAAAAAGAACTAAAACTGATGAAACCCCAAAACCAAACCTCCCCCTAAAAACCACTCTTTTGCCTTTAAAGAACTAAAATAATCTATTTTACAACAAAGCCGTAAAATACAACCATTTTCTCTCTGTCTTTGTGTAGCCTAATATTTAATTACTCAAAGTGGGACAGCTTGCAGAAAAGTAACAAATAAGATCATTTGGGCATGTATTTATAGGTACTGTACTACCTTGAGATAGAAACATTGTGGATTCATTATGCTTTCAGAAGCATATATGCTTTCAGAAGGCATATATGAGCAAGTACATTTAGCGAGTCATCTTTTCGCTGAATAGGAGATGACACCAGGCTCTCCTCTTATGTCCAGATAAGACACCAGCTCCAGAAGAGAGGAAGAATCGAATCTATACCTGGGAACTCTGGGAGGAGGGATACTTAGATCCATGGAGGGTAAAACTGAGACATCTCTATTTAAGAGAAGCGGTTGGCAGCTTTATAATAAAGTCTTAAACACATGTGAAGGAGACCAGTGTGTGGCAGGATGCCTAAAAGTCAAGCACATAGTATTCAGCATTACCATGACTAACTCCTTTATGTAAGGTTACCATTGAACTGAATTATGCTTCACTGTATGGCTGGTTTTTGGTTTTGTTTTTTTTTTTTTCTTTTTTAAAACTGTTTTCTAGAAGGAACAAATCAAAGCCTTACCTTATTGTAAGTTGGTTTTTTCTTTTTTTTTGTACAACATCTGATTTAAAGTACACTGCAGTAAGTAGGAATCCTTTTTTAACACCTTAGAATCATAGAATCATAACATCGTTAGGGTTGGAAGGGACCTTTACAGGTCATCTAGCCCAACCCCCCTGCAAGGAGCAGGGATATCTCCAACTTGATTAGGTTGCTCAGAGCCCCATTGAATGTTTCCAGGGTTGGAGCATCTACCACCTCTCCGGGCAACCTGTGCCAGTGTTTCAACACTCTCGTTGTAGAAATTGTCTTCCTTACATCTAGTCTAAATCTACTTCCTTCTCATTTAACACCATTACCCCTTGTTCGATTGCAACAGGCCCTGGTAAAAAGTTTGTTCCCGTCTTTCTTATAAGCCCACTTTAAGTACCGAAAGATCGCAATCTAATGTATTCACTGCCAAAACTAGCAGCCACAATTTCAGGCCCTACAAGTACCAACACTTCTCCTTGCTGGTCTCCAGTGATTACAGTGTCCCACCAGTCAGCAGAGAGGGACCCATGTGCCGGCCTCAAGCAATCCAATCCCGCTGGCGCAGCTTGCGCTGCTGCACCAAGGTAATAGGCTGAGAGCTGCAGAGGCCATGGCTCATGTACTCATCTCGGTAACTCGGACAGAGTGGCAAGGCAAACAGCTAACTCCAGTAATGTCTTAGCCCACTGCACATAGACTTGCCGTGTCAGACTGGTAAATAACTACTGGGATGACAAAATTAATTCCTTTATAAAAGTAGCTCGTAATTACAGGACTGCTACATCAGCTCAGTAAGTTCTACAAGACTGATGCTAGTAATACAGATTCATATAAAGAAAGAAGTCTAAAGAAAAATATGTTTCCATGAGTATACTTTTGAATCAAAAGGGAAATTCATGTGAAAAAAAAACATTGGTTGACAACATATTCCTAACTGAGTCCTTATTTTTTCAGTCACTTTAATCTGGTGTCACTGTCAAAGGTGTTTCCCACTTCCTTCTCCTACTTCTTTCTCTTATTTCCACCCTCCTTTGTGGGCAGACAAAAGCACTCAAGCAGGCTGTGTGATACCAAGGTACAGGTGCGAGCACTAGTATTTTTATTTTCTGAGTTAGCTCTTTTTTTAATGAGCTTGTTTATGCAGAAGAAAATAAACATTTCCTGATGTTTTACCTAAAAAATTATCAATTCCCAGAAAAGAACACTGTTTTTCTTTTTTATTTCCCTGACCACATATTTATTAGTACTATTTCACATCTCTACTGCCAAGACACTTGCAAGATCAGCATGAGTAGAGACTAGCTGGAGTTTTGAATTCCTGCTTACATTTCAGGAAAATATGTGATTGTTGCACATCAATACTTTATATGCAATGTTGTTGGTCACAGTCTACAGCTTCCACTGACTTCATTGGCCTTAGGACTGAGCTGCTTCTTATCAGACAATGGCATTACCTGAGAAGTATGTCTAGGCAAGACAGCAATATGGATGCTTAGAAACAAAAAGTTACAGCAGAATTAAAGACAGAATTATTCTTATAATGTGAATTCACTTCTATTGCTAAAAACCACCTTACTCAGATACACCTTAACGAATAATGCCAAATAGTGCATTTTAGTAGTAATGTCAATGAAGTCCTTAAAGTAACCCATATGTCTTCTGCATTACACCCTAGTGCTGTACTGTTGTGTTAGTGTTGGAATATAACGACATAATAAATTTTAAAGTTTCATTTCATAGCTTCTGTGGGACATTAGCACAGACTCATGTCAAAAGGAGTTGAAATAGTTCCTTTTATCAGCAGGATATGTTATCAGCAGGATATGTACATATCCAAGTTCAGGGAAAGCAGAATCCTATGAATATATCCAAACCATGTATGGCAAGCAAGCCTGAACCTTCAAGAAATGTAAGATAGATAGCAGAATATAATTTCCAAGATGCAGTAAATCTGGAAATAAATATTACTTAGTAATAACTACTGTTAGATTCTACACACAGATTACACATTTCTACAGTAGATGTGGCTCTGTCCTGCTCCTTGAGAGCAGAAACATTTTCCTGTAGATAATATAGTGTACTGTTATACTGCTATATGCATGTGTGCATGGCTTATATGTGTTGCCATTCCCTCCCCCCTCAAAACTAAAAATCATACGTGTAAAGAATCACAGAAGAGAAGAAAGACTGGGCTAGAAAATGAATTTGTATCTGGATCCACATTCTTTGGAAAAGCATTTCTTTCTTCTCTGAATCCCTGTATTCTGAGCAGTTACATTATCAGAATGCATCTGGTTGAGGATCTCAAATTCCTGTTTCATGGATGATGATTTTGGGAGTACTTGTCTGCATGGCTTCCCAATGAAATAAGTCTACTGAAATGTGGGCGGAAAAACAGGTAATAAATCACACAAGCATTTTCAGGATAAAGATTTCGGGCATGGCAAATGTAAAAGCTTCAGCAGGAAGCTCCCTGACCTTCCACTGTAATTATGTGGAGCTTTTGCAGTTTCACAGATAATCCGGATAGAGCTGAGTATGTTCTTGGAAATCATCAAAGGCAGAGAACTGAGCCTTGACTCTTCCTTCCATGGGAAACATGTGGCCAAAGAGATATTTTAAAATGCCTGCATCTATGGAGATAAAACAAATTGTCTTCTCCACTGTGAGGGAGAAGTGCTGCATCACATCTAAAAGTATGATACATAGAGAAATAAACAAGAAGGTTAGTTAATCTTTTAATTGAGAAACAGGCCAAGATGAAAGTCTGACATTGCTTTAGGAATTAAGACAAAGTAACTGATGAAGCACAATTTGCTGATTGAAAACCCCAAGGGTTTAGTTTTCCCTCGGTTGTCCAAGAGATGGTAGTGACTAGCAGAAATGCCATCTTCAAAGACCAGATGAAACAAGGACAAAAGGTGTCCAGGGAAGGTGTGCTGAATACAGAAAACTGTTGTCACATGATAGCTGATCAAGAAAAAGAATACACCCTCTGCTTCATCTTATCTGTCCTCTTATCTGATACAGCTGTCATAATCAGAAAAAGCAACACCAGAGGGAGAGGGCAGGCATAAAATAATCAGTGTAGCTGGGCATGTTGATCTGCTCCCATACATATCGATCTCCCCCATTGTTTCTGCTTGAGGTGTGTCTGGATACTGTAATGCTAAATGACTTGGCTCTAGATATGTTTCACTGGTAGGCAGAGAGTACTGGATAGGACCAACTAATCTATATCTATTCAGCTATAACAGGATTCAACTTTTCACATTGGAGGCAGAGTAGAGACCCTTGTAGGGTTTTGAAATACCCTATTCATGCAGGTCTGTTCAGCTCCTTTTTGAATCCTGAAAGAGTATGGATCATCCATGGAAAATTTGTCCTTAAAGGATTTTAGGATGACACAAAAAAGTCAAGTTAAGAGAACTGCACTGATTCTGATTGCTTTTAGCTCATCACATAGGTAAAGGCCCTTTAACTTGGCTGAAGGATTTCTAAACCCTGTATCTAACAGGACTAAAGAGAGGAAGAGGAGGACTGGAAAGAGAGGAAAGAGAGGACAGGAGGACTGCTCTCAGTATCTTTGAGCTGGATGCAGGGAGAAGAAATCACACCAACATGCTGTATGCATGTGGGGGTTTTAAGTAAAATAAATGGGAATAGAAATCAATTGAACAGTGACTACAAATGAAAAATACAATAAAGTAAATTGACAAACCAGTTAAAAACATAAAGAGCTAATTGAAACATTGGCTGCTATAAAATATGTGCTCTAATTCACTTTGAATATGCACCAGTGAGGAAAGGACATTGCTTTTCTCAGAAATACATACATTTCAGAGACAATTTGTAGATAAATAGAGTAGATTGAAAAATACAAATTGTTGTTCTTAGAATAGACCTGATTTTAATTTTGTGTTAAGTATTTCCCGATGAAGTGTATATTCTGTTAAGGTTAATTCAGTTTGTAATTCCTGCATTGATTTCAGGACTAGTATCCATTCTCACCAGCTGAAAAAATAAATTACATTTGTATCTATTCGCACACTCAGTGCCCTGACACAAACCAACCATGGGCAAACAGGGCCTCAAATTGCAGAAACAATCTATCTTCAACTTCACTTCTGTAACCTTGATCACTCTACCTAGGTACCAAAGCATCTTCTTCAAGAACTCAGGAGATTCAACCCTTTCTGCCAAAAAGCAATGAGTAGTCATCTTTTTTTTTTTTTTTTTTTTTTCACTTTT
>WHYT01017770.1:910893-1035449 GCA_009806455.1 Tetrax tetrax
TCTGTAGTCCTTTTTTTTTTTTTTTTTTTTTTCACTTTTACAGCTCTTTGGACACAATTATGTGTCTTCCTATAATCTTCTCACCTTCTGAGAGAGTGACTTAACTGCTAGCTTTACTATTATCCTGAACTACATACTCAATGCTCTCTCACTACTTGTGCTGAAGATGGCATAACTAGTGACTGGGACACAGAAATGGGGAAAAAAATGAACATGACCACAATAGCCTAATGGTGACAGCACTTCTCTGACAGTCAAGGAAGCCTGGATTCCTCTGCGCCCATTGCACAAATGTTCCAACCACTGAGCTACTGAAAGGAGCAGAAAATTAAAAATGCACCATATTTGATTCCAGAATAGTGTCAGACCACTTGGGTCAGAAGAATTTCTAGTCATAGTAGTGAATTCATATTTAAATGATGGGACACTTTTAACCTCTCAGGACAGGCATATGCAGAACAGAGCTTCTGTCAATCCAACTTTTAGGTTTAGGCACCTAGACAAATTAATCGTTTGGAGGATCCAAAGAACAGGAATAAATGGTAGTTAAAAAGTCTAGAGGTTTATATACTACAACATGGGAAATACTATATTAGATCTAAGAGCTGAAAAAGTCAAAAAGCATGGACAATGACAAAAAGGAGCTTCTGGTAGCACTAAGGTGCTTTAATTCCTGCCATATTGAAAAAGTATACATTTTCAGAATTCAAACTTCCACTGCAATCGGTTTCTTGCCTTGCCATTTCCTCATTCCTTATATACTGCATATAATATGACATGAAGTGAGAGTGATAGTGCTTACTTACTATTTACTGTAAAGAATCACAGCAAGCTCTAACTCTTCCTCTGCATACAGGATCCCTTTTATAGCCTTTCCTTTTTAAATCAAATCCAGGTCACGTCACTGAATAGATTGCTTCTTAGAGGGGGAAAAAAAATAATATTTATGATACTGTGCCAAAGTGTTGAAGAGTAAGAGATTCAAGAGCCCCTGCTCTTGCAGTTATTAGCTATCAGATCATGTCTGATATTTTAAAAAAGGTAGCTTTATACAATTGCAATGATCATCTGAAGCAGAATTGTTGCTTTATGCTGTTAATGGCTATAGTAATGATTAAAGATGAGTGTCAGGTCATTTGTCATAATGTTAAAATCCGTTAAATTTCTTTTTCAATTCATATCCCCCAGAAAAGAAATAAGGACAAAAAATAATCTCTGAGAAACTACTTAGGAATTCAAGTACCACTCTAACACAATTTCTCTGTAATCTATTAAGATGAGAAAAGATACAGATAATTATTAGCAATAGGCACAAATCTAAAAAACAAAAAAAATTCATATGGAGCAATACCATCCACATTAACTTGTCCTAAATTAACACTGTAGTAGTAATTATACAGCTAAGTAACATACTTGTGTACAACTAGAATAATCTCCTTAATTAACTGAAGAACTGAAGAACTGACAAAAATAATTTTGTCCATTCTCCCATATATTTCACACAATGTTGTGAGAGACTGTGTTGAATGTTTGTCTCAACATTGTCGAAACATCAAACCACCACCCGGACAATGGCTTCCCGTTACCTCGCAGAACCTGAATGCAGAACTGGTTATGAGACATCTAGCTCCTCCCACCCCCTCACGTTCTCCCCTCCCCGCCCCCGGCATGCATCGCCCAGAGGTGTGTATCACCCGGTAATGGGCGTGCATATCGCCCAGTAATGGGTATACATACCACCGCCAGGTGGGGGATGCGGCTAGGAAAAAAACAGCTCTTGGAATACAAAGAAAACAACCAACATAAAAGGAGAACATTTTCTTAACGGGACACTCACTTCTTTCTTCACTGCACACACACTGCACACACACTTTCTACACACACATTTTCTGCACTCACTTCTTTTCTTACGGCTCGCTCTTTCAACGAAATACACATCTACAGAACCGACGTCGAAAGGACCAACGCCGGACGGATTGTTCCCTCATAGAGCCAACTGGACTGTCGGGACACTGCAACTCCGTGGTGGTAGCTATTATAACCGGAACTCTTTTCCCTCTTTCCTTTCCTTCTCTCCTTTCTCTTCTATTTGCAAACTTCTTGTCGGGTTAATAAAGTCACCTGGCACTTGACTCCGTTTTGAGTCTTAATTCTGTTTCCCGAGAATACGAACAAAACCACGCTCCGGGGTGTGAGAGGTGGGCCCAGCTGCCCCCAGCCTCCCAGACTCATCTGAGGTCGGCTGGAACGCAAGGGGGCCTTCCTCTCGTCCGAAAACGGAACATGACATATGTTCAGGAAAAAACCCACATGAATAGTAAGTAGAACTGATGAGAAACTTTCTGAATATAAGTAATAGGAGAGGTAAGGGGTCTTTCCCTTCATTCTCCCTGGAGCTAGGAGGACATGAACCTGCCCCACTACTGTGTAGATAAGTAACATATGTCATTTCTGTGAAAATAATTGTACTCCTCCACAACCTGTTAGCGTAGTAGAGTTGCATGCTAAAATGGTAACACATAGAATCATAGAATCATAGAATGGTTAGAGTTGGAAGGGACCTTCAAAGGTCATCTAGTCCAACCCCCCTGCAAGAAGCAGGGACATCCCTGACTAGATCAGGTTGCTCAGAGCCCCATCCAGCCTGGCCTTGAACGTTTCCAGGGATGGAGCATTCACCACCTCTCTGGGCAACCTGTTCCAGTGTTCTACAACTCGCATTGTAAAAATTTTTTTTCTAATATCTAATCTAAACCTACCTCCTTCTAATTTAAACCCATTACCCCTTGTCCTATCACAACAGGCCCTACTGAACAGCCTGTCCCCATCTTCCTGTAGGCCCCCTTGAGGTACTGGAAGGTCTCCCTCGAGCCTCCTCTTCTCCAGGCTGAACAGCCCCAACTCTCTCAGCCTGTCCTCATAGGAGAGGTGCTCCAGCCCTCTTATCATCTTTGTGGCCCTCTTCTGGACCTTCTCCAGCTGGTCCATGTCCTTCATATGTTGGGGACTCCAGAACTGGACACAGTACTCCAGGTGGGGTCTCAGCAGGGCAGAGTAGAGGGGGAGAATCACCTCCCTCGACCTGCTGGCCACGCTCTTCTTGATGCAGCCCAGAATGCGGTTGGCCTTCTGGCCCACAAAGGCGCATTGCTGGCTCATGTTGAGCCTCTCGTCCACCAACACTCCCAAGTCTTTCTCCTCAGGGCTGCTCTCAATCCATTCTCCGCCCAGCCTGTATTTGTGCCTGGGATTGCCATGACCCAGGTGCAGGACCTTGCACTTGGCCTGGTTGAACTTCATGAGGTTGGTACGGGCCCACCCCTCCAGCCTGTCCAGGTCCCTCTGGATGGCATCCCTCCCTTCCAGCGTGTAGACAGCACCACATAGCTTAGTGTCATTGGCGAACTTGCTGAGGGTGCACTCTATCCCACTGTCCATATCACCAACAAAGATGTTGAACAGGGCCGGGCCCAACACGGACCCCTGAGAGACGCCACTGGTGACCGGTCTCCACTTGGACATTGAGCCGTTGACCACCACTCTCTGAGTGCGGCCATCCAGCCAACTCCTTATCCACCAAGTGGTCCGTCCATCGAACCCATGCCTCTCTAGTTTAGAGAGAAGGATGTCGTGCGGGACAGTGTCAAATGCCTTGCACAAGTCCAGGTAGAAGATATCCGTTGCCCGTCCCTTGTCCACCGATGCTGTCACCCCATCATAGAAGGCCACCAAACTGGTCAGGCACGATCTGCCCTTGGTGAAGCCATGCTGGCTGTCACCAACCACCTCCTTGCTCTCCATGTGCCTTAGCATGGTTTCCAGGAGAATCTGCTCCATGACCTTGCCAGGCACGGAGGTGAGGCTGACCAGCCTGTAGTTGCCCGGGTCTTCCTTACTCCCCTTTTTAAAAATGTGGGTTATGTTCCCTCTCTTCTAGTCATCAGAGACCTCGCCAGACCACCACGATTTCTCAAATATGATGGCCAGTGGCTTGGCAACTTCATCCGCCAGTTCCCTCAGGACGCGCGGATGCATCTCATCAGGCCCCATGGACTTGTGCTCCTTCAAGTTCCTTGGATGGTCCCATACCTGCTCTTCGAGCACCGTGGGCGGTTCTTCATCCTCACAGTCCCTGCCTGGGCCTTCCACAGCTTGGGTGGGGAGACAAGAGCCCTTATCAGTGAAGATTGAGGCAAAAACGTCATTGAGTACCTCAGCCTTCTCCACATCCCGGGTAACTACAACACCCGTTACCTTCCGGAGGGGGCCTACATTCTCCTTGGATTTTCTTTTTGTCCCCTACATACCTGTAAAAGCTTTTCTTGTTACTTTTTATATCCCTGGCCAGATTCAATTCCGTCAGGGCTTTAGCCTTCCTCACCCGATCCCTGGCCATTCGCACAGCCACTCAGTAGTCCTCCCAGGCTACCTGTCCCCGCTTCCACCCTCTATAGGCTTCCTTCTTTCAGTTGGTCCAGGAGCTCCTTGCTCATCCACGCTGGCCTCCTGGCCTTTTTGCCCGACTTGTTCTTCATCGGGAGGCACCTCTGCTGAGCTTGGAGGAGGTGCTCCTTAAATACGGACCAACTTTCCTGGGCCCCTCTCCCCTCCAAGACTGCCTCCCATGGCACTTTGCCCATGAGGTCCCTGAAGAGACTGAAGTCCGCCTTCCTGAAATCTAGGGCTGAGAGCTTGCTGTGCAGTTTCCTCGCTGCCCCATGGATCTTGAACCCCACCGCGTCATGGTCACTGCAGCCAAGGGTGTCCATCAGTTTCATGTCCCCCACCAGCCCCTCCCTGTTGGTGAGCACAAGGTTCAGCATGGCACCTCTCCTTGTCGGCTCCTCTAGCGCCTGCAGGAGGAAGTTGTCATCCACGCATTCCAGGAACCTCCTGGACTGCCTGTGCCCTGCCGTGTTGTCTCTCCAACAGATGTCAGAGTGGTTCAAGTCCCCCATGAGGACCAGGGCTTGTGACCGCCGTGAGGGTGCTCCTATCTGGCTATAGAGCGCCTCGTCTGCTGTCTTCCTGGCCAGACGGCCTGTAACAGACCCCCACCGTAACATCCCCCGTCCGTCCCTGTCCCCTGATCTTGACCCATAAGCTCTCTGTCAGCTCCTCCCCCATCCCCAGGCAGAGCTCCACGCACTCCAGCCGGTTGCTGACATAGAGAGCGACACCCCCTCCTCGTCTTCCCTGCCTGTCTTTTCTAAAAAGCCTATACCCCTCCATGTTGATGCTCCAGTCGTAAGAGTCGTCCCACCACGTCTCCGTGATGCCAACAAGGTCGTAGCCCTGCTCTTGTGCACGCATCTCCAGTTCTTCCTGTTTATTCCCCATGCTGCGTGCGTTGGTATAGAGACACTTCAGCAGGGCCCCCGACAAAACACATCTTCCAGAGCACCATCCCTTCTAAGTTTTTCACCTGTAAGACTGGTGAAAGTATTTAAGAAAGGGTGAAATAATTCTAAACAAGAGAGTGAAAATGTGAAGAAGTTGAAGCAGCGGCAGAAGGGGGAGGCGTAAGCCTTGTGGGCCTTGAGGCCCTCACCCTCTGGCCTCCCTCTGGGTGGCCATCTGGGCCCAACTCAGCCCGGCCTGACCACAAGAAGTGAAGAGATGAGGTGTGAAGAGAACCTGAGAGGCATCTGCCTGAGCTGGTTGTGAAGAATTTCTTGTGAGAGGAACAGCGGCAGATGCCAAGGTCAATGAAGAAGTAGGGGGAGGAGTAATGCTGCACCTGGCCGAGATTCCCCTGCAGCTCATGGTGAAGACTGTGGTGAGGCAGGCTGTCCCCCTGCAGCCCATAGAGGCCCTTGGAGGAGCAGAGATCCACCTGCAGCTCATGGAGAACACCATGCTGGGGCAGGTAGATGCCTGAAGGAGGCTGTGGCCCATGGAGGGACTGTTCCTGAGGGACTGCACCCCGTGGAAAAACGACCCACTCCGGAACAGTTCATCAAGGACTGTAGCCTGTGGGACGGACCTCACACTGGAGCAGGGGAGGAATGTGAGTTCTTCCCCTGAAGAGGAGGAAGGAGTAGCATAACGCAACATGTGATGAACTGACCGTAACCCCCATTCCCTCTTCCCCCCTGTGCTGCTTGTGAGGGGGAAAGGAGGTGGAGATAATTGAAATGAAGTTAAGCTTGGGAAGAGGGAGGGGTAGGGGAAGTTACTTTGTTTTCTTTCTCATTATCCAGCTTTGGTTTTACTATTAATAAGAAATAAATAGTTTTCCCTAGGTCAAGTCTGTTTTGTTCATAACAGAAACTTTAAGGATCTCTCCCTGTCCTTATCTAAGACCTCAAGTCTTTTTTTGTTATATTATCTCCCTCTATTCCCTCGGAGTGTGGGGGGAGTGAGCAAGAGATTGCGTAGCTTGGTCCCAGGCAGGGCTAAACTATGACAATGGGTCTGAGGTACAAACGCTATGTGCAATACCCACTGGCTGCAGAGCCTGCAACTCCAGGGGCCTTTGAAATTCATAAAGCCTCATCTCTTAGTTTCCAGGCTTCTCCTGTAGATCTCTCAAGCACGTTCCTTCCACTACATGAAGCGATGTATTAGATCATGTTACAATAGGGAATATCTGAAGTTTCCAGACGTAAAACTTGTTGTTACATTACAAAACCTGCTAGCTGTTCAGTGTGCTTTCTTTAGCACCAATTTGTGTCTCAGTTATAGTGGGATGCAGATCAAGGCCAAACTACCCACCAAACTACTCAAGGCCATTTCTACTCACCAACAATCACAAGAAGTGGCAAAATGGGAGATAAGCTGCAGTATTGTACTGCAGCTGTGGGAGACTCTTGTCATAGAAGTGGTGAGGATGGGAATAATTTGAGTCTCTTGCCAAAATGATGAGACCTTACATATCAGTTGCCACAAAGCCTGATGTAAAATTACCTCCCCAGGTCTATAGGTCTGGACCGTCATCCTGGAAAGTTACTTCAGAGCCCAATATCCCAGATATTAGGGCTTAGGGAAGTTCACATTTACTACTGTTTTTAGCTTTTAGATTGCTACAAATTCCTTAATGTATTTATTTGCTAAAACTGTTTTAAATTCAGTGACAAGTTGAAGTATTCCATCTAGTTTACAGGAAACACTGAAAATTTTCTGATTTTGGTTTGATTCAAATTGAAACTAAGATAAAGACCCTAGCTTTCATGTGAGTTACTGACCTTCGGTTTTGGCTGCTTCTGGTAGCTAGACACCTCTGCTGCAGTGTTGAGAGATGTGGCAAGCATCTGGTTATAGTCATGAATTTCAGGCAGCAGTAAACCTTCAAAATTGAAATGAACTTGATGAACTGGACACCGTTCTACATAAATCCTGTGAATTCTCAGCACAAGTGAAGCATAAAAAGTTTAGTGAAGGCCATAATTTCGTATCAGGGTTTCACTGTCATTTCATATGCTGTATGCGGAGTCCTTCAGAACACCTTTAAGCATTGGAAGAGCAATTTGCAGAACATAGAGTCAAGCTGTATAGAATGCAAACATTTTTTGAAAATATTTAAAAGAAATCTGCGATCCATAAACTGATTTTTGAAAAGTTCTTGATCACTTATGAATTATTCATATGCTAGTAAAGATAAACAATGTTTGCATGCCTTTAACACATCCAAGTTTATTATCAGTGGATGTTTTGACATTCACATATGCAGTTTTTGAAACAGCAAATTATTCATTGTAAATTACTTTTGAACTAGTTAAAAAATTAGCTGTCTAGAGAGTATTGTAGCAAAACTCTTCATAGTTTTCTTGTTAGTGGAAGAAAAATACTCCTTTATTTTGTTATACATTGCTGGGTTAATTCTTCAACTACTTCAGCAGATATAATTAAAACTCCATAGCTTTCATCTGAGTTCTGTTGCAAATCTGACATGGTTTGTTTTGGGGGGAGGTTTTTGGCATTTCACTATGAGCTATAGGTATATATTAAATGACAGCACGTTTCTATATGACTTAAACTACATAGTTCTTTCTTTTAGGATTTCTACCAAGTAAGAAACAACAATAACAAGAATATGATTCTACAACATACTTCATTATTTTACTTCAGTCAGACAGGTTTTCTGTAATATAACTTAGGCAGATAAAAATAAAATATGGATAGTACTGCATCTGACCTATAATTATCCTCAAGTACAGGTTCTGACCCAACATTCACTTTGTTTCTCCATTATTTAAAGGAGCATTTTTCACACTCACTTTCAAACAATCAACTTATTGTGTCTCACCTGAACGGTGAACCCAAGAGGCACGTTAAAAAAATACTTACATATTCTAAAGAGTTGATACAAAAAAAATAATCCTGCTGTGTTACTGCAGTTTTTGAGCAATGGGGCACTGAGATTTATGGATGATTTGGTTATGATGAAAATGTGAGTTTGACCTTGTACTTTAAATTCACCTGGAAAGTACTGCAATGCAACTTGGCATGCTAGAAGGTTTCTCAAACTATCTTCCACATATTGCTGCTATGTTACATTTTAACAGCTTTCTTGGGAGAATAAAAATCACTACTGGGGCAGAAGAAAGACAACGATCATTCTCCATCAGAGAATGCTGCTGTACAGCAGCAGAGGGGTGGCTGCACAGACATCTTTGAGGCTGTTCCAGAAAAAAAAAACCCAGAGAAGGAGGCAGTGGATGCTTCAAGGATAGGTGGCAAAGATGGTGACAATTTGGACATGACACACAAAGGAGCAGGGTACAAGATACATTGATACATGGTCAGTACAGGGTACAGTGATATCCTTATGTTTTAACATCTGTGGCCATCAGTAATTTTGTTGTCATCTGTCATGCCATAAATTTAGAGTTGCAATGACACAGATGTATTTGTTCCTCACCTGTCACCATGTTATTGACCACTCTCTGTCTCTGGCATCTGTAAAGGCACCCAGGCTTAGGTACCTCAGTCATTAAATAAGTCAAAGTGTAGCATCTCTTCTCCATTGAAAATACCTTCCAGTAACAATTAAAGATATGGAAACACTACTGAGATTTATTGTCTGTTTTTACAAAAACCATGCTGTATTCACAAAGCATTCAGCAAAAGATTAACTTGAAGTTAATTACTTCCTTGGAAACCCTAAGCAATACTGTAGGTTCGGGCTGACTTAGCCCTTGAACTGATCAGCCCTTTTTAGACTCAAACTAGGCCTCATCAGAGTTCCTTTCATTCGTCAATATCCCATCTTCTATTCTTTTTTTTTTAAATTATTGTTGTGTTTCAGTGACACAATGATTAATGATAAATTACTGAAAGATTCCCACAGAAGTGCAAGACGATATTATTTTATGCTCACAGCAATGTCAAATGTTTTCATGCTGATTAGTACAAAAACAATATCAAAGGAACTAGAGGCTTACAAAAAGGTTTTCTTTTCTTTTTCTCCCCTTAGTTTGGTCAATGAAAAATATTTGGTCAAGTCAAATAAATTAACAATTTTTAGACAAATGATCTAGATAGATACCGATTCATCAGCATATTACGTTAATAAATTTTTCTCTTAGCTTGCAATAAGTAGCAAATCTTTATGTACTTCTTTTGGCAGATACTTTTACAGTATTAATCAAGCTATTTTGTTAGTCATATCAATATAACTTTGCAGGAAAATTATTTTCTAGACAGAAGTCTTTAATCAGTGAAATATAGTAATTCAACTGAATTATTACTCTTCCATGGAGTCTTAATCAGAAAAAGATTATGAAGTAGATTTAGCTCAGCATTTCTAGCTGTGGAGCAGAACTCTGATCATCCTGTGGAACATTCTCAGCTTTAAGAAAGTAAAAAAAAGAAAGTAAAAATTTCCACTGGAGAAAATCTGTAACTAACAGCATACTATAAGCTGTTTTTTAAAGAAGAAACAATGCCTTTATAAAAACCCGTAATCTTTGTTGGTGACAATCTAGGGAACAGCATCTTCTCTATTGAAGAAATTTTTTTTGTCAAGTTTAACAAGAATGATACATGCCTAAGAAGAAATCTGAAATCCTGAAAAGTGCAACCACTGAGGGAAGCAGAAGCCAGAGGCTACTGTTAAGTACTCGAGTAGCAAGTGTACCAGTAAATAAGAAGAGAAGGAAATATTACGTCTCTTCACTAAAATCTTTGCAAGGGTTTGGTGTCTACTTGCCAATAACACAGTGCTGACTAAATATAAAAAACATTTATTTTAAATCACATGTATCTAGATCCTTTCTCTTTGTGCAAGGATAAAGCATTATTCACAGTGAAACTAGAGATAGTCTGGTTTGTTAATACTAAGAAAACATGATGTGGTTTAGAGTTTAAACACACCTAACATGAACAGCGATCTGAAATTGAAAAGACTAGTAATTAAGTAGTGTTAGAGGAATCAAACATATTGGTGAAAGTAGTGATTTCTTCCCAAAAAAACAGAGATACCAGAGTCATTTTGATGTACAGAACACTTTGATTTAGTAGCCTTGAATAATAAGAAGCGGCTTATGAACTAAGAGATAAGAAGGATACTATGTATGAGGAGGAATTTTTTTTCATAATTATTATTCTTTCTCTGTATACAGTCCATACATATGAAGATTAATGTTGCTATTGCTAAGGTGGGAATATAAATCTTGAATTAAGCACCTCTCCAGGAACAATGAGTATAGGAGAAGTCTATATTTCTCTCCATGGTCATAACATAGATTCTGCTTATGAAAAAATAATACACAGCAAAACTGTCTGAGTGATCAAATTCCTTAATGGGACAGCCCAAATCCTTTCTGGGTCAGGAACCATTTATTACTCTTAGTTATAGGCTTGCTTTCAGGAAAAAGCAGTGTGCCTACCACTGTCTGTTTTGGTTAGACCATACATCATCTGTTTCTGTGCTGTGAGAGGGTTGGTGCTCAAGCACCAAGCTACTGCCCTTCACACTGTATACTACTACACTCCCTGGCTACGAATGTCCAAAATGACATGTAAGAATGGTGCTATACTGTGCATCCTTGGGACTGACTCTAATGGGCAAAATAGTCAACATTGCACCAGGTGTGTGTAGCTGTCTTGACCTTCCACACACCTTCTGTGCTATCCGCATCAGGCTTCACATCATAAAGCACTAGTCAATGTCCTTGCATCATAAATGAGGGCATCTTTTCAATTCACGCTGTGAAAATGGGAGTTGGGCAGGCTATGAAAAAACTGCCGGGAACTTAGTGTAAATAAGGAAAGACTCATAAAAATTACAATGGTTTTAGGGTCACATATGATTTTAGGGTCACAGAATCATAGAATTATAGAATCATAGAATAGTTTGGATTGGAAGAGACCTTTGAAGGTCATCTAGTCCAACTTCTGTGCAAGGAGCAGGGACACCATCAATAAGATCAGGTTGCTCAGAGCCCAAATCAACCCACTCTTGAATGCTTCCAGGGATGGGGCATCTACCACCTCTCTGGGCAACCTGTTCCAGTGCTTCACTACCCTCTTGTAAAAATTTTTTTCCTTATATCAAGTCTAAATTTACCTCCTTCTAGTTTGAAACCATTACCTCTTGTCCTATCACAACAGCCCTTGCGAAAATGTTTGTCCTCATCTTTCTCATAGGCTCCCTTTAAGTACTGTAAGGCTGTTATAAGGTCTCCCCAGAGTGTCCTCTCCTCCAGGCTGAACAGCTCCAGCCCTCTCAGCCTATCTTCATAGGAGAGGTGCTCCAGTCCTCTGATCATTTTTGTGGCCCTCCTCTGGATCCGCTCCAACTGGTCCACGTCTGGTCCTGTGCTGAGGGCTCCAGAACTTGACACAATACTCCAAGTGGGGTCTCAGTGAAAGTGGAATAGAGGAGGAGAATCAACTCCCTCGATCTGCTGGCCAAGCTTCTTTTGATGCAGCCCAGGATGCGGTTGGCTTTCTGGGCTGCAAGCACACATTGATGGCTCATGTTATGCTTCTCATCCGCCAACACCTCGAAATCTTTCTTGGAGGAGCTGCACTCAATCCCTTCATGCTCCAGCCTGTATTGAAACTAGCGGGTTACCCTGATTCAGGTGCAGGACCTTGCACTTGGCCTTGTTGAACCTCATCAGGTTTTCACGGGCCCATTTCTCGAGCTTGTCCAGGTCCCTCTGGATGGCACCCTGTCTCTCAGGCATGTCAACCACACCACTCAGCTTTGTGTGGTTTGCAGGCTTGCTGAGGGTGCACTTGATCCCACTGTCTATGTCATTGATGAAGATACTAAACAGTAATAGTCCCAGTATGGACCCTTGAGGGATATCACTTATCACCTACCTCCATCTGGACATCGAGCCATTAACCACTACCCTCTGGATGTGACCATCCAACCAATTCCTCATCCACCAAACAGTCCACCTATCGAATCTGTATCTCTCCAATTTAGAGAGAGGGATGTTGTGGGGGACTGTGTCAAAGACCTTACAGAAATCCAGGTAGACAATATCCATAGCTCTTCCCTTCTCCATTGATAGTCACTGCATCATAGAAGGCCACTAGGTTTGTCAGGCAGGACTTGCCCTTTGTGAAGCTGTGCTGAGTGTCTCACCTCCTGTCCTCCATGTGCTTTAGCATAGATTCTAGGAGGATCTTCCCAGGCACAGAGGTGAGGCTGAGAGGTGAATCAGAGTGAAGACGTAATGCATGTACAAACAGTGAGGCCACACCTCTCAGTCACTACCCTTGATCTTGTTTTATTTACCAGTATAGATGTAGGCGGCACGTGTCATTGGAAAAATCAAGAACAATGGATATACATAGTAAAGGCCGTCCTGAGTCACACTAAATGTCTGTTTCTATTATTTTCAAAATAAATTGTGTCATAAATGGATTAATAAAAAATTGAGAAGTGTCTGTGACATTTCCCCCTAATATTCTTTCCAATGATTTTCAGTTGTGGAGGTAGAGATGGTATACATGCATTTAGTAGATTACTTTAAACCCTGCTTCCATGAGTTTTCACAGCCTGTCCTTAAGCCCATGGCACTTTAGTGTTTCTAACATGCTTTGGAGCAGTTCCACCAGCCTACTGCTGTGGAGAACTTCTTCCCTAAAAGTGTTTTCAAAATCACTCCTACTAACTTGATTTATCCCTCCTTTTATTTTGGACAGTTTTATATTTACAATGGACCGTTAACCCTTATCCAACCTCTCTTAGGCACTCTTTAAAAAAGAGCTCTATCTTAACCTTTCTTTCACCATTTTTTTCCAAGCCTGATAGTCTTGGAAAGCAGTTCCATACCTTTGATAATCCTTGTTCTCCTTCTCTGAACCTTTTCCAGTTTTCATAGATTCTGTTTCAAATGGAAGAGAGGGATGATGCCAGAGAATTACACAATGAGATATGATGTTCCCTGTTTTATTATTTACTCCTTTTTTAAAAATAATTCTTAGCTTTGATTTGCCTTTTTAACTACTATTGAGTTGACATTTTCATAGAGCCATTTATTATAACCCAAGATTTTGTTTCTGAGTAATGATGGCCTGTTCAGAGCCCATTATGTTGTATGTGAATGTAGGCCTGCTGACTCCCAGATGCACAGCTTGACATTTATCTATACTGAATTTCATTGGCCATTTTATTGGACACTCATTTAGCTTCCTTAGTTCCTTCTGCAATTCTTCATAGTTCGCCTTCATTTTTTACTGCCTTGAATAACTTGTTTTCAGCAGTAAACTTTGCCACTTCATTAATCACTTGCTGTTCCAGGTTATCTACAAACATTTTGAATGGCACAAGTCCCAGCACAGATCTGTGTGGAATTCACTGATGTGGAATTTCACTGCAAAAAGTATTTATTCCTGCCTATTGTTTCACCATTTAACCAAACGATGAAATAAAATGAGAGACTTTGTCCCTTATGCTGTAATTGCTGAAGTTCTTTAAAAGTTTGGTTGACAAATTGTGCGAGAAGCCTTATGGGAGTTCAGGTAGCATGTTTCAGGTAGAATACCCTTACCCATGTGTTGTGGTTTTGCTTAGTGAGGGGGGCCTAAGGTGGTAGCTTCCGTAGGAAACTGCTTGAAGTCGCTCCCCTTTGTTCAGGGGACTTGGCCCGGCCTAGGGCAGACCCACTGCTGGCCAAGGCCGAGCCAATTGGGAGCAGAATGTCCCGTGATAGTGCCTCTGCGATAACGTATTTAAGAAGGGGAAAACAGAAAAAAAAAAAGAGAAGAGAAGATGTGACGAAGCTGAGCGGGGGCAGAGGCGCAGAGGGGGAGGCGCAGGCCTCCTGGGCCTTGCAGGCCTCACCCTCTGGCCTCTCGCCAGGTGGCCGACTGGGCCCAACTCCACCCGGCCTGGCTGCAAGAGGTGGTGAGGAGATGGGATGAATGATGTGAAGAGATCCTGAGAGGCTTCTGCCAGCCCGATGTGAAGAACTTTTCTTGTGAGAGAAACAGCTGCAAACACCAAGGTCAGTGAAGAAGGAGGGGGAGGAGTAATATGGCTCCTGGCCAAGATTCCCCTGCAGCCTGTGGTGACGACCATGGTGTCCCCCTGCAGCCCGTGGAGGTCCAGGGAGGGGCAGAGATCCACTTGGAGCTTGGAGCCCGTGAAAGACCCCACACCGGGGGAGGTGGATGCCTGAATGTGGCTGTGGCCCATGGAGGGCCCGCTGGGACAGCCGTTCTGGAGAGACTGGACTCCGTGGAAGAGACGACCTACACCGGAGCAGTTTAATGAAGGACTGTGGTGGAGCAGGGGAGGGATGTGAGGAGTTCTTCCCCCAACTGTGAAGCAGTGGTGTAAAACAACACATAATGGACTGACTGCGACCCCCATTCCCTCTCCCCCCCTGTGCCGCTCGGGGGGGGGAAGGTAGATAATGTTAAGCGCGGGAAGTGGGAGGGGTGGAGGAGGTTATCTTGTTTCTCTGTCTCATTATCCTGCTAGTTGTAATAATAAATGAATAGTTTTCCCCAAGTCGAGTCTGGTTTTGCCTGTGATGGTAACTTCAAGGATTTCTCCCTGTCCTTATCTCAAACCTCGGGTCATTTTTCTTAAATTATCTCTCCCTATTCTCTCGGAGGGTGGGGGGAGTGAGAGAGAGACTGCATAGGCTGGTCCAGATCTGGGCTGAACTACGACACCATGTGCTGAACTTTCACATAATTCTAGTATGTTTATGAGGCAAGATTGAAAGCAGCCCCGAGGAGAAGGACTTGGGAGTGTTGGTGGATGAGAAGCTCAACGTGAGCCAGCAATGTGCACTTGCAGCCCAGAAAGCCAAAGGCCTCCTGGGTTGCATCAGAAGAAGCATGGCCAGCAGGTCAAGAGAGGTGATTCTCGTCCTCTATTCTGGTCTCGTGAGACTCCACCTGGAGTACTGTATCCAGCTCTGGAGCCCTCAACATAAGGACATGGACCTGTTTGATCAAGTTTGGAGCAGGGCCATGAAGATGATAAGAGGGCTGGAACACTTCTCTTACGAGGACAGGCTGAGAGAGTTGGAGCTGTTCAGCCTGGAGAAGAGGAGGCTCTGGGGAGACCTTATAGCAGCCTTACAGTACTTAAAGCTTATAAGAAAAATTGGGACAAACATTTTCACAAGGGCTGTTGCGATAGGACAAGAGGTAGAAGGAGGTAGATTCATACTTGATATAAGGAAGAAATTTTTTACAATGAGGGTAGTGAAGCACTGGAACAGGTTGCCCAGAGAGGTGGTAGAGGCCCTACCCCTGTACTGGGGCTCTCAGCAACCTGATTGAGTTTAAGATGTCCCTGCTCCTTGCATGGGGGTTAGACTAGATGACCTTCAAAGGTCTCTTCCAATACAAACTGTTCTGATTCTATGATCCTATGTTTCTGTGATTTTATTGTCGTTGTTCCTAGTTTTATTCAATTGAATGATGCCTAGCATATTGTCCGCTTTCCACCAGTTTCCAGTATGTCTGCTTTTTTGATATTCATGATCCTTAATCTGACAATTTAGACTTTAAATTGTTAGTGTATAGGTTTGCTTCTTTTCTCAGCATCCTATTTGAATCATATTCTGTGTTAGACTGATACCAGCCTGTGCTCTAGCCTTCACAGAGACTAAGAAAATTTCCATAACATCATCCATAATAGATATGTCATCTTCAGCTCTGTGCTGCTCTGTACTCGTCAGCTTTATTCTATTCTTTCATTTAAAATCTCAGCTTCAACTTTCTTGGTGTTAAGTGCTAGCAGCTTGGCCCTCTTATCATTCACATTAAGTACGTCTCCTGCATGGCCATCCATCATGCTAAAAGTGTCCCCAGCTTTTGGTGCACCTGAATCCTTACTACTGACTTCTCAGCCAGGCATTAAACCTTTGCCTCTCTTCCTCCTTCTTTGGTCCCACTAGAATTACTGAGAGTGCTGAAAATGACACTAGTTTTGTGCATTTGGTATTCTTACAACATTCTTAAAAGCCTAAATTCCACTCCTTTTCCCCTGTTCTCTCTCCTGCCTTTCACTCTGCTACTTTGATTCCCAGATACACTAGCTACAGACCTCCTCTGTTGTTTCCTAGCAATTGGTAGAGACATCTCACAAGGTCTGACACATTTGTGCACTTGGCAAGCAAGTCACCATGAAATTCTCTTTGCGGTCACAAACCCAGCTTGCTATTTTTCTGGTAGCAATTGCCTACCACTGCAATCTGCCTCTTACTTCCAGTAGAGCCTCTGCTTAAAAAGACATTTCCTTGGTGCAAGATGGCAGACGAGCAACTTTCAGCATGGCAGATACCTGACACCAATCCTTTGCTTTTCGCCCACATCAGCTCCCAGCTGAGGCTGCATCTTTGGTCTCAGTCCTTCTATGCCAATCTGAAGTTAAAAGATTACTCTCTTTGTGCATCTGTGCTGTTTCTGAGTTTGCTGGCTAGAAGAAGAGATTGACTAATTAAGTACCTGAAAAATCTCTTGAAGTATCTTTCCAGAATCTGGGGTCATTCAGTTCAACCATTCTAGCATCAGAATTTTTGGTTTGTTTTTGTTTTGTTTTGTTTTGTTTGTTTGTTATGTTTTGTTTTGTTTGTTTGTTTTTCTGTTACAGTTACAACTTGTCTACAGTATATATACTTCTGCTACTTGCCCATGGAGAACATATACATTCATATGATACTAGACACAGTAAAAGCGTCCCTCCCCTCCACCTTCCTGCTGGAGAACACCATGTCTATTTCTTCTCTCTGAAAAGATGAGAAGTTGATTCCTAATGTAAGTATGTATGTCTGATTTAACAAATGACTTAAAAAAAATTAACTAACCTTTAACTTCCCACTGAATTCATACACAGTTTTCACAGTTTCATCCTACCTACAACAATTTTTCAATAAAACTTTTCACATAGTAGACTAAAACAAGAATAAGTTATTCAGCTCTACATCAGCATAGATATTGCAGGGGCCACCCAAGTATTTCCCCATAAAATGTAATCATTTTTGTAATATGTCATGAACTTTGAATCTTTTATTAATACAGACATATTTTAGTCAAACTCAAATTTGAAGACTCCAGTACAATGGAAAACATAGAATTTAAATTTTAATTTGAATGTAGATAGGATAGTCAATTTACCATGTTTCATGAAATGCACACTATTCAAACTGTATCTTCGTTTTGGAAAAAGGACTCACATACCTGTACTTCTGTTCAGTGTTAAGAGACTGGGGTTTAGAACAAAAACATACTCATCTGCTGCCAAAAATGAAACTGCAGTTATATGAAGCCAGATAACATACTTTTCAGAGCTGTTAAGAAGATAAAAGAGATCCTGTTATTTTTACACAACGCCAAATGTAATACTTCCATATTTTATTATCACTATTATTTTGTTTTCAGTAACATTTATGATTTATTTTTATCTCACTTTGTGTGCTCTGTGATATGTTGCCTCAGCCACTGAATAAAGAAAACAGTAATTTGAAACAACTTTTCTCTGCTGGCATCCTGGATGTACCACTTTCTTCCAGCAAATATTCGATGTTCACTTTTGGAACATTTTTACAAGCACAATGGCAATATGTCCTTTTAAAGTGTCTTTTTTTTTTTTGTGATGGATTACTTTTCCTTCCTCCTGTAGTTCTGTATGATTTTTCTGTGAAGAACTCTGAGAAAGTCATGTAAAGGCTACTATATAAATTAGGATTGTAGCTATAAGATTGGAATTTATTTATTACAGATGCTTTTCCCTTTTCTTTGTAAAACATAAATGGTTTCACTGAATAGTAATTAAATAAAACATTGTTTGTTGTAACCAGTTAAGCAAAATAAAAACCCCCAACATTACATTTCATTAGGATTAAAATGCTGATTAGATTGCTGGAGATTTCCAGAGAGATTTCAGATCTTTCACTTAACACTCATGACTTCATAAACCCCAGTAGTATATTGATATATTATAAAGATCTGCTTTATTATGATTGAAATCCCCAAAAAATTCAAAATGCATTTTGAGCAGAGAACACTCTTGGTCTTTTTTTAAAATTAAATTCTATCAGAGTAATTGGTGGAAATAGTTACTACAAATCTCATCTATTGGACTTTTAAAATTTATTTTCTGGGAAAGAGACAAAAAGAAAAAAACACAGCAATTAGAATTAGGGAGACATTTTTCAGTTGCCGTCCAATGAAAGAAATGCAACGTTATGATTTACAATGGGGGTTTTTCAGTGGTTTTAAATTCAAACAAGATGCCTCTCCATTGGTGTCACTTGAAAGTTAGCCACACTCTGGTCTCATTTTCACAGAGCTTTTATTGGTATTCACCTTAAATGCTGCTTTTTAAAACCTCATCCTATTAGTCATAGTTATAGTAGAATATATCATCTAAACGACTTTTTCCTAGGTTCATATTGATGTTTTTCCAGATGCTGTGTGTAGGCAGCTATGTCTCCAAGCTACACATATTTATATCTCTTTCCCCCCATCAAAATTTACCTACATAAGATAGGTATATTAGGTAAATATAGGTAAATATACCTACATAATTTACCTACATAAGATAATTATATCACCTATGTTGCCTTTTTATTTGAGAATTTGATATAAAAAACCTGCATTGTAGAATAGTACTATTCCCATTTTACAAACTGGGAAATAAGGCATTAAAAGGAAAAGCAATTTTTAGATCAATGATGGCGAAGTAATTTGAAGGTACATTGAAGGATAGTGATACAATCACAGATACTCTCCTATGAAAAGTATATTCACTTTCCATGAGTAGATATAATAAAGATAATGTCAATTTTCTGTCAAACTAAAGCAGCATACCATTACATGTGATGTACTGACATTCTGTTTCTTCATTTCATTGCAAGCTTATGTGGAAATTTAAGGTAATATATAGATTTTCCGTAATTTATGTGAATCTATTTTTTTAACTATACTGTCAATCCCTTTCCAATAGTCCAAAGACCAGTACTCATTATATGAGAAAGTGACAAAAGCTGGAATATTGAATATGCCCTTCTCATTACTGTTCTTTCTTGATAAAAGAACTACAGCCTGGCAGGGGAAAAAGGTGAAAAACAGTCAATTTGTGGAAGAGAAATAGACATGATGGTCATCACCGAGTAAAGGGAAAAAATGCTATAGTCAGCAACAATGATAATCTTTTAAGACTGTGCAACCTCGTTTCTCAGCTAATAATACACAGATGGTTTGTTTGGATGTATACTGAATATCTGAATATTGCGATAGCATGCCTTTGTCACTGGTAGCTGTAGACAAGTTCTGACCTTTGCTGTTTGTTAAAACAAGGTCTGTGTTACTTTAAGAACCTCAGATGTGCTTACTTATCCAGCAGTCTTTCCTGTGCTAGCTTAAACGCTAACTTTTTACAGTATAACTCATCTTTCACCTTTTTGAAAGACATGGCTTAGCTGTCTGAAGAAGCCCACAGGATACTTTTTTTTTTCCACACAAACGTCATTTTACTCAAAACAAAAGAAACAGATGGTTCTGCTGCAGTCTTGCTGCAGTCACTTCTTTTTCTTCATATTTTTTTTTGTCTGACATACAGACATCACTCATACTTAGTTGCTTTCGTTGTTCCATTGTTTACTGAAATAGCCCTTATACAGCATACTCAAGAGTGTGTACTCAAGCTGCAAAATGATAGGATTTTGTCTTCTGCATGTTCATTTATTCTAAGACAATAGATCTAAAGTCAGTCTCAAGTGCTAGGAATGATTGAGGTTTGGATTTTGTGTCTTTTTAAAATGTGACCTCCTGGTGATCTCCCCCTCTACTTTGTTGGCATCTTAGTGTAGTTGATGGCAGATGCCATTTCAATATGAGACCCCAGCATGTCTACAGGGAAATGTAATGAGAAGGGCTGCCTAATGAGGTGACATCACTGGTGGTATGATTGCTGTTGAAAAGTAGAAAGACATGATGATTGATTATGAAAATACAGACAAAAAAGGTAGAAAACCAGTCCTCTCAGCAGGGACAAAGGAAAAAAAGGAGGCCTGTGGTACGTGACAGTATCACCAGTTTCCGTGCTCCACATGCACTGCCAGGAACCCTTGCTGTGGAGCCATAAGCCTAGCCAGTTTTGCATCGTCGGAGCCTATATGCTCCTGTTATTCCAGCCTGCCACTTTTTCACAATGAATCTTACAGTAAGATGGAATAACAGATTCTCTATAATATACTCTTCTACAAGTTATCAGGAATCATACCAACATCTTGATAAGTGTTCCTGTGCCTGCTTTCCGTTGTCTTCAGGGAAGAGTGAGAAAAGATACTTCAATGGCTGCTAAGCTCTTAGAGCTCAGTGGTTCAAGGGCACGCTGTTGGTCTTCTGAATGGGTTCTGAAAATCTCTCCATGATACCTCTTGTATAAGAGCATGCACAGCTGTATCTCATGACTCACTTTAAGAATGAGCAAACACACAGACAAGCTAGAATCATTCGATAGCATCTACCTTTCCTTTACAAACTGTTTGATTTGTTGAAACTAAAAGCCTATGTTTTGATACACTACTCATGAGTCTTTTTTTTTCAGACAGATGACATATCATTACTTAGTTGACAGGAGGAAAACATTGTCTCCTTTTGTATTCATTAGTTTTCTGTATCCTCATTTTCTTATATGTCAGCTATTGTGTATGGAAACTGGATATCAGTGTGACACAGTGGATGTAGAAAAGGGTAGATTTGTTATTGAATTTTAGGAATTTTTATCTGCTATTGGCTTCCTATGCCTCTCTCATCTTCAGGCAAGTCTTTTGTTTAGTGGGGTTAAAAGATGTTCAGGTTGCAGCTGCATTTCCCAGCTATAGGACAGCACTACACATCAACCAAACAGATTTCTGACAGAAATATGACCATTTCTGAAGTTGTCTACTTATGAAGCTTTTCTGAAACATTGTACACAAATCCACATTGGACTACAAACTGGTAGAAACTTCAATTTCATTAAAGCATCTGTCAAATCACAGATTCTTTGAGGAGAAATAAAGGAATAGCAGTCAAGAATGAGAAAATATTAAGAGGATAATTTAATAATTTAGAATAATGAAATATCCAATGCTGAATTCTTCAAAATATATATATGCTTCTTTTTCTCCTGCACATCTAACACCTTTTTCTAATGCTTTTTCTTCTACTGCCCTTTTCTTCCTCCCTTTCCCACTCTGTCTCAAGTTTCCTCTGGTTTTGTATATTTAAATGTGTGTACTTCCGACAAGTTCAACTGGATTTCCTTGGAGAATAGTGAAGATAAGAGATTGTAACACTTTTATTTCCTTTTTTTTTTCCTTTCCTCCCCTTTATTTTTTTGAGAAAAGATCATGTGTTGTTAGGGTATAAACAATTTTACAACGGTTTTTTTGACTCACACTTTACAATATAGGCAGCATGTGGAGGTGGAATATTTTGTGAATTAATTTCACTTGCAATGCCAGAGATTTTATGTGCTTTCAAAACCTACTGATGGTCTCTTTTCCTTAGGAAAGCAATGAAGAACTTGGACCCCACAAACATACTCTTCAAAAATTTGTGAGGGTTCAACAATGATCAATTTCACTGTGAGAGACTGTAAGTGCAGAGGGCATAGGGATGGGCTATTTCACATGAAACTTACCTATAACCAGCTTCCACCAAACAAAACCAAATATTGACATTCCCACTTCTAACTTTTTAACATTCTTATAATGCAGTGATATTAGACTAGACTTACTGATTAAAATTTGACTTTCATTCTTGGTCATTCAAATGCTCTAAAATACTTAAAACATTTAACAACATTAGAAAGTTTGAATTATTTTAGTTCTCAATGTACAAACTGATTTTCTCAAAAGTCTCTGGCACTGATTCTCCCAACCTGAAGCTAGCACAATTACCATTGACTTTCACTTTCCTCAGGTTTATCTTCCTGAGGACTGCAGTATTAGAATCTAAATAATTAAATATTAAGGTTTAAAAAAAAGGTGAATTCTAACTTCAGTGAGGTATCCTCTGATATCTTTATCAGAGTCCTGAGGGCAGTAACAGGTCTTAATGGTCCTGACCAGCCTCACCTATGATCCCACACATATCTCCCCTCTCACTAGGGGCTCCATTTAAGCTCGGGCTGGGACCTCATGAAGTGTTATTTAGGATTGCCCATGCTGTCTGAGCATGCAGAGACATGATTAGGAAAGTCAAAGCCCACCTGGAGTTGAATCTGGCAAAAGACATTAAAGGCATCCAGTACTTATTGTCTCGGACGTGCTTGATGGAACACACTTGATACTTCAGTTTATAAAGGTATAAGCTATGGAACAGTCATCAAAGTTTATACCACAATGCAGCAATAGTCTAACATAATAGTTATAGGCTTTTACTTGAAAATTATATCCTCAGATATTCCTGTGTAGGCCTAATCATTGAGCTTTGATAGCTATATAATGCATCCTTGTGCAAAACAGCTATCTTGGTACAGCCTTACACTATACCATGGGGAGAAGCCTGATGAAACTTTCCTGTGACATCATACATTTATTCTCAGGGCCCTGGTTGCATGAACAGGCCTTCATGGCCCTGAGGCCCTAAGCAGCTGTGCATGGAGCCTCCACTCACACCTTTGCCCACGGACCCAGGAGTTCCATTTAAGCTTAGGTCTGGGCTCCCAGACCTGGCTTGACCTACGTTGTGGGTATGCCATATCCAGTCCTGTTTCTGGCCTTGTCTCCTTGACAAATCTTGGACCCACATTGTAGCCTTTCTCCAATAGAGTCTCCTGCTGCTCCTAACTGAACTTCTTGGATGGGCCCTGAATCAATTCCCTTATCTGGGACTGTTACCAGCACCTAGCTGCGCAAATCTAACTTAGGTGCTGCAGGACTGTGCCCTGGTCAGTATGAACACGGTGCTATAGTCACTCTCAGCTTCTGGTTCTTCTCTTGAGGAGCAGCCTTGAACTTGCTACTGTCTGACATGTATCTACTATGGGCTAGTTGGCTTTTGAATATAGCACTTCTGGATTTGAGCAAGAGATAGGCAACTAAGCAGTTCCGTAGTCAGATCATTTAACAACCTTACGTGAACGCCTTTTACATGGAGCTGTGGATCGCATGCTATCAAACCAAATCTCTTTCAAAAGAAAAAAAACACCTTCTTAATAAGTATTGATAATGTGCTTTTCTCTTCCGCTCAAACAAGGAAACTATATTTGTCACTTTGTCAAGTGGATGCTAGCATTTGACTTCTGTTTAGGTCTTTGTTATAAATGAAATGACATTAGCTAACCATTCTTTCTGATTTCTGTCCCAAGCACTTGTTTACAGGTTAATGTGCTTCAGTCATCTCAGTAACTAACTTTTTCACATTATTTTTGACAAAATGCAATTAAATGATTGACAGCAAAGGAGGCCATCAGTCAATAAAGGTGGAAGACAGCATAAATGATGCATCACTACTTTCCAACCTGTGAGCAAAGTCAGAGAGGGCACTGGAAAATGGAAACAGTGCTGAATGAAAAATAGGATATTGTGCATTTGTGCGGAGCAATTTCAGCTCATGAATTTATAAAGGTGTCAAATTGTTACCTAAATAAGAGAGGAGAATAATTCTGGTGTTCTCTAATTAACTCTTCAGGAGCCACAGACCACAGTCTATCACACTAAATAGATCTGAATTAGCCTCCAGTTGGCAATGGCAACTCTTTGACAGGATGGAGTCCCACGGTAGGATCCTAAATATATTTCATAATAAAAATAAATGCATCCAGATATTATTATCTTTTCTCACAAACAAATGCAAGACAGAAACTATCCCTGCAAACAGACCCTTGTAATAGTGCCAAGAAGTGTGTCGTTTACCACTACTAATAAAACGCACACCTATGCAGAGCTTACAGGCCAGATTTGGCATTTTGAGCAGGCATTAATGATCTTTCAAACATAAAGACTTCTCTTCTAAACTCTGTATGATTCTCGACATCCCTCAACCTGATGTACTGATACATGGAACAAGATGAATTCTTATGTTGACTTATTAGCTACTTACTTAGGAAGAGATATTAAGGAGAAGCAGAATGAGATATTGAATTTTTTAAAACACTGTGTAGGCCTGAAGCAGAATTGTAGTCACCATATTTCTTATGTAATGACAGTGGCATTTGCTAACTGTAGATATAAGTAAATCCGATATATTGTATTATACTGGGAGAATGAGTGATCTCAGACACGTAATTAAAATGCTTTCATAATGAGCCTTCATCTAAAAAATATTTCCTTTGAGCACATACAGAATTCCTTGCCAGATGAGGTCAGACTTAAAATGTATGATTAGAGGAATTTAAGTACAATAACATTTTATTTTTGTAAATGTAAAAACAAATTAAAATTATGCTTCCTGAAGAACACAATTTAAAAATTACTCAAGTTCTCAACATTTTTCTGGAAAACATTTTTTTTTCCGTACAATAGAGAAAAGTTGTATATTTACAAATTACTATAAACGTCTGCTCTTTGTCAGAATGTCAGAAACAGCTTTGTCTGAAAAAATTTTGATTATGTGGGATTTGATTTTTTTTTATGGAAAATAAAATATATCCTCCAAAACCTCTCAGAGAGATTGAAAATATCTTGGTTTTAAAAATCTAAGCTGTAAATGAGGATCCAAGCTTGAAGAAAAATTCCAAATATTATTGTATATTACTAAAGACTTAACTCTACTGAGCAGAAATGAAAAATCCATAAAATAATTTTTTTAACTAAATATTTTTCTTACAATTACCAGGCAGATTCATAGAATTCGTAGAATCACATGGTTGGATGGGACCTATAAGATCATCTAGTCCGACCGTCTTCCCACTACCATTGCTGCCAGAGCTACTAAACCATATCTTGTAGCTCCTCATCAAGTCGCCTCTTGAACACTGCCAGGGACGGCGACTCCACCACCTCCCTGGGCAGGCCATTCCAATGCCTGACCACTCTTTGGGAGAAAAAGTTTTTCCTCACGTCCAACCTAAACCTCCTCTGGTACAACTTGTGGCCATTACCTCGGGTCCTGCTTGTTGCCTGGGAGAAGAGGCCAAACCCCTAGCTCATCACAACCTGCCTTCAGGAAGTTATAGAGAGCTATAAGGTCTCCCCTGAGCCTCCTCTTCTCCAGACTAAACAATCCCAACTCTCTCAGCCGCTCCTCATAAGATAAGGAGACAAATCTCAGGCTGAACACATAGTGAAAAGATCAGAGGAAAAATTGAAAGTAAAGTTTCTTCTCTGAGGAAAGGTCTAAAAAATTGGAAAAATAAGAGAGAGGCAGACATCATTAAAATCTTGTTCAGCTCTTTGTCTCTGAAGGCTGCAGGAGTAAATTTGAGACGGTTAAATTTAGAGAGGAGAGCCATTAGAAGGCAGAACAGTGAACTGTGAGTTCCTTCCATGTTCTCCTTGTTGACTTTAAGTGCTTTTTCCCCAATAAGTTTCCAATAGAACTGAGAGATGACTGGTTGAAAATTGGAAATAATGAGAATGCCCATCCCCACAATGTTGTTAGTAAAATTCTGTTGATATAAAGAATTTGAAAAGAATATAGGATCTGCTACTGCTGGCTTCTGTGCTCACTCTGAGCTAAAATTCTATAGGCTTAACACTATAAATCCTCATGGTTTAGAGAAGCAGTTACTAAGTTGGGTAAAAAATTCTCCAGAGGATGTTAATGTCATGGACACCCTTGAAGAGCCTTTACATTGCAGTTTATAGTACAGACTGCTGACAAAGATAAGCTGGAGTAAAGTAGTTCCTTCTGTCAGCTATGTTAGAGTCTCGCCCCAAGGCTTTCGAGGCTACTCATGATAATTCTCTTTGCCTTAAAAATTTGCTAGCTGCCACTTTCCTGCAAAATCATATCATTTGATCCAGCGGTCTCTAAGGATAAGCTTGTGTGGATATTACATCTTCAGATGAGTTATTTCTTTCACTTTGCTGTAGAGCATCTCCCCATAGGCTCTAACTCTATCGCATTTTTATTTGCAGTACAAATGAGACAAACTCTCTGTACAAAGAATCTCATAAAGCACAACATAAAAAGAAATAATCCTGATTCTTTATCCCAAAAGCTCCTAGGAGGAGCTCCAAAGAGACTGAATTACAAAGATGAGGCTTTTCACTCATACATTGGAGCTCATAATTTCCAGAGAAACCAAACCAAGCCTTTATGTTTACCTTCTTAATTTCTTCAGATGATATGTTACTGAAGCAGCCCAGTTGTTTCTAACATTTTGTGATATCTCTTCTGGGCACTCAACATCTACTTGGGGCTACAAAATGCTTGCTCATTTTCTAAAATGAAGGAAGTCTAACAGAGTCTTTTGGGTACAATAAAGTATTGCGTCCAAAATGTTAAACCAATAATTAACATTGCAGAGTCAATCTTTTTGAAGCAAAAAAAACCCCAAAACCCAACACAAACAAACACAGATTAAGAGAGTTTGTTCAGCCGTATTTTGCCTCTTTTGCATATGTGCAAAATAAACTTTAGTCATTTAATCACGTAAGCTCCCAAACAGGATGCCCTATCCTGATTCCACAGCAGCTTTCAGCTCTCTCCTGCCAAACTATTGGAGAGGCTGCACACAGAAGTTGTATTATCACCAGAATATCTGGTGGCTACCGCAAAGCAGAGTATTATCAACTACACAAGAATAAAATGGTGATAATAATGAAAGACAGCACTGAAGGCAAACAAAACCCTGGCAGGTACACCAGTTTGTGCTCACACCCAATCTAAGCCTCCTCTTTTTGGTAGAGCTGGCTTTGAGTCTGTCTTGGAGCTCCCTCTAGTGCTGTACCGGCCTAGTGCAACTAATAATTAAAGCAACAGTAGATGACCAGAAGAAACGGTTATTTTGGAGTGAGTCTCAGTAAATAGATGTAACTAAAATAAAAAGTCTTTTTGTCCTCGGATTTCAATTATTTTACCTGAAAGTTATATGACTTCCTATGTTCAAAAAATTAGAACAAAAAAGGCTTTTTTTTTTTTCTTTTGCTTGACATCAATCTGTTGTTTTCAGGTAAAACAAGGAAATATTTTAATCCCAAACTGTCGTATTGGTAGCTGAAGCTGTACTAAAACAGTTGCAACTTGGACCTATCTGATAGTTATAGTACTGAAGACATGCATTCATCTGTCTAGTTGTGTTTTGTTTTAGGCCTCTCACTACAAGAAAGACACTTAAGTGTTAGAGTGTGTCTGAAGGGGAGCAATGAAACTGGTCGAGGGTTTACAGAACAAGTCCTGTTTGGAGCAGTGGAGGAAACTGGAGTTGTTTGGGCTGGAGAAAAGGAGGCTGAGGAGAGATTTTATTGCTCCCTATAGCTACCTGAAAGAAGGTTGTAGTGAGGTGGGTGTTAGTGTCTTTTTCCAGGTAACAAGTGAGAGGAATGGCCTCAGTTGTACTAGGGGAGGTTTAGATTGGATATTAGGAAAAATTTCTTCACGGAAAGGGTTATCAAGCATTGGAACAGGCTTCTCAGGGAAGTGGTTGAATCACCATTCTTGGAGGTATTTGAAAGATGTATAGACATGACACTTAGGGACATTGGTTAGTGGTGGACTTGGTAGTGTTAGGTTAATGGTTGGACTTAATGATCTTAAGGGTCTGTTCCAACCTAAATGGTTCTATGATTCTAAATATTAAAAGAAGAAAAAATTAAAATAAATGACTGGGATTGCTTTGCTCTACTTTCACAGTTTCTTCTCTTTGTACTCTTTTTGGACTTTGTTAATTCCACAAAAATGCTGAATCCTAAAAGGCTCTTGTTTGATATTGGTGGCTATGAGGTAAGTGTAAAGCTGTCTTTTGTAAGGAGCCATGTTATAGAAAGTCTGAGGAGAGTAACAGAGATATTCGAACTGCATTCAATTGGTTTTCAGTTAGCCATTACAATGCCTTTTGATTTCTCTTAGTGTACCATAACCTTTATTCAATCAGTCTTGCAAATCATTTGGCCTCATTGACAGGCAAGAACAGGCTTCTACGAAGATTGCAGCAGCTTGCTTTTTATTTGCTTTTTGTCTCTTGGAAACTATCCAGTTTCTCCAATTTGATGTTAAAGAAAGAGAAATAATTTGCAACGATTGCAGCCAAACATGTTGCCATTTGATGGATGAAAAGAGAATTTTGCTGCATTTTATAGGGCTAAACACTGTGCGAGTATCTGTTGACTCAAATCACTGGGACCATGTATTGTGAACTGATGTTTGGAACAAAATTCATTTGTACTTATTTGTTTATTTTCTTTGGGAACAGTAAACTCAAAGAATCTGTTGGTTCAGACTTTGTCTGCACGTGTTAGTGATAGTTGGAAAATGGAAAACCTCTTGCCAAGGTAAAGAGTTTTCACCAAAGTGAATTGTTATCCAGGAATCAGAACCAGCAGATTCTTTCTACTAGCATTCTAGCATTCTTGGGGAACAACAGTGAAACCTGCAGAAGGAAAATAGAACAAAACAACAACAACAAAAAAGAGTGAGCATGATGCTCTTGGCACTTCAGTTTGTATTTATTATTCTCTTGTCAGCTTGAACCTGCAGATATTCCTGTTAGTGTGCCAGTATGGGGCACCTCATTCAGTCTGTCAAGTCTTCTGCATTTCAACAACAGTTTTCAGAGCGTCGACCATATGTTTGGATCCCACCTGCAAAACTTCAGTTAAATAAGCAATGGTCTCTTGAGAGATAATTGTCTGCAATGTGAGTTATTATCGACACCAAGCCAAATGTAGCATAATTCCATTGTATTGGCAATGCAATCTCATGCTATAATATTAAGTATACAGAGGAGATTACAAGACGTGCTGTAACTCACATTATTTTTGAGGAAATAATATATTTAAGATAATGCTGAATTTTATCAACTATGTACCCATATAAAATCTTTCCTGCTAGATATTACTGTGGGCCAAACAAGTGTAACAAATTTATCACAAAAGAAAGGATAACTTTTTTGTTCTCCCTCCCATGCTCATTCTACTCCATCAACATGGCTGTAGGAAGGACAAAAACCTCTTTATCTTCACAATAATTTTGTCTGATCTTTATTGCTGAGACGTAAGTCTGCTTACCCCTTCTGCGTCAGAGAGGCCTGTATCTCACTGGGCAGACAACCTACAACGTTTTTTCAGAGCCACAACAGGTGTCTTTACTTGCAGACTTCAGTTGCTGGTTGGAAGTAGACGACTTCTTTTTCTATCTTGTCAGCTGAATAGGGAAGTCACTGCATAGCACAGGTGTTAAAAAAAAACAAAATAAAACTAATTTGAAACTAATCAGTTCTTACTAGAGAGGAAAAAATGTAATATGCCTTGAAATAAAGGCTAGCAGAAATCTTGAACCCTATGCTAAAGCTGGAAGGGGTACAAGCTTGCTCTGTGAGAGAAGTATGGAAGTTGGGGTTCAGGCCGAAACTGAATGTTTCTGAGGAGCCTTGCTTGGAACTGAGAGGTAAATATTTTCCTACTGACAGAACAGCAGTCTTCTCCTGTAGGGTGCAGAACACAGTACACAGTATTTGGGAATGATCAGATTTCAAATCCATCCATGGACTGGCCAGTCATTTTCTTCATATGCAGGATTTTTTTGTTTGTGACTTCCTTAACAGACTTCTGCTTCACAGTTAGATAAGTGGAAGCATACACGTTGCTAATTAAGGCAAGACAACTGACTTGCAGTAACTTTTCAAGATGACATTTTGAATTATATTCTGTAAAGTACTTCTATTTAAGATTAAACATGGCAACATATGAAATATTTTTCTCATGTCTTGGCTTCTGTGTTGACTGTAGGCTAGCAAGAATTGTCATGTGGTTTGTCCTGAACAGCTGTTTCAGATTTTGTGTATCCATAAAGCAAAAACTGAAACGTGGTAAAGTTCATTATGGAGAACTTTAAGAAAACAATTGAATAGTGCTTCCATTTGATGCCTGCTACATTCTTTCTTGACTGTTAAATATTTTTAGTTCAAGTTCTTCTGAAAAGAAAGACATCCGTCTTTATCAGATGTTGCTGAAAAGAGTTAGAGTTACAACTGGAATTGTAATAGCTTCATTGGGCATGGTGACAAGAAAATGGTTGTATTTCAAGAACTTAATGGCATTTGTCACATAGCTACTATCCGATCTTGTAACACTTCAAGCTTGTTCTGCTAAAGCTTGTTTTCCTTCCTGTTACTTCTAAGATTTCCCATTTCCTCTTCACGTAAGGGAGAGAAATGGGCAGTTTTGGTATATGACTCCTCTGATCTATTTTAGATATTTATTTTAGGGTAAGATGAGTATGTCATTGCTTCTGATTGCTTAGAGCTCATTCGCTTTGCTGAAAGTTACATTAAATAACGTAGACCTGGGTGTCCAGTACAAATTAGCAACACAAACATGTACCCAAACACATTATAGGGCCTATGGAATTCAATTTGGACTGGGACTTTGATCTGGAAAAATATCTTAGGTTCAACATTAACATTTCCGTTGTATATCTCAACCCTTAGGCATTTTGCATTTGTACATAGTGGAATGCAGTTTGTGGAGTGACATTTATGGATAGACAATTTTCCATAGTTGTGTACTGTACATTTTCTGTCCAATTACTTAGGATTTACAAAAGATATCTGAATTTTACATCTTTGGAAGAGTTTTGCTTCACATTGGTGTTCCTAATGTTGCTGATAAATGTTATATTGAGCAGGGCCTAGAACATGGGAATCCATCTTTCTCACAGATTTCCTAAATAAGAGTTTAAAACCAGGCTTTCTGTTGCTTCTTCTCTTTCTGACTTTGTAAATCTTGATACTTGCTCGTTGTATAGTCTAAAATGCAATGGAAGAGTTGGGAACAACTTATTGTAAAACATACTGTATGTAGTCTATTTTTCATCAAGACAATATAATTATATATATTAATGACAATTGGATAATTACTCATGTTGGGTATTTTTTCCAAAGTAATGATGGCAATAATGGCAATTCCCATGATAACATCTTGAGATGATATCCCAGGTGCTAAAGTTGGTGTCTGTAGTGCTCAGCCAGCAAGGAAGACGGGAGAAAGGAAGCTAAAAGTAATCCTTAATCCTTCAATGCTTAAAGGGACGTAGGGCACAAGGGACATTTGAATTTCTCATTGCCAGCAATATGCCCCTGCAGCAAAGGTTACCAACAACTTTTCCAACCTCAACGATTCTGTGTTTCATTCAGATCATCCATAACAGATACATTTTAAATACATTATTTACCTTTAAGCACAGATACAAACAATTACAAATGCATACAACTACAGGGACGTGAATGAAGAAATAATCACACAAACACATACAAGCTGGTCAGATTTACTTCAGGAAATTATTTTGGAATGAGAGAAAAGGTTTTAAATCATAAAACATCCCCTAAACCCCAAGAACTCAAAAAGAAAGTATAAACAGACTCTTTCTACAGTGACCCAAATCTCAGATTTAAGAACGAATTATCCAAAGTTAAAACTTATAAATAGAATAAAGGCTAAGGAAGAAGTTTAACTGGGGGTAAAAGAGACAGTTGGGAGTGGTTCATTCTCTCAGACTAACAATCAGTCACTTTTCTGTGTGTGTGAGATGCAAGGAAAGAGTTTTCATGCCTTAGTCTACTTATTGACCAAGCCGTTTATTATTACTTATCCTAAACTTTTGCTTCTGGGATTTCCTTAACCTCTGTTAGCAAATATAATCCAGAATTAAACGTTTGTGCCTCATTTTCTCAGAGAACGCCTCAGGAAAGTGATCGTCTATCTGTAATCACAGCAAGGGCGGATAGGGCTGTGTGTACACTCACCAAGTAGTCTCTGCAGCTGTGTATTTCTTTTCCTGTGGCTGGCACTGTGATAGATTTTTAATCCCATAATAGATTTATGTGTGGTTAAATGCCAACTAATCATTAAGCACAGTATGTGCTTCCTCCTTGATTGCCAAGTAGTGCATTTCCTTTGAAACACACCCTCATGATGCACATATTATTCATGCACAATGGTGCAGGAGGGAACAAATCAAAAGCTGGAAGTAAGAAGGAGCCTTTGTAGCAGTAGACTTAGCAGAGCTGAGCAAAAAACCCAAGCCTTTCCATAGCCGTTGTAACTGTCCCAGTCTTTCTGGGCTAAGAAGTATCGAAGTAGGGAGTCGCAGTAATACAGGTTAGCAAGGGTTCTTGCAAGCCAGTAATTGTTGCTTGTTAACACAGAAAATACTATCATATAAATCCTTTCATCATCATGAGTAAGACAGAAGAATTGCCATAGAACTGGGAAATGAAAGAGCTTTGTCAAGTCTGTGGGCTTTAAATCTGCAAAAATATTTTTACTACTTTCTACTTGGTCTGATTTTAGTGTGGGATTTTGTGGACAAAGGTGTATACAATCTATAGGAAACTTTTCTCTAAAGCAAATTAAAGCACTTTAAAGCAGTTATCCCATGGCTTAAATGCCAAGGAACTAGTATTTCTGGAATGCAATGCTTGAATAAATAAATTCAGAAAACTGGAAATAATTTGGAGTGAGATATTTGAAATGTAACCATAGCTTCTGAGCAAAAGGTCAGCAAGGTGGTGAGAATTCTCCCCAAGTTCGTGAAACTGCCCGATCTTATCCATAAAGCTGATCCCACTTGCTTAGCATATTAAATAACTCCAAACAAACCAGCCCTGTCAACCTAGATTGACCATGACCAACAAGGATTGAGCTAAGTTTTCAATTTAAGAAAAATTACTAATGTGTGTGATAGGATATCCCCCCAGAGCACTTCACTACAGCCCACTGTATCTGTTACAGCACTCATGACAGGCAGTTCAGCCAAGGTACCTGCATGATGGCCCTGCTTGAGGGAATGCTTATAGCAGATGCTTGAATGGCATTAGCAAATAGAGGGCTAAGCACTTTCTTCTCTTTAACAAATACTGTGAGAGTGCTATCAATCAGTATTTAAGCAGCAGTAACTTCAAGCTTTCCTTCTCATCTATCCTTTCCTGATCTATGGGCCAGATAGCTGTAGACCTGCTTTATGTGAAAAATGAAACCTCCTGGAACTCCTAAATGCTGCCCTTGGTCTTCACCAAAATTGCCAGCTTTCTAATAATCCCTAATGAACACTCTGTTAATTACTGATTTCTGTTAAGTTTCAGCTGTGTCTGGTCAAAACATTAGATACAGCCACATAAGGAATATGGAAGATTTTGGAATCTGCAGGACGTAGATTTGGAAGACAGACAAAATATAAGGTTTGAAATTATCCCTCTGAAATATACGTAAAGTCCATTTGAATCTCAGATTAATTTTTTGGAAGCCTGTTGCTTGCCAGTTTCTTTCCCCCCTTGTCTTTCATTGTTTAAAATTGTTATGAAAGAAAAATACCTGCCTCTGTATTAAAATGCTTCCTGTGTTAGAAAGGAGCTAAAGGGACTTCAACAGATCTCAGAAATACCTGAAAATAAGACAACAGCTCTTGAACTGTGTTGGAGCTAGTCCATCTGCAGTTGGACACAGTATGCTGTTTTATGGATGCCAAAAAAAGGCAAAAAATTCCCAACATAAACCAGAGGTGAGTGCCAGTATTCCAAAATGAAGAAAGCTGCATGAAACATTTACAGTGTATTTTTTTTTGAGACCTGGTGTCAAAGGGAGATCTCATTTCAAACAAATGAGGATAGGCAAACAAAAGAGGCTCAGTTTCATTCTGTAAAAGCAAAATATTTACAAGCAAATGCTCTGCCATTGTGAAATGTGGAGCCCATAATGATTTCAATATCTTCCTGCTTTATAGCAATAGTTTCCCTTAAGAAACACTAGATTGAAAACCTGAATATTTACAGGAAAATATCTGATTCACCAATGACTTATATCACAGAAAATTCATCCTGTGTGGTAGGCCAATTGCTGGAGCAGATAATGGGTGTAGTCAAGAAGACTGGACAAGACATCAAGCCTGGGAAAATCACAGGAAAACAAGTGGATCAATGACCTGTCTGTTTAACATTTACAGTGTGTACTCTTTTGCTCTTAACACAGTAGGAGATCTGGCCCATTACCAGTGGGTAGAGAAATCAGTGGCCCTTCCCCGTGACTAATTGTAATCTCTGTTAGTTTTCTTAATACGGACAGAATCTCTGAGTGCTACTGAGCTTTAATTTACAGATCTCCTGTGTCAGGTAGCACAGAAAAAGGAAGGAAATATCTCCATGGCTACATTTGTTTGGTTGCTGATTATTTGGTTGGACTTTGAAGTAGCAGAGACAGAGTTTGGATCAATCCTAAACCTCAGCTCACATGCTTGGGATCGTAATCAACTCCTGACATGTAACAGAGCTAAGGTGCTATGAAGGTAGATATTTACCTACATGTCTTGAGTTTTGAACTAAATAGCTTGGCTGGATTGGAGAAATGAGAGGAAGGCTGGAGACACAAGCAGATGCTGAATGACAGAGAGCTGTTTGAGCGAGGATTAGCATCTTGAACTTTCTCCATGATCTTAGAAGCCAAATAACAAGCAGGCAGTCCTTAACATAGAGAAGGAAAAACTTACTACAAATGGTGTCTAAAGCAGGTTTAAGCTGTCCAAACCCTATCTCCACAATGCATGATAGAACGTGTGCAAAAATATTTTGGTAATTGCAAGTGAAATAGACAGCAAGGGATAAAGTAAATTTGCCAATTTTTCTTTAGATAACAAGATGAGTTAGAGTATATATAAGCTTTTTTTTTTTTATTATTCTAAAAGGAAAGAAAGGGACAAAGTACTGAAAGGTAAAGTGAGGTAAGACTAAGTTGGGTCACTACTTGCAAGTGAAGAACCATTGCTGAGAGAAAGGGACAATGGCATGGAAAATATGAGGAATAATGATGTTGACTACAGTACCACAGGGAAGTTCCACCAATAAGCATACGTGGATAGGCTTTGGTAAGAGAAATGGTCCACGGTCAACATTTGAGAATACAGTGTAGGTAGGTATCAGCGCCAGAAAGGACTGGAGAACAGAAAAAAAAATGAGAGCAGAATGTTTTATATATCCTTGCTGGTTTTATGAACTTCTAACTTCATTCAATAAGAAGGCTCAATGAGGCAAAGTTAAATTTTCAAAATCCTTGCAGCTCTCTAAAACTATATTCTATTTTGGGCTGAGTTTGATTGTCCAAGCAGAGTCATCTAGTGCTATTGGAGTACTGAATCTGGCCATTACTGTAATTGCCCTGTACTGGACAAAATGCATACAGGATATGGCAATAGCTGTATCTGCCGCAGAATTAATCAATATTTCAAAATGCAGGAAGTGAGGCTTACCAAATACTCTTTAAATACGCACAGTTTGACAGTCAAGTGGGAAAAGAAGGTCAGTCTGAGGAGTGGACAACCCCTTCCCACATCCTTGCTAATCTTTCCCTGCTTATAAACTGGTCCTATGGAGAGAAAAAAATTATGTTTTTAATATCTTACCAAAGGGCAGCACTTGTAGTGGTGTAGAACCCCTAACCAACTGATGTGTAGAGGATATTTTATCTAAATGGGAAATTACCACTTCTAGAATCATCCAAATGACCTCTTACAAGCTTAGACTTTTCCCCAGGATTTTACTTTCCATCATTTACCAAGCTAATAAAATGACAGCTTGAGGAGACTGTTAACTTGCCATACATATTCCTAGCTTATTTGCTGCATATTTATTTTATTTCAACATTTCAGAGGAAAAAAATAGACCAATAAATAATTCTAATGTACACAGATGTGACTAAGATTACATTCCCTTCTTTACTATTTCTTTGCACGCTCTGATTCAGATTTATCTTGACTAGAATTTTTACTTATTACAAGTAATTTAGGGAATAGTCCATGCCCTCACATGTGTTTGTATGGTTCCTAGAACAACCAAACTTTAAATGTGAGTAGAGCCTTAGGGCACTTTTGCTGACTAACTATGAGCTTTTACAATCAAACTAATGGACTTTGGAAAAGTGGGTAAGCAGCTACGTTATAACTTACTGAAGAAGGGGTTAAGGTCTAGGCTGATAATTTCAAACAACTAAACAATAAAAAATTGCCTCTACCCCCAAAAATCAGTGTGAAGAAGATACCAAAAAGATTTTTCTCTGTGTAAGCAAATCCCTTGGAAGCAATTCTGCCTGGATTGTTCTGTGGAGAAATTAGGTCACATTTGGCTAACATCACTTTATTGTCAGGGTAACCTGCTCCTTTGGTCCCTCCTGCTTAGATATTGTGTGTGTGTGTGTGTTTCTGTGCACTTTCTCACAAAGGTTCGCTAACAGTCTATGTTTAGAATCCTGCAAAGGACCCGATTTTAATTTTTTTTCTTCCTGTATCGCTGCAGGTGCTTTAGAAAGATGTGGGCCAAAAGGTTACTGAATGTTTACGCTTATTTGATCTTGGCATTAATTTGGGTTTCTTTTTCAAGAAAATCTATTTCCAGTATAAAGGCTGAGAACTGCTAGACTGTTTTGCAGACTCTGAAGTCTGTGTTGTAGAAAACAGCCTTCCAAAAATAATAACTGTACAAAGTAATTTCAAAGTAACCTTCTATTATCTAGTCAACAAGGAACAAAGAACAAGAACATTTGTTTTGGTTTTTGTTTCTTAATCTGAAAGAAATCCAGAATTTAAGAGCTCTTTGGCCTTTACAAGAACAACATGTTCACATGTGATTTAGTCATATGGCTGCCATAAAGTTGTGGTACTGTACTTTCTTAAGAGCTCTGTTATCAGTCTGATATTTAAAATATCAAAATTAATGCTGTAGTGTTAAATAATATTCCAAGATCTACACACAACTTCAGAGGGTGTTAATTTTTCCTACATACTCACACTTTCATGAGTGCAGACAACTCTAAATTATTTGTGATTTTAAAATAGTGAGAAATATAACGCTCTCAACCAACCCAACATGTGTTGCACACCAGAGGTGTACAATGTTCTGAATAAACAATCCCAGAAACACATGTATAAACAGCAAGTAAACTCCCGCATAGCAAGCTGTATAACCTCACAGAATAAAATCGCTCTGAACTGGAGAGAAGTTATAAGATGGCTTTGTGGTTGCTTGGCCCTGGGGCCAGCAGGGACTGGACCAGACTCCACCACAATTTGTGAAACAAGGAGTTTCTGCTTTTAATAAAGGCAGTGGTGTAGAACATGGGTCTGAAGGCAGCACAGTTAATAAGTCTGAAAGAGCACAAGTGGAAACCAAGGCACTTCAGAAGGAAGCAAAACTCATTGAGCTTAAGTTCTAGCCTAAACTGTGAAGGCACTGGCATTTCAAAACCAATTAAAAGGGATATTTAATAAGGTGAGCTAATTGGTAGTACTGTGCAAATGGAGAATAGAGAAGAGGGGCAAAATGTTCTCTGTAATGTCAAACTATTAGCATAGCCTGAACTGTATTAAAAGACCAAGGACTAATTTTAAAGAAAAAATAATTAATAATGGAAGTAAAAGGAAAATAGGATAAGAAGCAATATAAGGTTACCAGAGACTGATCTTGAAGTTTAGCCCAATATTTTTCTTTAATAAAAATGGATTTTTAGACTAGGGAAACACAGTAGATCTATCTGGATTTCAGTAAAGCATTTGATATGCTGCCACATAGGAAATTATTAGTTAAACTGAAATAAATGGGAATTAGAAGAAAAATTGCAAGGTGAGTAGGGAACTGGCTGAAAAGAAAACTTCATGAGTTTTGCTTACAGGGGAACTCTGAGGGTAACGGGAAGTTACTAGAGGTGTTCATAAAGGACCAATCTTACTTAATATTTTCAGTAGAAATAATTGAGTGAGAAAGATAAGAGTGTTTTAAGAGTACCCGTTAATGACCTGGAATTGTGATTCTCCATGCTTGAGTGCCACATACTGTCTTTCAGGAAAATCAGTCTGGCTTGCAGCCAGGTCTTACTAGACTACAATTCCCAAGAGAAGTCCAGCACGTGCAAGACAGCCTGATTTTTCAGGCTTGCATGTTTTTTCAGTGCAGGCAGCAGCCACCTCCCATCCGACTGGGATGTGCTGGCTCCTCCTCTGCCCATCACTATGTGGACCTTTAGCAGGTTCGAAGCTCCTGGCAGAACATCATCTGGGATAGTCTCATTACAAGTCACTCCAGCAACATTCATCGGAGCCACAGAGCAGCATTAGCACAGAGTTGTGTCCAAGACAACATGCCCAGCCTCTCTGCAGGGCATATTGACTCTAGAACAGTGCTGTGTGAAGGTTTTACATGGCTCCTGGGTCAGGAGCCATGGCTTGCGGCTGCCCAGCTTGGCAACAGGACTCAGATGCAGATAAACTCTAAGATAGCTTGGCTTGTTTAGCCTACCAAAATGAAGACTGAGAAGAAATTGAATTATATGGTAACTGCAGGAATGAAATTATAGTAAATTATTTCCTCAAGTAAAAGGGAACTGGGTTTGATGCTCCTTCCAGTCTTATATCCTGAGTTTTTAAGTCATGCCTAACTGACTGTGTGGCTCTTTTGGCAACAAGTCTTGTCAGGATGGTCCATGGCCAAAAGTTGTGCACCTAATTAATTCTTAAAGACAGCTGGAGATGGAGCTTTCTACCATTTTTGTTCAGGTTTGTGCTGTTGGATGAGTGTCCAGGAGGAGAATTAAGCTGTTTGTGGTCTAGACGGCATAGGCAGTAAGAAACAACATTGCCAAAAGTTAAACACAACTCACTGAGAGTAGTACAAGAAACAGTGAGGGAGTGCAGACTTTATGAAGGAGCCAAGGAATCAGGCCTTTGCTAGAGAGTCCATGTGCCTCTATTGGAGAAATAGAGTGGCAACAGAAAGTCAGGCTCTTGTTTTGGGGAAATTCAAATCTTCTAATAAGGAAAGCCACAGTTTGCACTTATAAACATGCTGTGTGAGTCTGCCTGGGAAACTTCCATCTTATTCTTACAGGTGATAAGGGAGCTGACACATGTTATCTCCTCTGTCTGTCACAGACTCTGCGTTTGTTTGAAATGCCTAGGTCACTCAGATTTTAGGTTCAGCAGTGAGTCTTTTCACAGAGCAACAACAGGAAAAGTAATCAGGCGGGAACTGATTGACCCACAGATACCAAAGGGAAGGATAAAGGATCCATGAACATTGGGTTTTGTTTTGCTTTGTGAGATATTACAGACAGCAGAGAGGCTATTATCCTGGCAGAGGATAAAGAGCCTAATGGTGTAGAGGTTAGCTGACCCATTGGTAGAGTAAGTTAGAAAAAAAAAGAAAACAGAATAGATTCTTTGGTTAGAATAGAATTTGCTGTTGTTTATTTTGTAAAGTAAGAGGTACCACGTTTCTGGTTTCATGTTGTAGACTTCAAACTGTTTGGGTCACTTAAAGTTTTCTTCTTGCAGAGCAGTGTTGCACAAATGGGTCCTCTAAAGAAGCATCCTTTCCAAAGCAGCCAGAGCAGGCTGCCAGAGCAAATGAACTGCACACAGCCATGGTAGGGTGTTTCCTACGTTTTTAGTCGGGGCGGTGGCAAAGGGTGTGGGGAAGCAGCTGGCCAGACCTTTCCTACACTCTGGTGGATGACAGGTAGGATCTGAACTTTAAATGCTGGGCAGGCTGCAGTTAGAAACTTGCCAGTTTTCCTAGTCAATCCATTTCCTGCCTCCTTGGCAGGCATCTAAAGGAGGGACTGAGGACTAGGGAGCCCCAGGGTTTCCAGGTAGCTGGAGAAACTGTCCGTCCTGAAAGTAGGGATCTCCGTGCCTGGGAATGGGAACTCTGTGACGAGTTTCCAAGTGCCACGTCTCTGAACCAGTTCTACTGCATTAATGACCTCAGGTTGAAGGTCCCAGGCCCTCTGATCCCCACAGCTCTGGACTTTTACTGTTTGAGCTGCTCTGGGGCTGGGGTCAGTGGAATCCTGGCCGATGCAGGCTGCAGTTGGCACAACCATAGCATACTGGTTATGCAGAAGCCCACCACTAATCCATTTTAGACTAGTATTCAGTAATGCATTGCTGTTACTGTTACTGTTAACAATAATTGTGTTCGATCCAGTTGGTGACTGCCAGGGATCTTAGGAAACACATTTGGTTTTGGAAACACCTTGTGTTTGAGAGTTTCTGAAACTAAATATGGCTGGACTTCAGTTCTGTGAAAATTTAAAGTGTTTGGCTTTTCCTCACAAAGCAGGATGAAAAATATTCCGGTAATGTGGAAATTGTCACAGAATGGAAATTCATTTCCCTGGCCAGCTCTATTTATGAACACATTAATTCAAGTACTCATCTACCAACAAAAGGCTTCCTAGTCTTTAATTAAATTGGAAGTCTGTGCCTTAGTGTTGTCCCTATGGTTTCCTTCCACAACTTATTTGAGATTCCTCCTACCTTCCCTTACTATTGGCTATGATGGCATTTGGAATCCATTAAGAAACTAAGAATACCAAGGAGTTTCTTCTCTTATGAAATTATATGTGACACTTGATGAGTAACACTTCAGCTACCAATTCCTTCTCTCGTCTAGTGAGGCCATTATTGACTGAATTATTAAAAAAGAGAGAGGGTAAATAATAAAATGGAATGCCTCTTGTTTAGATATTCCTCATGAACATAGTCTTACTCTCATAATGTCTGATATGGTGACGCAGACCAGGACCACTCTTCATTCAGTGCTTAATTTCAGGCCTCCAGATTTGAAAAGCTTGGCCTACAGTCATGAGTATTCATTCTTTGTGCACCTTTCAGAAGACAAGTTTGATTGTCTTACTTTGTTTTTGAGTCATTATTCTCTATGCTTTGTTTTTGCCAAATGTCAAAATATAGCTGTTTCTCTGCTTCAGGGATATATTACACTAAGTGCACTGGAAAAAAAAATTGGCAAATTATATAATACTCTGGAAAAGAGAAAGAGATTTGGATGGTGCAGGGGAAAAAAAAGAAAAAAGAAAAAAGAAAAAAAAAGAGCGACCTTGCATCATACAGCTGGCAAATTTTGCCAAGCCAACAGCTAGCCAGAGTTAATATGGCTTTACTCTCAACAAACCTGCAGCAACGCTATTACAGTTTCACTACACTGTTTATGAAAAGCTGAGCTAGTCTGGAAAGCATTACATGAAAGACAATTCTAGGAAAAAGGGAAAAAAAACGGTAAGCATTGACAGTGCTCGTGTCCGAAACGTGGTTTTTGAATGTACATTAGAGTCCATAAAAGTAAATACTGAAGAATGGAGCGAATGTGTTACTTCCTGATTTTAAAACAATAATACACTTTCTGCTATAGCAACTGCTATATTTAGTGACTGCCTCATCTATGTATCTATACAGAAGGAAAGAGCAAGGATGCTTAGGATACACGTGCCTTTGCACATGTTCCATTTCAAAAGCTGCTCAGGGCTGGCATGCATAGTCTGAAGTAATCAGTTATTCCCCGTGCCAGAATAAGGTTATCAAGGCAGCCTGCTTCAGTACGGCAGCCATCCTGCAACCATACCTGCTCTTTGCAACTACGGATACAGCATCCCTGCCACCACCACGCGTAGGGTTTAGGTGGAGAAGTAGCAATGGTCAGAGTGGGATCGGTACATATATTTACACACGTGTACACACACACACTTTCACTAAGGATATATTTGCCCTCTGATATGTAGATGAGAGTGTTTCAGCTACAATTTTTCCCCTCTTGCTGCATATTCTGTTCTCACCTGGTGTGGTGCCAGCACAGCCCTGCAGGGACACACCTAGACTTTATTGTGGAGTACTTCTCAGGACAGCACAGACACTGAGCCTGCTGTGAGCCGCAAACAAGGCTGGTACCTCTAGGATGCTGGGTACCAGTTGGCACTGTACTGCTACTGACACAGGTGAATGTCTCTACAGAGGGCTTGTGTGGGCAAGTGCCTTTGCACTGTATGCTGTTGCGCTTTGTACACCTGTCTCAGAGTAGATGGAGACTTTTGTGTCTCAGAGGTGTTCTTCAGAGCTTACCACTCTAAACTACATGTAATGTACATGCATGCAACTACGCGCAATAAAAATCTACTGTTTCTAAGCATCGTCCCTCTGTAGTGAGGGTATAAAAAATTAAGGAGTGAAGGGGTGGGCATAAAAAATGATTTCTGAAATAGAGAGCTGTCTTCTAGAACAGTTTGCTACTTGAAAAAAGAAATTGCCACTTGGAGTGCCTCCAGGTGTATTTCTGCCATTCTTCTCTCATGATCAAATTCAAAGGCTTAGACATCTTTAAATTTAAGATGAAGTAGAACAATTTTTTTTTTTTTTTTGGTTGTCTGGGAACTGTAACTTCCCATCTACCTATGACATTAAAATGTGAAGTATCTAAAATAAGACAATCAATAACACAGCCTCCCAGGGTTTTCGCCATTTCTCCTCCAGTTCAACACTTGTGACTAAAATTCACAAAAGACTAACCTTTTGATAATCTTTAATGTGTCTAGACTGCATTTTTGAAAGTTCCTAACCAAATGTGTCTAGACTGCATTTTTGAAAGTTCCTAACCATATCAAACTGTAGAGTTCATTGTTTTTGAATTAAATGTGGATGCCTAAAGTGGGAGTTTAGACTCTTAAGTAACACAATTGCTTTCTAGACTAGAACGCTAGTCCTGGGTTTGCCACATGCCCATAAGAAACATACACAGCTTGAGCCCTGGGAAGCACTGGGCTTGCAAGAACATTGAGGGACTTTAATCATTACACATGTTTTGAAAGGCTCCAGTGTGAGCTCTTTTGTTGGCTTATGAGGCAATGGGAGGAGTCCGTTAGATTTTCCCTGTGCTGGCTGAGTTGAGCTACCACATCACAGTATTGATGTGGAATTATCATGTAAGTGCATAGTGAACTAAAGCTGGGGTTGCTTAAAGACACATGAGCACATCTGGGGTCTTGTTCAAGCCCTACCTCATTGTCCTACTTGTAGCAATTGCTTGTAAAATGTTATCATGTGCCCAGTGTAAAGCATCATAGTTGCTTCTGGGATCTTGCTGTTCTAAGGGACTCTTAGTCTTTTGCTGGGACAGTAGGACAAATCACAGCAAATCTGGTCTATCCCAGTTATATTTGTCTGGCAACCATCAAGGACTGCTGAGGCAAAGCAGTTCAAACACATGGGCGAGTGCCTTCAGGACAGAAAAAATGTTTGTGGGAATTCAGATCATTAGTGTCTTTGAAAAATCTGCTCCTTCTAGCTGCAGCCTATGCTACAAGATTTGTGAACAAGTTTCTACAGCTGTTGGTTATGAGTCTTCACTCTGTAAATAAGAGAGTGTCATTTGTGTGATGTGCTCTGGCCAGGACTGTGCTTTGAGGCAGGCTCAGGGTGTAAGGTAGGACATCAGTGAGGAAATCTTCCCTCTGCTCAACTCTTTTATGGGAATATTTGCATCATGCAACTTGGAGTACTGGAAAGAGAAACACTTGTGGGTTACATATTGTCCTAAAGCAGAGGTTGTATTTTATGACATCTGGTTTGGCCACTGGAGGTCAGTGTTTTGGAGCAGAATGGACATAATTTTCTCTGTCTGTTTGGTAATCCTCTGTTATGGCCATAAAGACAGGAAGCACTGTACCAGACCTTTCCGTGCGTCATTGTGGTGTTTAGTGTGTGTCATCTCGGCTTGACATGGGAATATGAGTACATTCAGCAGCAGTCAAAGGGTTATATTTTTGAATAGTGTGAGAACAGCTGCAGAGAACATAGTTATTACTCACAGATTATGTAATAAAGTTACATGTTGCAGAGTGCAATCACAGTTTAGTGAGCTAGATACACTTTACTGATGTCACAGCATAATGTGACACTAGGGCAAAATATTAGCAAAGCCAACAGGAATAATTGCCTAATAGCACACCATGCTTAATCTAGAGCTCTGAGGCCAACTCTAGCAGCTTTGGCTCTTCTGCTTGCTTTGGCTCTTCTTTGGCTCTTCTTTGGCTCTCCCCATGCCCCTCAACCCCTTTCCCCACTGCTGATGCTGAGAACATGGGGTAGGTGGGAAAGGAGGTGCATGTGCACACTGCCTTCATGTTACTTTCTTCTCTTCCATGTTGCTGGGATTGGGAGGGTCTCCAAATAAAACTAAGTAACTAGTAGTGTACCCTAGCAATGGCCAGTAACTAGCAGTGTGTCCAAGGAGTCAATACTGGGTCCAAGCTTGTTTAATATTCATTAGTGATCTAGATGATGGAGCAGAGTGCACTTCAGCAAGTATGCAGATGATACTAATCTGGGAGGAGTGATTGATATACCAGAGGGGCATGCTGCCATTCAGAGGGCCCTTGACAGGCTGGAGAAATGGGGTGAAAGGGACCTCATGAAGGTCAACAAGGAAAGTGCAAAGTTTTGTACTGGGGAGGAGCAACCTCATGCACCAGTTGAGGGTCACCCAGATGGAAAGCAGCTTTGCAGAAAAGGCTCTAGTGGTCCTGGTGGACTCCAAGTTGAACATGAGCCAGTAGTGAACCTTTGCAGCAAAGAAGGCTATTGGTATCCTGGGCTGCATTAGGATGAGTGCTGCCAGCAGGTTGAGGAACGTGATCCCTCCCATCTCTTCAGCACTAGTGAGGCCACACCTGGAGTGCTGCTTCTAGTTCTGGGCTCCTCAGTTCAATAGAGACATGGACATACTGGAGAGAGTCCAATAAAGGACCACGGAGATGATTAAGGACTAAGCATCTCTCATATGGTGAAAGGCTGGGAGAGCTGAGACTGTTCAGCCTGGAGAAGAGAAGACTCAGGGAAGTCTCATCAATGTATATAAATACCTGAAGGGAGAGTCAAAGAGGACAGAGCCAGGCTCTTTTCATGGGTGCCCCATGGGCAGGACAAGAGGCAATGGGCACACACTGAATTCCCTCCAAACATCAGGAAACAGTTTTTCACTGTGAGGGTGACCAAAAACTGATACAGGTTGCCCGGGGAGGTTGTGGTGTCTCCATCCTTGGAGATATTCAAAAGCCATCTGGACACAGTGCTAGGGAACTGACTCTATGTGACCCTGCTTGAGAATGAGATTGGACCAGATGATGTCCAGAGGTCCCTTCTAACCTCAACCACTCTCACTTTTCTCCTTCTCTCTTCCTCTCTTCATTTCTTCTTCTATCTCCTGAGAAGACTTAGGCTCTCCACGTTGATGGGGACAGAGACAAAGCAAAGTCTGGGAGTGCTGTGGGGGGCTGAGTAAGCAGGAGTGCTGCATCTCTCACATGATTAACAAAGCAAAACTGACTGCACTCAGACACTGTTCAGAGCCCTACCCATCCTCCTGCCCCTCATGGAGGTAGATTCTTATAGAAGCATATCCTTTTGTCCCTTCTCCCACACAAGGGAGGTCAGACTGGCCAGAAGCAGGGGGAAGGCCGGAGAAGCAAACGGAGCATAGAGAGAGCCTCAACCTCTAGGTCCCTGCAGACTTCTCCCAGCCCCTCTATGTCCTCTGCCTTGCTCCGACTGGCTCTCTGCTCATCTTTCTCAGCCTGTCTTTCTGCTCCACTCAGGAAGATATTTTGTCATTCCCACAAAGTAATATCACTGCCAACTATGAGGAAAAATAGATCATTTTGTCCTTCTCTGTCAGAACAACACAATTCACATCTAGAAATTCTTCATCTGGCTTTTCTCATCATTACCAATGTTACCATGTTACCATAAATAAAGCCACACCTGAGAGACACAGCCAAATGCTGCTCAGATTTTCACTGGTTCAAATTTGGAGTATGTAATAAATTGAACAAACTAATTTTTGATTTATGGTGTCTTAGGAGAGAAAAGAACTTGACTTGTTTCTAGTGTTGATTATTCAAATACATTTTCTGTTAAGTACAGAGATAGGCACAGGGAATGGAGTAACATGCTAGTGGGAAACAGCCAGCCTATTCCTGACTGTATTTTTACTTACAGGAATAGATGCGGCAACCTCCATTTTCCCTTTTCTGTCTTTCAAATGGAATGGTTATTGTTAGAAGTATGTGTGGTTTGTCTCACCATTTTCAATTTCTTAAGAAAAAATTTCCCTTCCAAAACTTCATTTCTGGTAGCTGAAAAGCACAGATAATATTATTTGTTTTAAAAGAGTGTCAAAAGACAAATTATCTTGGGAAAGGTCAGATTTGTGGTAGATTTTCTTTCCTGATGAAAGATCTTCACTGAAAGAAAACGGGTCACTCAGAAAACTGCCCAACTCACCCCTCTTTGAACATGAGGATATTCTGAAGGGCTTCCAACAAAATTATTATTTAATTCCAGCTTGCAATAGCAAAGGTGACTTCTGTGATACATTTAGCTGCAGAAGAATCAATAGCCTCAGGGCTGAGGAGGGTTAGGCTTTGTCATGTTTCACTATTATCCTATGTCTTCAGGGGTATAAGTACATGACCACCTTGATCCTGGAATATAATTTAAGTTAAACAATAGAAGGTAGATTCTTGCAGTGCAATTTTAAACACCCTTTCCTGAAAACATCCTCCACAAGAAGTGTTCACTCTCTTTCTTTTTTTTGCCCAGGGCCAAATTTTTAGTAATTCTCTTGCTGTTTGCTTGACCTTTTTGCTGGTCTCTCTCACAATTGCTTCAATCTGTTTCTGTATTTAATGTACTTCATTAAATAACACCCACTGAAACATTCTATGATTCATTAGCTTATTGTGTCATGGGTCTTGCAAGTGGGCTGCATTTAGGTGGTGATTCCCACAGTTTAGTGTTCTGAACTTCAATAGAAAATTCACATTTTTCCTCACTGAAAGATGACTGCCAGCATCAACAAAGTTCCCCCAAAACACATCACAACAGCATGTTGCTACTGGTGGCAGATGATAATGGAGGCTGTTGAAGGCTTACACACGTTCATTTTAGCAGAGTCCTTGGTCTTTGCCCTCAGAAAGTAACAAAGATTTCTGGTCAGAGACAATTACAGGAATGGGTTAATTAGACAGGAAAATTGGTAGTACCAATGATGGCAGGATAAAAGGAAAGGTCTAATTGACTCATCTGGGTATTCATGGTAAAAAGCTGCCCGAGATATCATATGATCTCTCGTACAGGAGCTTCTGCAATGTCATGCCGGGAGTGTAATGTATGCAGTGCAGCCTTTCAAGGAAAATAACTTGAAGCAGAATACAGAATAGCATAAAAAGCAAGCTACCACGGTGACAGCAGTTAAGCTTGTGTCAGATGGGAGTACATAAAGAAGATCAGAATTATTCCACTTATAAATAACTTTCAGAGAAAGTTATTTATATATATTCAGTCGGAAGACCATTTGAGGTGCAACTATAGGAAACTCATGCTGAGAGAAAGGAGATTGAATATTTTACAAGCTTTCTCTGATTAAATAGAATGAGCCACAGCATTAGGGTGGAGCTGAATTGAGCATGTCTTCTGGCAGGACCTTGGGTCTGCAGAATAGTTAAAACGCTTCTGAGTGCCATGGCCTTTCCTTTCTCCATTGGTCCTGGCACAGGGCAGCAGGTCACAGGGTGAGCCAGCAAGTTATCTCTGGCACTGGAGCTTCCACAGAGGCTGTACAGATGGGCTTGGGATGTGAGAAGTTCCTTGGAGCACAAAGGTGGAAGTGGAGAAGACAGAGACAAAGGAGTGAATCTCCTGCTGAAGGCATGAGCTGCAGTGGAACTGCAGCCATGACCACCAGCAGAAGGCAATTGCTCATCTGTTGTGCAAAGGGAAGTATCCTGAAACTACATTTCGTACAGGAAATGAAAATTGCCACATTTTGCTCATTATAAGCCTCTAATTTGTGATAGGTGCCAAATTTCTCAGCTGAAATTGTTATTGAAGCTGTAATCACTTGTACTCTTGACTATTTCAGTTTCTTTTTTTCCTCTCCCCATTTAAATGACTGTTCTCTGAAGCCCAGGACATCCAGAAATGTGTGGCTAGTCTGCTCTTTTCTTCAGGTATTATATCACCTCTTTCCTGTTTCACCTTCACTGGCTTCCTTTCCATCATGAAATTCAGATCTAAATTACACTCCTGAGGGCTGATTCTTTCTTCATCATGCCAGTTTTAGACCCGTGTATCTCACTGGCTTTGATAGTACTAACTGATTTTAAAAAGGAGGATGAGATCCCCTGGTTTTTAGAGCTACCCATAGATTTGGTCCATCCTGCCTATCATCTTGTACTTGTCCTACACATGGAGTCTGTATATGCTTCCACAGTCTGGGTGTCTTTTCTGGCTCTTTACCATAACTGGATATTATTTGCTTCATTTGCTATCGTATCAATCAATCTTTGCTATTGGAGTTACTGTCTTTCCTCCAATACGTGATTATAAAAATGGAACCTGTGCACAACTTTTGCAGATGAAAATGGTAAAACAAAGAGTGTCTCCAAGAAAGGTGAGGTTTGACTTGATTCTTCTCACTCTACATTGGTAGGAACTGGAGGCCTTCAGTCCTAGGGAACTGGATTGTTTCTAGTGATGGGCTATACAGAAACAAATTGTTTGTGTTGTAGCAAACTAGCTGGCTAAGTTACTAATTATCACATTAAACAGGACTAGATAAGGGACTTTCCAGTTGATTCCAGGCAATCAAATTAAATGATGCAACAAAGAAAGAAATAAATTCTTTTCCAAAGACACTTGCATAGAAATGCTGCTCTGGAGTAATAGTCTGCATGCAATAGCTGTTTCCAGCTTTGGAAAACGTACTGTTTCCATGCACAGTTTCTGCTGCAGTCAGTGCCAACAAGCAGAAGCTCTGTGTGGAAGCTGACAGCATTTCTACCTCAGGGTATGATTTTGTGCATAGTTGCATCTGCTGAGAAAGACAGTGGAGAAAGCAGACAGCTAACAAAAAAGTTGCGAAAGAAATGGATAGTGTTGATGTGAAAAAGTATTTACACTCTTCTACTTGACTGAATGCCTTTGGAAAGAGCTCTCAGAGCTAAATCCTCCAAAGATCTGGAATTTAATTCATCTAACCCCCAACAGTAGCTGCCCAAGTGCAAAGTCCTCTCTCAGCCTTTCTTCATAGGAGAGGTGCTCCAGCCCTCTCATCATTTTTGTGGCCCTCCTCTGGACTTGCTCTAACAGGTCCATGTCTTTCCTGTACTGAGGGCTCCAGAGCTGGACGCAGTGCTCCAGATGGGGTCTCACCAGAGCAGAGTAGAAGGGAAGAATCACCTCCCTCGAGCTGCTGGCTACACTTCTTTTGATGCAGCCCAGGATGCGGTTGACTTTCTGGGCTGCAAGTGCACATTGTCAGCTCATGTTGAGCTTCTCATCGAGCAAAACTCTGCTTCTCCTTTTCCAGTCAGTGGGAACTCCACCAGACTGCCACGACTTCTATAATGAGGGATAGTGGCTTAGCAACTTCATCTGCCAGTTCTCTCAGGACCCACGGATGCATCTCATCAGCTCCCACACACTTGTGCAACTTCAGGTCCCTTAGATGGTCTCAAACCTGCTCTTCTACAGTGGGCAGTTCATCATTCTCCCAGTCCCTGCCTTCACCTTCTGCAACTTGGACGATGTGGCCAGAGGACTTGCCAGTGAAGACTGAGGCAAAAAAGGTATTGAATGCCTCAGCCTTCTCTGTGTCCTGGGTAACTCGATCTCCTGTTTCCTTCTGGAGAAGGCCCACATTATCCCTAGTCTTCCTTTTATCCCTGATGTACCTATAGAAGCTCTTGATGTTCTTTGATGTTCCTAGCTAGATTTAATTCTACCAGGGCTTTAGCCTTCCTAACCTGATTCCTGGCTACTCGACAGTTTCTCTATATTCCTCCCAGGCTACCTGTCCTTACTTCCACATTCTATAGGCTTCCTTTTTGTTTTTCAGTTGCTCCAGAAGCCTGGGGCTCTGTAATCCTTCTTGATACTCCTCAGGCTGCTCCTGGCTGTATACTGGTGCTCACATGAAACAACAGCAGTGGATAACAGTCAGTGGACTGTACGAGCCTTGGTAGTCTTTCAGTGACATCCCCGATATGAGCTACCGGTAAGCAGCACACCTCTCTAGAGAGTGCGTCAGGTTGGCAAATGGGTGCCTCTGAACCTCTCAGAAAAGAGTCACCCACTACCATCACCCATCACTTTTTCTTAATTGTGCAGTTTGTTATACATGGAGCAAACCAGGCTGCGTTAGGCAGTGGGGTTGATAGTGACTCAGTGAGTATCGCCTCTTTTTTTTGTTGTTGTTGTTTGGGGTTTTTTTAATACAATGCTCAGCAGCTAGCACATTCTTCTTGGCTCTGGAAGACGTAGGTTTATGTCCTTTCTATTCTTGATTTACACAACATGCTGGCATTTCTTGCTGGTTGTATGAGATATTTTCCCTCATGTGCAGCCTGTTCGCTACTATCTGGAAGTACATAACTCATTATGTAGGAAGCGTAGACTTTTAGCTTGTGGTTGATGATCCTCCTCACCAGTGCAGATTATAGTGTATTATAGTGCTTAAGTGACTTTGTCAATCTAGCTCTTGAACATCCATCCAAGGGCTTTGGTCCCTTGGCTATAAAAATGGAAATGAATGGGTGGGAAAAGATTTAAGAGCATTTTGTCCAAACGAGTGCAATTTACCTGAAGAAAAAAAACAGATTTTTTATTCACTTAAAGATATTTTAACGACAAAGTATAAGGGGACCATTAGAACAGTTGCAGATGGTTTGTGTGAAATGGCTCAGTTACAGTAAGAACCACATGAACTTTTACCCTGAACTCAAACCAAAATTTTTTTTTTCCTGATGTCCTAAGTTGTTTAGTTAAACTTTTGGTTTGTTTCTTTTCCTGTTCGTATGCCTCTTTAGCCCTTATTTCAGCTGGGACTAGTACTCAGCTACCACCAGGAAGGCTGATTTGTGAGACTCACAGTCAGATCTGTTCTGTGTTGGCCAAATTTGTCCCGGTTGCAGCAATAATAGAGTTACGCCAGCCTTCCTAATCTTTTCCATTTGTAGACCATTACTAGATTTCGATACCAGAAAAAGGAGGTGAGCATCTTTCTCTTGTTGTCAGCAGAGATGTCAAAGTTCCTGTTTGAAATGAAGATTCTCTCTAAAAAGGGGTCTTCAAAGATGTTGCGTCAAGCTTTTCAAATATACTGCATCAATCCTGAAGACCCTTTTGGCCTTCCCACATCTCTCCCTTCCCTGTGTTACTCTTCTGTGCTGGCCAGCATGACTGAATCATTCTAAAAAACACTGAATCTCGTAGATAGTTCTTTGCAGTTTCCTTTCAGCATGCTCCCCTCCTTATTCCTTGCTACTACCTCTCCTCATCTCCTCGTGCTTTTCTTCTATCTCCTTTAAAAAATCATCTCCTGCTCACCTTCTCTGTTCTTCATCCTTTGTTTCCTAATTCCTTCCTCTGAAGTATCTGAATTTTCTTAAGTACCAAAACCTGCTTGACCAGCTCACACAGAAATTCCCATTGGTAAATCAGAAAAAGCAGGTTGGAAGTGGGCTGCAAGCACTGCTGCCGACAGGGAATCTTACTAATGCCCTGTTCATTTTCGTTGGAAGACTTGAGATGTACACAGCCTAGTTAGTCATGGAGCCACAGGGATGGGGAATTTGAAGAATAGATAATAATACCCCAACGATAGGGTAGAGACAAACAAATAACTACAGATTAGGGATCCAATTTCAATACACAACAGCCTTGTCCATGTACAGTATCCCTGTAGTGTAGTGTAAAGGCGTTACTTTCTAATAAGTGTCTCTCATTCACACTGGTCATCGGCACTGTGTGAAATAATATGCAAGAGAAGGAACACAAATTATCTTATCTGCATTGTGGCAATTAGTGGAGATCCTCTCTTTTCGTATTGAGGAACCAGAAGAGGAGAACTACATCAGTAGAGAGACTCTTTTACTGTTTGAAGTCAGAAAGTCAGAAGTTGTGGAAAGGGAGGGATGGGCAGGAAAGGATGGAGAAAGCAACCACTGTACTTTCAGCTGTCCAATATATATATTTTTTTCCCAGCAATGAACAAAGATACTTCAGCTCTGTAGCTGGAACTTGGCAGCTCTTCTCTGAGTTCCCTAAAAAGAAACAAAATTTTTCTACCATCTGGGAGACCCACTTGTCCTTTCCCTTTCCCCACACATATACTCACTATGTTACTTTACCAGTTGAATGTTGCAAGGTATGCATGCAAAGCTTCCCAACTGAGACGCATAGATTCTTTCACAATTATCACGGAGTCAGCTGTGCAGAACAACTGCTCTGCCACAATCACTTAACCCATTATTGATTCAGAGGAAGGGAGACAAGGGATGGCAATAGAATTTTACATAGGCAGATTGTGGTGGCTGTGACTTAGTCGGGAATATGACCAGTGGATGAGAGTTTGAGACACTGGTCTCAAATGTAGCAGCAAAGAACCTAATTATGCACTTCTTTGAAAGCAGGCATGCAGTCTCACTGACTGCTTATATTCTGAAAGTTAGTCTAGGGCTTGAATGTTTTATTGGGCTGAGACCTTAAGTACTAATTCCATAAAAACACAGTAAGATCATGGATAACTGGGCATGTGTCTTTGTATGCTGTGGGTAAACATAATTTTATTCTGCCTGCACTCCAAGGTGGTGGAACATGAACTAGCTCTGATCCAGAAAAGGTGATGCCCGTTAATGTAATGTTGAATACACTGTACCTCACAGTGGGGTTTAGGTCCATGGACACACTACTGCTATCACATGGTTGATGACCTGCTCCAAGCAAGCACAAAGCTTGCAGCTACCTGCCCAAAACACAACCTTCTGACATATCCTGCCAGGAGGAAGCTTCTTCCAGTCTACTGTATTTACTAATGTGGGGCTAGAGAATGAATTTGGAAAGGTCAGTGGCACCGCCGACATTTTTGTATCTCCCCATCAAAACTCATGGGAATTTTGGTTTTTCCTTTTGGGATTAGCTTTCTACACTTGTGAAGGGATTCACTAGGATATAGAATAAAGCAAGCTTTGCCTACGAGGATATAAATTCCTTAAGACCTACTTCTCTGGTGCACAGGCTGGCATGAGCTGCTTTTGAGGGGGGTTGAATTTCACACAGAGTGAATATCATCCTTTTTTCACATATTAAAGAGCCAAAGAAAGACCAAGAATAATTGGTTTCATTCTCTTCTAACATAAAGGGGGCCAGATCCTCAGCTGGTCTGTATTAGCACAGTTTCTTGAACTCTTTGGAGTGATGCTGATTAGAACCATCTGAAGACCCTGTCTGGGATGTCTTGCTATTTTTACAAAACTGTATAAAATGGATCTACTGTACTCTCAGTAGCTATGAAAATAAGCTATACTACAGGGTGCATTTTAGCAACTAGGAGAAAAAGAATGTGTATGGGGCAACATTTTTTTTGACATGGAAGGTAGTAAACATGTGGAAAAAATTACCAAACAAATTACATACTTAAAAACTTCAAGGCTATGGTTTGGAAGCACTAATGAATTTAGGTCTGCCATCAAAAATGCTCATTTTTTTTAAAGTTAGTGTATTGATTCAGCATTATTAATGAACCATTTACTCAGCCTTTTTTACCAGATAAATGTAGATCATAAAAATCTCAGCAAGACGGCTCTTTTTAAGGAAATATGTGAAAAAAAAAGTCTTGGCAAGGCAAAAATACATATTAAACATCTTTCATAGAAATATTGCAAGTAGCTATAATAAAATGCTCCAGAGAAATCAATGAAAAGTTTTGAGCTCCTTGCCTATTAAAATAAGAATTTTTTATTTACTTGTTAAAACTTAAAGGCCCACTGTACCTAACACGGATACGAAGAGTTTTTCATGGCTTGAGCATGAAACAGAATTCCCACTGCTGGCAAAACCAGTGGAAAAACATCATATTTCCAATGGATAGGTAAAAAGTAAATCAGCAGGGCCCAATTTTGAGGTCCTGGTTGAATTTTTATTCAGTTTGTACACAGACAAATCTGTAGTTAAATTTGATGTCTCAGCAAGTCCTAAGTAAAAATGCCAAGCTCCTGAAGGTCTCAAGATGTATTTACCTATTAATTCCTTTAGATTTGTAAAAGGTTGGGTGTTGTTTGTTTGTTAGCAAATACATTTATTGTTGCTGGCAGAAATTGTTTTTCAAAAATAATGTCATTAAGGCAAGATTTTCCAGATCTAGCGTACAATACCAAGATTCTTAAGTTTTGAGAAGTTAATGTAGTTTACTAGGGTAAGAGCGCTTGCACTGATCTCAGTGTAGATTCTCACTGTCTTTTGGGGAAAGTCTCAAAATTTATAAAAGCTACTTTTCAGACTTTATACTTTCACTATATTAGAAGTCTCCAGACTGAAACTTCACTGAATCTTATGTAGGCCCTTCTCTCTTGCACTATATGCCCTTAAAATTGTACTTCTATGACTTTAAAATTTGTGTTTAAGTCAATTTCTCGTATTTCTCTTTGATTTTAATTCTGATTTCTTGCATTGTGTTGTTTTTTTTTGTATCCAAGTAATTATCTGAGATTCCCTGGAGACAAATAAAGGTATAGAGAGTGATGATGAGGTTGAGGTTGCTCTTGTACATTGATGAATATGATCATAATGTGCCATAGCAATTGTCTGCAGTGACATTTTTTCTCGTTCTGTGTCAAAAATAAATTTGATTATATTGCACCCAGAAAAATAATGTCTGGTTTTATTTATATAATTTCTGTGTTCTGTTCATTGCATTGAACATTATACAATTTATGAATGGGAAAATAATAGTGTAATAAATATCATTCAACTACTGTATTATCCAAAGTAATTAATATTTCAGTTAATCTGGGAAACACAGTGTAAAGTGACTTTGTGCAGAGCTGCACAGGAATATGGAGTTTATCTGTCCTTTACAGAAAGAAAAATTAGCTTCAGGTCTTTATTTATTATCTCCCAGCATGATGGCAATATATTTTGATATCCTAACATCCTCACAATTCTTCTGCTATGTGCCAACAACAATGACAGTGGCATTAGCAGAAGAAGAAAGAGTAAATGAAAAGTTTCAGTATGTAGGATGCTGACAGGGACCTGATGTGGGAGGTATGGTTTTACCTGTGTCAGGACTGAGTCAGGCAGGGGGGCTACTACACCGACTAACACTTTCTGACTGCAAGCAGTAACAAATCCTGGAAGCGTCTCCTCCTGGAAGAGGATTTTGTAGTAGCTGTGGAGAGTACAGCACAAAATAGCATATTGAACAGACAATTTTTCATGCTGCTACATGCATATGCTTACCTGAGTGAAACAGTGGTTTGTCAGTTCTTAGAAACTTCAGTTCTAAGAAACTGCAGGATAATGATAATGAATAATGTTTACGTAGCTTTTGATAAGAATACTGAAGGGAATTGTAGTCTTAATTTTAGCTGCCAGGGTAAGAACATCTTTCTTTTTGCTCCCTAAGAATTCTCAAATGAAGGCCCATGATGACTGTGTAATTTAGCTGTGAAACTGCCAACAGGTTAGAATAATAGCTGAAAGTAAAATAATTAAATAGGTAAAGATATAGTTTGCGTGGAGAACCAACCTTACAGTTTATATAAAATCCCTAGTCTTGCCCATGGTACACGGTCCTGCACAGGCAGAAGGATTATGTGTCCCCATAAAGGGTTATGATCTGTATGGTTAACTAGACTGTGTGGAAGGACATGTCTTGTGAGAAAAGAAACTGGAAACTGAATTGAAAAAAGCTTTCTAGGTGAAATCCACTAGGGTCGCCCAGGCACCTTCTGAGTGACTGAAGTACCACCCATGGTAGATGAAGACTGAGGATCCACTTAAGTAAACTGCACATACACAAGTATCCGGGCCCAGGTGTGTCCATCTGAGGGTGCCTGAGGGAGTTAGCTGTCGTAATAATGAAGTTTACCTATCACCTTTGAAAGATCATGGAATTGTGGGAGTTTCCTGACAAATAGAAAAACACAATGTCATGCCCACCTTTTAGAAGGGAAGAAGGGTCTTGTCAGCCCAGTCCCAGTCCCTGGGAAGGTTATGGGCTGTATCCTCCTGGATGTTAGTTGCAGTCCTGTGAAGGACAAGGAGGTGCTTGGGAACTACTAGGATGGATTTTCCAGGAACAAATCATGCCTGAACAACAGATTGCATTCCATGAGGAGATAACTGGCTTGAAGAATGAAAGAAGAGTAGAAGATATTTTTCTCCTGAGCTTTACTGAAGCCTTCAGCATGGCCTCCCATAGCATCTGTGTAGCTAGAATTGAGAGATATGGACATGATAGTAGGACTACGAGGCAAGCAGAACAATGGGCTCATAGTGCAGTGGTCAGCAGCTTGAAATTCAGCTGAGAACTGGTTCTGAGTGCCATTCTTCAGGGTTCAATACTGGGATCACTGCTGTTCAATGTCTTGGTTAATGTCTAGGTGGTGGAATGAAATACATCCTCATCAGCTTTACTGGCAATACCAATGTGTTGTAACCAATACACTGCGGGATGTGGCTGACATTCAGAAGGCTCAATAAATGTGCTAATGGAAACCTTATGGAGTACAACAAAAGAAGGCGCAGGGCTCTGCACCTGAAATACGATAAACACATGCAAAATGGCTGGGTGCTGTCTGGATAGAAAGCAGCTTTGCAGAAAAAGTCTGGGGGTAGGGTCTTGATGGATAAGTTGAACATGAGTCAAAATGTGCCCTTGCAACAATGAAGGACAGGTGCATACTGGACTGTATTAGCAAAAGAGCAAAAGATTAGCCAGCAGGTTGAGGGATTCCTCTCCTCTACATGTCACTTGTGAGACCACATCTGGAGCACTGTGTCCAGTTTGGGACTGGACAAAGGCAAGACAAGAAAGATATTGATGTACAGAAGAAAGTCCAGTGGAAGCCCACCAGAATGGCTGAGGTCTGGAGCATATGCTGTATGACAAGCTGAGGGAACTGTGTTTTGCCTAAGAAAAGAAGACTAATCACTGCCCTTGCCTACCTAATGAGTTATTGCTTACAGAGAAGATGAAGGTAGACATTGCTCAGGGGTTCACAGAGAAAGGAAGAGAACCAGTGGATATAAGTAGCAGCAAGGGAAATTACAGCATTGTGAGTGCACTAATATGCCTTAATGGCCCTGACCAACTTTACTGAGGCCTCCGGCCACACAATTTGCTTAGGAACTTCATTTAAGGTCAGATTTGGGCCCTAAGGCTTTGCCTGAGCTATACTGTAGGTAAAGTACTGTCTCCTGCTGTCCTAGTTTATTGGTTGGTTCTCCAAGATGGACTCCAGACCTACACTGTAGGTAGATTTGTCTCCTGTCTTGTGTTCTGTCGATCCCAGATGCAATTAGATAGAAAGAAAATATTCTCCGCAGTGAGGGTGGCAGGATGATGGGACACATTGCTAAGGCAGCTCATTGAATCTCCGTCCTTGGAGTTCAATTGAACAAAATCCTGAAAACTTGAAGCTGTTTAGACCTGGCTCTGCCTTGGGCAGGAGTTTGGATCAGTTGGTGGCCAGAGGTCCCTTCTAGCCATAGTTGCTCTCTGACTCTGTTGTTCTAAGGGGAGGAAAAGCTTGGCAACAGAAGGACAAGGAAGTCCCCTTTAACTTAGCACCACTGGTCCTGTTCTTTGTAAATGGCTCTGTTCTGTTGTAAATGGCTCATATTATATAATTTGAAGCCTGTGTTTCTCTGTTAGTAGACAGATCAAGTTCAGATCAGAGAAAAGAATTTCACAGTCTAGAAGATCTGGGCTCAGGTGTTACAGATCGATGTTTTCCTGGAGGGAGGCAACATTTCTGGGTGGCAGTGAAAAGGGAAGTCAAAGAGCTAGTTTCATGTATATACACACAGCTGAACACAGAAAAAAAATAGACTGGAAAGCAATTCAGTAACATCATTGTGAATGATAGTAAAAGGTCAAATAATTATTAATTCTATATTCTTTATTGCCCTTAAAAGGACCGTGGGGAACAGTCCTATACTGGCAGGAACAAACAAGATGACCAAATAGCCTATGGGTCTTTTCCAGTTTTAATTTCTGTGATTCTATGACTTCTATTCATCATGTGCTTGATAGTAAAACATCTTTGTTTCTTCTTATATTTGTCTTAGCTTATTCCTTTGTTCCAGTGAAGTTAAGGAAAAAAAAAAAAAAAGAGTAAGTGTTGCTATTAAAAGATGGTGCCAGTAAAATTAAAGCAAGATCCCACTCTGAGTGTTGGGGATAACCCGGAGATGCAGGTGGAGATTCTGGATTTGCTGGAGAGCCAAAAGAAAGACTCAGAGACTGGGCAGATAGCTGGAAAAGTCTGTTAGTGCAGCTGTGAGCTGTGGGAAGACAGAGTCTGTAAAGGACAAACAGCTGTTACAGTCAGACAGGAAAGCCTCTGGAAAAAAAAAAAAGGATGAGGGAGGAGGAAAAGAAGTTTGATCATGGCTGGGTAAAAGGCCAGAGAAAGAGCTTTGTATCAGAAGATGAGAATCTGAGTGTAATGTAACTTCTCTGTAGGATAGAAAAGGAAAAGTCAGCAGCAGTCTACTTGGTAAGTTTAGGCAGCAAAGGAAGATACTGTTTTTTATCTACTTTATGATCAAGGTTTCCTCCCTAATATCCTGTCATATCATGACTCTGTCCTGTGAATGGTCCAACAAGCAGAAGAAATATCAGAACTTACCCTGGTGCTAAATGTCTTTTTAGTTGCCTGGGCCAGCTGCTCAGGGAGCAACTAGTTTTAGGGGGACTGTCTTCTTTCTTCTTAGGCTGACAATACAAGGAGCTAATCTGTAAGTCCAGATTAAGTTTTCCAGAGGAGAAGTTGTTTTATCAGTCTTTTGAGATTGCCAATATTCTTTTTCTTGAGTAGATTCCGCATGTCAACTGCAAAAGCTAGTGTAAGGACTGGTTGTAACTTCTCAGGACTTGGCATGTGAAAACGATATAAAATGGGTCAAGCCAGCTTGAAAGAGTGGTTTAACTTTTATTTTTATCTCCTTATTGGGAAATGAATGTTAAATATAATCCTCAGATGAATTAGCTGTTCTCTCCCATGTTGCCTTTGTTCTAGTGTGAATACTTTTAATCCTAATGCATTCAGTGGGAATCCAATTCCCTGCTTCGTTTTCAGGAGCAGAGATGCTGTTTGTAACTATAATGTGTAGACTGAAGTACCAATTTTTTAAGCTGTAAATGCCAAAAAAGGTGTGATTTCTGTTTGTTTTAATAGAAAGGTTTTTCTTCCCACAGGAGAAGTGGGAAGTACTAGTAAATTATCTTACACAGAAATTAGTAGAAATTACAATTTAATGTGGGATGGGTTTTCCCTTTCTTCCCTTTCCCTCACTGATCTTGTGATTTATTAAGTGTTTTTGGGTACTGAACTGAACTGGGAATTTCAAAGGGTTCAGAATTACTTCAAGTCTCAGCTCCCGTTGACTTTCGGTGGGAGCTCCGTTCCCATTCTGCTCTCTGCCACCTCCTTTGTAAAACAAAGCCTTTAGTTTTGTCCCAGATGAGTGCTCACATTTCCCTAACAGCCTAGAGGCATTGCTCTGCCTTTTGGAAATTATTGTGTAATCTGTGGAGCTTGGTGTAAAGGCTCATGGTTTCAGTTCTAGAAGACAGTGATTTTTTTTTTTTTTTTTTCTGGTTCAGAGGGCCTGGAAGAAGATTAAGGACTAATTTTAGGGAAAGCACACATAGATTTTCAGGCTGTGTGAACAACATCTTTTAAGCACAGGCTCTAGCTTGTTCCTGAACTGACCCTTTTCAGGCATTTTGTTACATGCAGGAGCATTTACACGGATGTAAGCACCATGTGAAACTCTAGAGCCCCTTCAAACTGAGTGCTCCCTCCTATGGGCTGAGCCATGCCTGGTGGGGTCTGAACCAGGCAAGTATGACAGTGTGGGGTTGTGTACCCCAGGGATGTATCACTGCTTGGATCCGGCGCTATTCAGCGTATGGACCAGCTGCACTGGGCCAAAGCGATAGCTAGGCACAGGGATGAAAGTTGTGTTTCACAGAAGATGGTGTATATAAGCTCATAAGTGATGTGTGGCTTTGGCACGTTTAGTGTTGGCTCAGCTGCCTTCTTGGTGGTGGCATTTAGGTTTGTCCAGGGAGACTTGTCTCTTCAGAGACTGCAGATTTCTTTTTCAGCCTGCGTAAACTCCCAGAAGACGAGTAAGGCCCCGGTGCCCTCTGCAGCAGATATGACTATGCTTGCTTACATTTGGAAACTAAATGATTCACTCCCTGCCTTTATTCTGGTAAATAAAATCGGGGAAGACCCATTCCCTGCCTCTGAGCACAAGAGGCAGGATAAGGCTGTCATCAGACAATCATACACTCTTCCTTCAGAGCAAGATGGCTTCATCCCTGCTGCCCACTGGAACTGGTCCTTGGCTCATACTATTCCACAAACCACACTTGAGCCTTGGTTGGGAGGCTACTGTTCCTTTTTGGCATGATCCAAAACTGTGTTAATGGGCTGGATTTAATGTGAACAGCTATGTAGTATGGGCAATCGTGTACTTGTGCTCAGATTTGTGCCCTGAGGTCATCTATTTTGTAAGTTTAGGGATACTCATTGGGATTACTGAAGTTACACTGTAAATAATATTTTATACGGCAGTTCCATGAATGAATTTAAGATAAAAGAACAGGAAAGAAAATGCATTTCTTTCAGAAAAAGAAGAACTGGAATCAATTGTCTTTCTACAAAAAATATACAAAGGGCTACAAATTCCAGGAATAAGTTTAAAATTAGCAAAGCACCTGGAGCTCACATTTAAAATATTGGAAAACTTACAGCAAAACTTCATTCTGATGATAAACTCTTGGAAATGTGATATTCTCATAATGGACAACTTTGTGTACAGTATTTATCATCACAATTATTCTGTCTTCATGTGCTGAAGGCACTTTTTTTTTTTGTATAGATTTTATTTAAGATTCCTAGTAGGTGAACTTTTAAAATTCTACAGAAAACTGGAAAAATCCCAAAGTTGTATCTATTTCCAAGGGAAACAGCTTGCAATCACATTCTTTTACAGAGTGATTTTTGTATGTTTTTGTTGCTGTTGTTGCCTTTCTGGCATGGTCGTAGGGACAGAACTGTACTTAATTATAGAAGAGTGAAATCAACATTATGAAATGCAAAGGCACATACCATATGTGCGATTAAAGAAGAAAAATATCCGTGAAAGCACCCATTCTTGGAGTTGTAGAATTAATTATGCGAAAACTGTATAGTGGACTTAAAAAATAGGACTCCTGTCTTTTGCTGATGTGTTTAACATTGCTTTTATACCAATGTTGTTGAGCCAAAACTAAGAAGTTGTAGATAAAACTTGTGCATTAGTGCACAGCCAAGAGCCACCAACAATCCTGATGGCACACACAGAGCTTTCTTGCTGGTGGTAGTCCTATGCTTGAGTTTATGTTGGTAGAAAATGGTTTGTCTGGAGGTTTATTGTGGTCCCTAGTACAAACTGCCTGAACTCTGAACTTCCAGAAGTAGAGCTTTTGAACACTGGACTTGAAATAAGGAAAACCAAGTTAATGCTCCAAATATAAATCAAAGTGAAGGTTGTATATAGTCTACTTTTACTAAAGAAGGTATTTCTGTTGATACTTCCAAACGAGTCTGTATGGAGTCTCAATGTTTATCAGTGGTGTGATAGTACTGTTCAAAACGATAATCATTGTTTTACTTTCTGTACTTGGATTTTGTGACCCATGGATGCCAGTAAATTTTCCATCTGTTTGGAAACTATTAACTGCATTTCTCTCTCTTTAGCTAGTAAGACACCACCCTATGATTTATTGTAGATGAAAAGTAGAAGAGTCAGAGACTCTAAGGATGCAAACTCTCTGGAACAATCTGGTTCAATGCAATTGTTATTAGGGTAATTTGGGGTCAGCAGTCTGGCTGGGGAAGAGATGTATTTCTTTGTCTCACCTCGCAACTTCCTTATTCTAATATTTGTAAACCTTCCTGTTATTAAAAAGCAATCATAGCTGTAACTCCAACAGATGCTTTTCACTAATCATCACTCAGGCACCATAAAATGAACCATCTTGTAAATGATGCTGACATGGAACCAAACTCTGCAACATTTTCTGTCTCAAAATCCAGAAAGTGAAAACTTGTATATTTGTCTGCAGATTTACTCTGTTTTCTTCACGGGCTACTGAGTGTGTTTGAAAGGACATTTGAGTACTAGTTGCAAATGCACCCGCAAAACTGGAAGAATCAAAGTGAAATCCATGTGGTATTGTAATTCTTTGCTGCTGTATATGGCCACAATGGCTCCATGTACTAATGTCTTTTGAAATATCTTTGTCTGGCTAACAGGAAACAGCCAAATGAAATTTTGTCTGAGCCCTGAGTTTAGTCACTGTTATGGTCTATATTTATGCATGTGTTTGGTGAATGCATTTGAAATAATCCTGATACAAGTCCAGGATTGAACCAGGGGAGAGGATATGGTACAAACTTGTAACAAAATGATGAATAAAGCACTTGAAATTTCCAAAGACTGTTTTTCCCCCTTACACTATATTGTTCTTTGTGCCTTGTTTTTCATATTTACAAAGGATTTTGTTCCCATCTTCCTTTAGAAGCAAGGATATAAATGTTTTTACGTATTCTTGCCAAGGAAGTATTTTGGTAATTAAGGGGCCATGTTTTGAGCTGGTAAAAGTCCCATAAAAAGTGTAGAATACAGTACATTCTGAATTAAGCCTCATAATTGGTTGACAAGCTGTTACCTTTTCTCTCCTTAAAAATACTAATAATCTAAATACTTCCTAACAAGGGACACAGAATTTTTGTTTCTTGCATTGTAAAAAGCTGGTCGCCTCTATATAGGTTTTTCTTCATAACTGACAAAGCTTGAAAGCTGCAAGACTGACACTTCAGGATATGACCTGCCAGTTGAGTTCTTCTTCAAGAAGAGACACGGGCTGGTCTCCCAGACCAGGGATTTTTGGGGTGTTAGCAAGTTTTTGTCTCTGTGAACTGAGGAAGAGGTGCTTACACACTGCCTCTAATCTTCAAGAGATCTGCTGTGCCTTCTGCACAGTAAAAATGATCCTTTCCTTGCAGCAAATATACTTCTCCTCAATTACGACTTCCAGTACACTAAAATCATCACAGTGGGGATGTTTCTTTCTGAATGAGGAGTAAATAGACACATTTTGATACGATTCAAAGTGAGGTTAAATTTTTCAACACTGTAAAGGAGGCACCAGAGTTGGGCTTTAACTTAGATTGACCTTCTAATCATTTACAGTGAAGTCATGGAGTGTAAGTGTGCCAGCTACACAGTAATGCTTACTATTTATAGCCAAGTTGTTAAGCCTTGCTTGACTTAGGTAATAAAGTTCCATTTCTCTCATTAAATTAGTTAACAATGGAGATTATTTTCCAATTCATGCTGGCAGTAAACACAGCTCAATATTCCTTAGGCAAGTGAAGGGATTCCCTTTTCAAACATCCTGATGTATTAGAAGAATGAAAGAGAGTATATTGCCCTTGAGACTTGCTTGTCATTTTTGCACTGCAAAAATGACTTGCTTTGTCATTTTTGAAATGCAAGAGTTGTTAGAGGTGTTACCCATAAGGAAAACAAGTGGCAAAGGAAGATGTGTCTTTGTTAACTTTGAAAGCTACTTTGGTCACAATGCTGTGTCCACAGTAACATGTATCTGGAAGAATGATACAGGAAAAGGCAAAAACAAAACTCAAAGTGTCATTATTTTCTAAGAAAACCCAAGAGTTAATTTCAGAATGTAGCATCTATCTTTTAGAATTTTATATTAGTAGTAGTTAATTTTTGTGCCGCAGTTGTTATTGCCTGGGTGAGATGTCACAGCTGTGGGGATAACTCCGAGCATTTGATTTCAGTGCAAATGAAGGCCAAGTACAGAAGGAACTGAGAACAACAGTGCAGCAAGACTGATGGAAGAGTGATGAAGGAAAAGTTTAGCAACATCATGGTTTAGAATGATTAAAAGTGTGCTTTAAAATACTTTATTTTCACGAATGCCTAATACAGTTATAGAGTTTGACTGTGAAGAACTGGGAAGTAGTAATGAGACAGTTACAAGACTTCACAGGAATTCTGTTTTGAGAGGAGAAGTATGTATTTGAAGAGAGCTTTTAAAGACTGTCTTTATGGCTAAGAACAATAAGAAATTTACATGGCAGTCAAAACCTGGCTGCAGAATATCAAGCCAAATCACTCCCTCTTGGGGAGAAACCTAAGGGAGGGAAATGGTGGAATAAGGTCATGAGGTTCCTTTTCTAGATTCCTGTAAATAATTTTTTTTCTCTGGGATATTTTAAACAACTACTTATTTGCTGATGTTAAGGCTACCTTTCCCTTCAGCTATATGAGTTCCCAGTACTCCTGGGCATCTCACTTCTCTAAGGGCTGAATCTTCATGGGCAAACTCATTTTTTCACTGCAGCATTGGGGCCCTTTGCCAGTTGGCTCTTGCTGGGGCCAAATGCAAATATCTAATTCTTCTCTGAGACTATCTCAAATCCTAAAGAGCCTACCCTTTTCCAAAGGCTACCCTTTGCAGGGCTTGTGGTCTTTATAGAACAGATGCCTCTCATGTACCGAGGGAATGATTTTGCTATAATTTCCTGTGTTGTACATGGAAGAAAGAGAGGAGATCAATAATATAGACTGGATGACTTATTGAATTCTCTTTCAGACCTATTTTTCTATGATTCCACTGTCACAGAAACATGGGTGGGAAGCATCAAAGGCAGCAGGGCTGCAATGAGTTCTGGTCTTCACAGAGAATTTATGTGGGGTTTGAAAAATATTTGGGTACACATTAGTGAAGGCTTTGTACTGGCAATGCTGCAAGGATTCTTTGTTGCAGGAAACTAAGAACTGCTGGGAGTTCTGGCAGGAAAATCAAATAATCACCACAAATTCAGATTCTGCAAAATGATACAAATATGTAAGCACACAGTTTGATGGTTGAACCGAGCAGAGTTGAAAGTGATAAATATGTTTGTCTGCTACAGATGTGACTCTGTCAGGTGGAGAACATTTTGAAACCAAGTATTGGACACTGCTAACTCCCAGAGCTAAGTTGACATAACACTTAGCAGGTTCATGCCCAGAGTAGTGCAGAATAACAAGGAGGAGAATGAAACCACATAGAGGAACCTCAAAATGACCTCCCAAAAAAAATTACTTTTGTTCTGAAACTATATCTTACTCCTGAAGTTTATTCCAACTCTATGTTATTTTGCTCTAGGCTTCTTTACACGGTACATTTACTTCTGGCTATTGTGTGATCACATTCTTCTAGTTTTCTCTACATTTGCATTTATTTTTCACTCTCCCTAGTCATTATGGCTTGTTAATCCCTTTAGGCAAGACCATATTTGTGGCCAGTAGCATCTCTCTGCTGGTCTTTTCTCTTGATCCACTTGTGAACTTCTGCTATTAATGACAAAAACCTAAACCTGATATTTCCTCTGGGAATATGGGAAAAAATGAATATAAGGCCTCTTGCTTCATGTGTCAACTGTAAATAGACTGCTCTACAAAATGTCTTGGACAGAAGAAGTAAAATTATGTTACAATCAGTGGGCATTTAATTGACTATAGGTTCTGGAAATGCTTATTTTTTTTTCTAGAACAATGAATAAATTCAAGAACAGCATTCTAGCACCAAACTTGTTATGAACTATTAACTTACTTTTCTGTCTTTAGAAGTTAAGATTTTCAATGGGAGTCAAGTGCCTAAAATACTCATGTAATTTGTTTCCATTGGTGAATTATGTGATTAAAGCTGCTTAGATTATATGAAAATTAATTATTGGTTTGAGCCAAAACTTTGGGTTCAGAGAGTTCAAACTGAATAATTCTGAAACTAAAACCAGAGTTAATTTAACAGTTACTATACCCCACCTCTTCAGATAGGATGAAACCCAGAAAGTCAACTTGCCATATACGAAAGATCCATAACTGAATTTTACTGTCTGAACCTTAATCCATCAGAGAAGAAATGATGCAAAAGGTGCAAATGATGCAATGTGGTGTACGTGTTGCCTAAAATTTGCATATGAGGAGCAGCAGACTTAGTTTAGTCACAGGAGGGTCTGTGTCTCAGAGTAAAGGTCACAGTCCCACACATTCCCCGTGTTTGAGGATGTGGTATTAATGTAATGCTTCCTGGCTTTTAGCAGTCTGTGCCATAAACATTTACGAAATCTTTAAACTGCAAGTTTTAGTCTTTTAAAAAATATTATGGCTTATAATAGTTTTTTAGAAGAGAAGAGTATTGACCGGATAGTGTTAGTTGCTAAAAAAGCCTAATGATTCCCTGAGTCATGGAAATTTTGAGCTTTTTGTTTTTACAGGAGGGATATATCACTTTCCCCTCTCTTTGCATCTAGCTGTGATTAGAATTAATGTATCATTATTAGTTCAGCCTTTATTGGGGCACATTTCAAAATACAGCCATTGAACATTCAGTTATGATTTTGTAGGAACTACAAAATTTTGCTTGCACCTGCAGAGGATGCATGACATATTTAAATGAGATACATTGGATCCCATCTTCTGCAAAATTTTCGTGACTTCAGAGGGGCTACTCTAATTTACCCTGCCTCCAGAACTGCTCAGTCACAGCCTGCATGCTTACTGCATGTGGAACACAACAAGTTTGTTGAGAGATCTAGATATATCCTGGACTGTGAGGACGGAGATTTATCTAAGTGAACACTCTTTGCAAAGACAAACAGAGGATTGACTTTCAGCTACTATAAATTGGTATAGCTGCAAGGGCATTATACCTATGCACATTTTTTAAAGATATGGTCCAGCAGGTTTTATAGCTTGTTGACTGAATGAACAAAATTCCTGTAATAAATTTAAAGACCTTTTTGAATGTGTGGTTGTCTTTATAATTAGTTTTTATTTCCATTGTCTCTGTTTGTTGCCATTAGGCCCCTTTGACATCAAAATAAGAGGATAAAACAAAGCAACAGTTTAGCATATACTGAAATGGAAAATACAAAAAAGCTTAATAAATACACTGTCTGTGTAAGTGACAACATCTGGAATAGCTTTGTAGCCAAGTGCCTTGAAATTACCTCTTAAATACAGTTCTCAGTAATCAAACCCAAATACATGCTAATTCAGAAAGCTCTAAGATGTTACAGTGAAAACATCTTTTGAAAGAACTTCCCTTCCTTCATAAGCTGAAGATGCTGTTCCCATTTACTTTTGCTGCATATTTACGATTACTACTTTCTATCAGTCTGCTGGATGACTTACTAATGTTAAGAGTATAAAATAATGGCAGGTAACTAGGTAATCGATGCATTGTATTTCTGGAAGTCAGCCATTCATTCCTTAAAATACACATATCATGAAATTCTGTATAGGTTTAGTAAGAATGCTTTAAATTCTTTAAAATTAAAGAATGAAGACTTTTACTTTTGAAAGAAAAAAAACAAAAACAAAAACAAAAGCAGTGTTCTGAACAATTACTCTAATGGTGTAAGGTAACAAATTTGGCTTGTTGGCCCTTTCCAGAGCATTATCAAATGTAGAAAGGATTGATAATAAGGAGAGCAGAAGTCTGGTTGGACTTGCGTCAGTATCTGTAAACCGTGCCCAGTGTACCCAATACGACCTATACTATACCCTGCTTTTGAGCCGTACTCCACCAGACGGAGTGGGCACAGCTTTTGCACTCATGTCTTTGCATGCACTGCACTCTGTGAGGAGACTTAAGCATGTCCCTCTCCTACAGGCCTTCATGGCCTAGTTCAACATTTCAGTGGTACCTAAAGAGAAGCACATGTATCAATTGCACAATTTGTGTTGGTAGTGCACATTAATTTCAACTGGTAGCCAGTTGCTGGGAGGAAGGACCTAGAGATAAGGAAAAAGTCATCTAAAAGGAGAGAGAGGACTAATGGGAAGGTGGATGGAACACAGGACTAAGGCCAAAATGAAGGAAAAAAAGTGGCTGAAAGGAAAAAAAAAATCTCATAAATAACAAATATTTCAATGGTAGTATTTTTAAAAGTAAATTAAGGATTGATTCAGTTACCCTTGTAACGTTTGAGATTCCCTGCAGTACCCGCAGTATCTCAGACATCCAAATGGCACTGGCCAGTATGACATGGGACTCATAGGAGAGACATACCCTTTTCCAGCTGAAGCTGGAGGCCAGGTGGAATAGACTGGGCATCTCTGTAGATCTCTGGGCATGACTGTAGATACTTGGGAGTGAGCTATATAATTTATCTTTTAGTCTGTAATGGATGCAGGAAAATAACAGCATCTGTTTTTGACATGGCTTGCACACTTAGGGCTATAAGAGGTCTGTATGCAATAACATTCTCATTTCCTAGACTCTGTTTACAACGTAGCTTTTAGGTAAGAGTTGTGCCACTGTAATTATGGAATAACAAAAACCACTCAGTGTAGCAAGAGAGTTACAGGTATGGTGGCATTTAGACATGCTATGCATGTGTACTGTGAAATAATATGTTGTTTTAGTTGTGGCAGTAATAGGACGTCCATGAGCAGCTGGCAGTACAGTGTCTAGCAAGGACCTAGTGGTGCAAAAACAACGGTGCTTTGGGAAAAGAATGAGACTTATGATATTTCTAGTTTAGCCACTTTAGTGGCAAACTATATCTGCTCAGGTAGCTTTTGTGAAAAGATAGTGTAATTGTGAGGCCTTGGGGTCTTTAAGAAGGTAAGAAAACCACAAGCACTTCCTTTTCTCAGTAGCATTCTGAACTATGACCACTGGAAACCACAGAAGCTTTACTTCTTTCTGGTTTTCTTTTTACTCATTTCACAATTTCTTATGTTACTGGCAGCTGTTTATTGCATTTGGCTCACTGGTCTTTTATCACCCTATGTTCATTTGGCCATTACTGCTTTAACTCATAGCTTTCATGGGAAGTCTGGAGGAGGTCCTGAACTCAGCCCTCTTGAGAGCCTCATGCTTTTTCTTCTTGCCTTGTGATGTAGAGCCATCCATGTACCTGTTTGGTGGAATAATTTTTTTTTTGTGGACTTACTTCAGTCCTAGATGAGAGAAGGGAGAAGAGGAAAGAACATCACAAGGAGTCATAAATAATTACATACTCGAGACAAATAGGGTCTGTGCTGTAACATGTCTGGTACTTTAGGCTCCTGTTCATCTCACCAAGGCACATCTCAACAAACACTGCTGCTGCTGTTGGCTCAACAGGACAGAGGCTTCTGCATTCTGACAATAAACATACATGCAAAGTTAGAGAAAAGGGAAAATACCTGCATCAGACCTTCTTCATAATTTCTTTCCTGACAGACAAAGCAGCTTAGCATAGCTACATCGGGCCTGTATTTTTGCAAATATTATTTCTTTCAGGTGAATAGTCCAAGCTGTATATTCAGAAATAAATTAATTGTTCTTCAGCCCCCTCAAATATGTGGTACAGTAAAAATCAACTAGTCAAAGTAGTCAGGTATTTATCAGTGGTGGTCTTGCTGTTTTTAATTCTGCTCTTTGTCAAAAACCTAACAGTTAAGCTATCCTGATTTTGGACAGTTATTTAATAATGCACTCCTATGGGCGAGAGTATTAAACATACCCACTCAGTGAGAATGATTTTTTTTTAAAAAAACCTCATAGCTGTGAAAATTATCACACATATAAGGCAGCAGATCTGACATGTGGCTGAATAAAAAATATATTTGCATTATTGTTCCTGTCATAAAATACTGTCTTAGTTTTTTCCCTCTGCCTTACACCAAGAATTTACATTTTGAATACCATTTCCTTAGAGATTCGATTTTCTCTATTAGAGAATACCCTGCATCTCTCTGTCTTTAATAAAAAAGCATATTAGTACAAAAAGAAACAAAACACTCTGTTCATTGTGAAAATGAAACTTTTAGGAGAATGGGAATACAGACATTGCATTCATTTTTTTCCCCTAAAAATGCTTGATTCTTTTGAGGTGCTAAGCACCCTGTATGACTGGTAATTGAAGAAGCTCAGTCTCATGGGGGCTGGGTTCCCATTTGGTTTTAGACACAAAAATATTATGCCCTTTTTGTTCTCTATACTGTAGTAGATTATGAAACAAATGAGAGAGGCAATACTCTGGAAAAAGAAATCCTCTTTTTATTTCACCATGTAATTACAAAAACAGGGGAAGCTTTTCAAGGTTCTATTTTATAAACAAAAGACATGCCAAATTGCCTAGATCTGACAAAAGTTTACTTAAGTAAGGACATCATTTACAAATAATTTTCACAAGATTTTTGCTAGACATGTGAAAACTAAACCCTCATCTTTTTTATTTGAAGATATATCCATGAGTGATCCCTTATTCTGGAAAGAGTAGATCAGACAGAAATATTGACTTACTCCAATTGCTTGCAAGTGCCACTACATTTCTCAGTAACTTGTGAACAAGGTATGCATTCCCGATACAGCGAACCAGTATGGGCTCATGGCATTTTCAGAAAAAAATGAACTCAACATAAAGATTCCCAACCTCCTAAGAGGTTACTTTTAACAACAAACAGAAGTGTTTTGTTTCTTTCTGTAACGGCAATGTCTTAGAAAATAATATATACCAAAACACCACATTAAAATAACAATATTAACATTGCAAGTCAAGCATTTATAAATTATGAAGTCCAAGAACTGCAAGTTCCCAGTGCCACCTTAATTCAGTCTCCTTATGAGTGTGCATTATGATAAATTATGTAATTGCTTACTCTTCTTTGCACAGGATCTGTGCCCCATGGGCTCTTGCCCAGTCAGTCTCGGTATCACATCTTGCCTCACTCCTCGTCTCAGCACTTTTAAATCAAGATTCTTGGAAATCTCCTTCTTGGAAGTGACTGAAGCGCCTTAGCTGACACTTTCCCCAGCAAAAGTCCCTGAGGTATACACAGCAGGGAATGCTTCAAATGTGCAAATAGTTAAACTTGGCAAAGCTATAAGCAGTTGGGAATGTGTTCTTATACGGTCATAATAAACTATAGAAAGCACAAACTAGTTCTACTTTTACTTAGCAATATGAGAGTCTGTGTTGAAGGTAGGGTGTCTGGGGCCCAACAAAAGATAAGACGTTAGTATAACCCGTGTTCACAGCTACAACATAAACAGTGAAGCATAGTCTGGGGTTTCGTTTCAAGTTATTGCTGGCAAACTCCCATTGTAATAACCAGCATTCCAAATCTATCCTTCAATTACAGACCCAGAAAAAAGGAAAATGGTTAAATTGCTTGAAATATTGAGTAAAACTTGCAGTTAAACATTATCCCTTTCCCTTTTAGCTGCAGGGAGTTTTTATAGGGAAATTCCCTTCTTTGGCTATCTTTTAGGTTATATTAAAACCAGAAACAGTTCTTCTGGGACAAAAAGAGAAGATAGCTGAGCTGGTTTGGAGTTCCTAGATTTTCTGTTGCTACTCACTCTGATCCTGTTGTCTGGAGCACAAAAGAAGACACATGTCCAAAGAAGGGGTCAGAAAAGAGAAACAAGCCAGAAAATGCAACTTCCGCCTGAGGTGCTGACTCAGACATTCATGAGTGGAGGACCTCAAGCACAGCATATGTTCTGATCGGCCAGATAGAGATGTGGAAAAGTTACGCCAGCATCAATTGGGGTGCTTGCTTTCAGCTGCCTTTTGTCCATTTTACATCACTGTTACAAAAGATGCCATGTGTATGAGACAAGGGGTGAGGGGGAAAGAACAAGAAAGCAAAAACTGAATAGGAAAACCCCTATTCTCCTCCTCATTTTACCCTCCAGATCCCAGATGGTTGAGAGCAGAACCTTTGGCTTTCTGATGGAGGTGGAGTTGATGTGGTCAGACTGGCTCCTTCAGCCTAGCCTGAGCTGGGGTTTCACAGTGAGGCCCTTCACCCCCCATGACATGGGAGAGTGCGCTTCATTGATTTCAGCTGTAAATGTTTCCTCTATGTCTCAAGTCTTTCAGCTTGTGGTAACCTATGGCTTCACTACAAGCCTTGAAATTCCACTATTGGAAGTAAGCATCAAATCAACTCTCTTTTTTGTTATTTTTTTTCAGTAACCTTTCTTGAATTTATTGTTTTGTAGTGCAAAGTATACAGGCATCACAGAGAGCAGACATGCAAATGTTAAAAGAGGAATAGGACAAATTGAATAGTTCGTTGTTTATCTTAGTCTTACACAACAGTCAACAGATCAAATAAAACCATTCTTCACTCAAGTCTCAAGCTTGTTCATTAAATTCTTAGTATAATTAAGGAACAAAGTATAAACTTGACATTATAAAAGGATGGGAAATGTTAATGGCAATTCCATTCCCAGTACTTGAGAATATGTTATTCTTTTTCTCACTGTTATTCTACCAGTTATCTTACAAGTCTTATTCCTTAGGGAGTTGTGCTTACAAGATTTGCAGCTCTGAGCAAACTCTGGATGGGAACATATTCAGACTTGCTGGCATTAATCAGAGAAGCCTCCATATCCATGGCAGCATTTAAAGCTTTGTCACTATAATTTTTCACCTTTTTTTTTTTTTTTCTATCAATCCTGCCTTTGCAACTGCCTTTCCTTGATTTGGTTGCTTGGTGCAGTCAGAGGTTGTTCAGAAAGTTTTTGTTCTGTAGGCTCATGTGATTATATTATTCTCATATGTTGTCAGATGTAGTTTGTGCTCCTTTTCTCTTGGAATAGACTTCACATCATAGACAGACAAAGCCAAACTACCATATTGGAACTGCTGGGTACAGCATCCCAGATTTCTCTGATCTTGGATCTTGGATAGATAGACTAGATCTAGTCTGAATAAATAAGATTTGGGCTCCACTGCATCAAACATGGTGTTGTAACTGACTGTGAAACAGTCCTTGCTATGACTAGCTTCCAATTCAAGTTGATAAGACAGGAGAAAAAGATATGTAAGACAGTTACAGTATATAGCCAAGGGTATTCAATTGTTATGAATGTGTCTACGTGTGCATATTTTTTTCCTTTTATTTTGGGTAAGAAAGTGCTGATGTAATCTATTTACATAGTCACACTGTTTCTGCAATATACGGAGCTTTCTGGACTGGTTTCTGCTGTAAGTCCAGCAGTCTGTTACCGAAATGTAAGGAACTGTAGTAGAAAATCATGTCCTCCATTCAAGTATTGGATACCTTTGATAATTAACATTGGTATGTATTTTAATAATAGCTTTTTATGACTTACGCTGTTCAGCTTTTATCTTTTAGTCAGATTCTAGAATTAACCTGGACTGATTACTTATTCCTTTAACAGCCAGTTTTACTTTCTCTTTATATAATATTTCTCTTTGTCTGGAAAAAGTATGAATTAATTCCTCTGTTCTTCCTTTTTAACAGCATAGTCAGAAAAAGAAAAGATAGAGGGAGAGGAAAGCAAAGAGGAAGAGGAGGGAAGAAGAGAGGAAGAAAGAGAACATCTGGTGATACTTGTTCTTTTACTGCTCACATGATTTGTTTGGAAAAAAGCCAACAATTAAACTTATGTTTTTGAGGTTGAACATTTGATATGGTGGCTTTAAAAATTTGGAAGGAAATTTTGGATACTTCTTATGTATAACGAAGCCTTGGAAAGTCAGCCCAATGAGCCTGGCAGATGCTACTTACAGTTTCAAAAGATTAATTGATGCCCCAAGAAAATGTGTACGGGTACAGTGTCCCTTATGATTATAGTGTCCAGGACTGGCCAAGCTGCTTGTGGAGTGGTTATGGTTGGAATCGATGTGATCAGGAATATGTTGTTACTCAGTCGTGTGTTTCTACTTTTTTTTTAAATAAAAGCTGCTTCCAAGCAGAGGGAAAAAAAGTCTGCTTGATTCTGCTAGCTTTTTTTCTAATATCTATAGTGCAATACAACACTAAAAATAAAATATTATATAGAAATACATTACCAAAACTAGAAGCCTGTTGTTATTATAGCATCTACATTGGTTGTAGCTGATCATGCAGCTCACATTGCTGGTGTTTAAGGAACAGAACAATGCAGTAGTACCTTCAGCAGCCAGAGGAAAGGCATGGAGGAACAGAAAATATTAAATCATGCTGATGGACCAGATGCTGCTTGTATGAATGTAAGGAGCAGCTTAAAGGTGGGGATAGATGTGGAAGGGATAAAAACTCTATTACTGGCAAACCAAAGAGATCATTGAACATGGCTTGTCTCATTTTCATGACATTTTTATAGCGAGGTTTTTTGTTATTACAATATTATTGAGATAACTTTGATTTGTATGTTATTTTAAGAGTTACTTACACAGATTTTTTCTCTAAGAGTAAGCGTATGAGAGATTTGCATTGTGTTTGAAGGGGCAAACAGCTTTTTGTGGCCTTCAAGCCTGGACATCTGATGTACTTTAAAATAAACTGATGCTGCAGTGTAAAAATATTGGGGGTTTGTTGATGTTTGATTTTGCTTTAAAAACCCTTTACTTTCTGCTAGTGAGGGCTCATTAACTATAAGATTTGCACTGTAAACGTTGCAATGTAAGAGTAGGCTTTGAAGTGACAAGCCAAGACTTGTTAACTTCTATTAAATTTTTGTTATTTCATTCTGCTAACTTTCTCTGTCAGCCTCTCAATTCTCCTTTTATATGTATATTTTACTTAGCTGTTTAATACTGACTGTAAGTCCTGTTGGGAAGATGTTACTACCTTTGCTTATTGCTTCAATGTGTAACATGATGGAATCTTGATCTTGGATTGGTTTTTATGAGGTTCATAATAAAATAGACATTTGTTCAGTGCTGAGTTGACTAAATAAGTCAAGTCACTTGAAATACTTAATCATGAAACTGTTAGATCCCTCAAATACCAAGAAAATCATAGACAAATTTCTGAATCAAACTTTTAAAAAGCATTTTTCTTGCTAGAAATTTGTTATTTCACCTTTCATCCTGGTCTTAGATAAAAATATTTAAGTTCTGATCATGGAACGGTTGCAGTTGAGTAGAGGTATTGTTTAAACCAGTCAACATCTTGGATCAGTCCTTCAGACCAAGTAATTTTTCGTTACTGCTTTTTTCCAGAGTTGAAATAGGATACTTGAATATTGTGAATATTATCAACTGTTGTAAGACAAACATGGAATTCCCTGACAAACAGCTAAAACAAGACATTGTGAATTGCTTTTTTTGGCTGCTGTGTCTTCAGCTGGGGAAACAGAACCCTTAACTTGGGAAAGACAGATTGAAAGTCTTCTGAGGCCATGTTTTGAGAAATTTGGGTGGGTGGTCTCTGCACAACACTTTGTTCATTTACATGTACTGTTTACTATTTTTTCATTGTGAAACAAGGGATTTGTATGTGTAGATTTGTAGTTAGGCTGACACAGTTGTTCACATGTATCAAAGCTTAGTTGTCTAAATACAGTTATAGCTTCCTAACATATATTTCTTTAGAGATAAACTTTAGTTATTAGTTACTTTGAAGATCAATGTTATAAAAGCCTGAACAGTCTGAATTCAGCAGCAGGAACCAAATTTCCATTGTACAAAATATCAAACTGTGAAAAAATAAAACCCAAATGTTCTTTTATCCAGCTGATTCGTGGGTTCCCAGAACATTACCTTTCCTTCAGGCCCCATGTTAAACGTGATTATAAATAGAATTTGGCCCTTCAGGACTCACATTTCTCTGTATAACATTGAGTGCAATACTAATGTTGTAATGTTAGTGTTTGATGACAGGAGTAATTTTCAGAAAGTGCCTTTTACATGGCACTGCCATATTTTAATTTAATTAAAATAAGTCTGCATGTTTTTGAAGTATTTTAAAAACAGACAAAAGAAGTATGCCTTTGAACTAGAAGCTAAGAGCAAAATTAAGTTAGATTTTCTATTCCAGCTTTGAATCTTATACCAAGACACATCAGAGTCTCAGTTCAACAGGGCTCAGGAAGCTTAAACAAGAGTCTGTCTCTGTTCTTATTAGCTCAATGTAACTTCAATCACTTAACTAGAATTAGCTTTAATTTAGGGTCTCAGCCAAAAGAGAATTTAAACACGTCTTTAATTTTAAGCCTATGAGTAGTGGGACTACTGATATACTTCAAAGTAAGTACATGCTCTGGAATTTGCTGAATTAGAGGCTTACCATGTCAGAAATCAGAAAAAAGGCAAATTTCTATTCAAGTAATATTTTAACCGTATCAGTCTAAAATCAGACAAGCCAAAAAGACAATCTCTTTCTTACTGTTTAGATAGGGCCTAGTGGTAATTGTAGTGAAAACATAAATTCTGAAGATAGCTTAGAAGATATCAGCTTCTCTGTGTGTTGTTAGACTAAATAAAACATATGCATGTTTACTAGTGGGTATGCCATTTCTTTCTTATGGGCCAAGCACACTGTTGGAGGCATACATTTTGGAAGAGATCAATATTTTCAAATACCTCACTTTCACCATAAAATGCTTGTCATATAATTAGGAAGACTTTGGAAAAATCTGGCTGAATTAAATTCCAAAAGTTTGGAAGACATATTCAAAAGCAGAATGGTATATCCTATTCATTACCAGGGTGTACTAGAAAAATACACGCCTTTGAAAAGCTGACTTTTGATCTCATATGATCTTTATTAACTCCTTTTGGCTATGTATTCCTGCTTGCCATTCTAAAACTTTGTCTTTATTTCCTGCCTTCTCAGAGAGGTTTAGTACCTACCAAGGCTGCTTTACAGTGTACAGGGTTATGTTTTATAGCAGGCTTTCTTTTCTAGTATAGCTTCTCTGATTCTGACAGTTCTCAGAGTTGTCCACTGCCGCTTAGACTGGGATTATCTATTTACACTGTTTTGTGCTAAACCGTGCCCACTCTGCAGCTCCTCATCTCGCATGGCAGCCCCATGGTAACTGTTTTGCTGAGCACTGCACATTATAGACTTAGTTCTTCAGTGTGACATTCAAATGTCTTTTCACCCCATTAGCAGAGATGCTCCTTAATAAATTTGTGCCACAAAATTGTTAAACATAAAAAAAAATGGGTATTAACCAGCAAAATCTAGTAAATAAGATTTCACGTTGCTGGAACATTTGTCCGTGCAGGTGGACTCTGAAATCTGAAATGTTCTAAAATAATTATTACACATAAATATATTTAATGTAGTTGATTATATTAATTGCAATATAGTTAAGCAGAATTATAATTAATTATATTGTGGAATTATTTCTGGGAAAATCCATTCTCATTCAGCTGCTTCTACTGAGCCCTCATTCTACTTCTCATCAGTGGATACTAGGATCACCCAATATTTTTTATGTAAAAATGCATAGATTTCATTATTGACTTCATGGATGTCATGATTAATTCCTTTTACTGTTAGAAGAGACCTGAAAAAGTATGGCAGTTTTATGTAGTTATCAGACTAGCCACACCTCCCTTTTGAATACAGATGCTTTTCAAATCCTACTAAATGTCACAGATACTATTTCTTTTGATTGCAAAGGGTAACAGATCTCAGTAATATTTATCAAAAAGTTCCTTAAAGTTCTTTTCTGGATAAAGAGCACAAATATTAGATACTTGCACTAAAAATGTATTTGACATACTGTAACTAAATCTTTGCATGTAACTGAGCACAGGAAAAAATAATCCCAACTTAAACTGGGAAAACACAAAAATCACAGTATAAGTCAAAATATATTTGTGTGACCATATTTAGTTCTCATTTTCTGCATAAATCCCTTTGCAAAGTAACTCTTTATTACTAGAAGCAGATTATACATGGTATTTCAATCCAAATTTTCCCATTTACTGTCTCTCAATAGTTACACAAGTCATGTGTAGTTGTATTACTCCTTGACTTGTTGATGCACGAAACTTACAAATTAAGTTTTCCAGTTAAAAATACGGTACAATTTTCAGTTTTGGTAAACACATATAAAGTGTGAGTCTTTAGCTGAGGTAAATGCATCAATACTAATGTAATTGCACTGTCAATTACAGACAACTTGATAATACAGATTAATATTTCCTCCTTAGTTAGAATGAATTAAGAGAAAAAAATCTGCTATTTGTTTGAAATTTAGAAATTAGTACTACAGGTTGGTCTTTAAACTCCAGAGAAAAATGAATTAGACTTTATTTTAAAAATGTGTATTTATATCCACAGAAGCCTTTCTGACTTGAACAATTTTCAAGTTTATTGGAGCAGAATTTTTTGCATGAAGCTAGGGAAACTGTATTACAATGTTTACAAGTAGAAAGTATGGGATTTACTTTTGACCAAATACTTATCAAAGAAAGGAAAAGAATAAACCTGGACTGACTTATCTTTCTCATTAGAACCTATCCCAAGGCTGTCCAACTTTTATGATGATTGACCCAAGGAACAATTGTGAATTCCCTTTTTGTAGTTACATGCTTGTTCTAGTTATATGCTTTTTCTAATATTAGAAAGTTTTACCACATTTCAAAAGGTATACCTACTAAACCAAATCAAGATACAGTGTTTTTAAACAATTCACCACTTTATAATCTTCTTGGCAGGGACATCAGTGAAAGATATCAGAGTCTGAAAAGCATTAGGCCAATTTAAACAAGGCAACATTTTGGCCGATTTTCTAACTGGTATTATGCCAAGTCTCTTTCCCATGCTATGGTTTTGGTGCCATTTTCCTTTTCTACCTATAATGTGCTATATATGCACCAAAATGAGAGGACTTTTAGTATTTGCAATGTTTGCTAGTCACAACACTCCAGGTGTTGCTAGTCACAACACTCCTTGCTTCGACAGGGATGCCATTTTCACTGTAGCAAGTCAGACTAATGTTCCGTAAATGGACCTGAAAACAGTGTGGCTTGCAACCTTAAACTGTCATGTGTGGGATAATTAGCAATTGTTAGCAATCTTGCTATTTACATGTGGTGAATTATTAAGGCAAAATCCTTCATAGCGATAGTTATGTTTAGACTAGTAATGTGATGAGCCAGGAAGAAATGGAGAGACATCTCTGAATGACCTATGCATGGAGAAAGTGTGAACTGGAGTTTGAACTTTATCAGACCACAGACAAACCTACTTGTTAGTCAAAATTGCTCTCTACTAGACAATCTTGCTATAGTTCAGTAAAGTATTCAGCCAGCCACAAGACAAAGCCACTGGAAACCAAACAGTAGTTCTGATGGTTGTAGAACAACTTTAATTTTATGCAATTAATCTCAGATGGGAAACATGTGCACTTTCCTTCTGTAAGGTCTTGCAGAATGATAGGCTGTCTAAGGGATAATAGCTTTGTAAGAGGTAGGTCATGCTAGGAGCTAGGTTGCTTTCTAAGACCTGTTTAATTTTTTTCTATTTATTTTTGTTATTTAGAAAATGTTTTTAAAGGTGCTAATGATCATAAGTAAACTGACCTGAAGAGACATACAAAATGTCTCTTCTAAATAATACACGTTCTTGCCTAGGTTTCTCCTAATTGTTCCTTCTGTGAACCTGCTTTTGCCATATCTCTGCTGTTTGTCTCATTTTTCTGCTAAAGAAGACAGGAAATTGAATTTCTGGTGGGTGTAGCTACAAAAAGAGTATTTTTGTAAGTGTAAGCTGCTGATTATCCTCCCTCCTTCCACCTCTTCAAGAGCAGTAAAGGTTTGCTGTGTGACGCGCAGTGAAGAAGGAGTACTGCAGAGCCACCTTCCTACCCTTGTTTTCCGTTGAATTTACTCTCTCTGTGGCTGTCATCCTTCTTGCCTAGGAGATTACATGGCCCCTACCTTCCTATCCCTTGAAAATTTATTTTCTAATACCGATATCTGAAACTGGTACTACAGGAGTGTCAGTGATTTTAATTAAGTGGTATCAGGTGAAGATACACTGTTTGAATAATCTGTGATGACTGCAGCAGTCCCTGCTCTCCTCAGCTGCATGGTGTGACTTGGCAGGGCTCTGTTCAGGGCACAGTTCAGGTCTCTTGCAGATATTCTCTTTACATGTGACTCCGAAGTAGTGAGTTACTCCAGGTGCCAATGCTTTCAGCTAGACAGCTTGTTTCTAGGATTTTCCTTTTGTTTATTTATCTGTTTCATTTGCAAGGAACATTTTACTGAGTGACATGTTAATATGCTCTGTTGGTGATTCTCTGACAACTCTTGTTGTTATTCTAAGTACAGTTGCCTGAGTTTTAAGCACTTAATTTTAAATGTTTCAGAAGGTTGGTTTATAAACTAAGTAGGCAAAACACATCAGTCATTCTAAAGAAGGACAATCCCTTTGAGATAGAAGAAAATTTTTGTACCAAACTACGAGTTACAGTGAACCTGAGGTTTGGGACAAGAGGAGATTTGGAAGGAATGTAAGGTACCCCAGCTAAGTACTTGATCAAAAAGTTTTCCATATTGCAGTTCTGATTTTGAACTATATTTACCTAGTTTTTTTCCAAGATGCAGTGCTTGTAAGAATGACCTGCCGAATCAACCCAAAATTCTGCCTGGTCCCGCGTCTCACTTCTGACTGTTGCTGATGGCAGATCATAAGATCAACTTACAAAAACATACTCGCTTGGTATCACCTCCCAGCTTCTGAAAATCTTGGTCATAGGGACTTATTGAGATGGATATGGTGTCACTATTTTTAACTACTGTTGTGAGTATTTTCTTCCTCATTTTGTATAATAACTTTTTAGATCTTGGAAAACATTCAGCATCCACAAAGTCTGTGGCAAACCAAAAGCCTGTTTTTACCAAAAGTCTGTTGGGAAGACTGCTCCTTTCCCACCTAATACAACACTTGGACAAGAACAGAGCAAAAGCTATTTGTAAATACAGCGGAATCCTTCAGAAAAGGATCAAAATAATAATAAATAAACTTATTACAAAGCTGGTACTAGAATTATTTTTATAATTTTTATGTGACTGCTGATGACAGCAAACTAACTTTTCAAATTTATAACATAAGTCGGGGCCATTATTGCTGTTGTTTTTCATTTAATACAACGTAATTTTATACAGTATGCAAGAAATCAGGAATTTTGTTTCCCGTCTTTTTCGAGTATTTGCCTCTTGGCAAGAGTCTTGTATGACAGGCACTTTCCACTTTAGAGTACGTATTTTTGGATGGGAATATCCAGTACTATTATTTAGACAGAAATAACATCTTTCCAGTTACTATAGAGGTATAAAGTTAAGGCTGCTGCACTAAAGAGATCAAAATGGGTATAAGTCATTCTGTGTGCTCTGTAGTTTTTAAACTTTGTAGTGAATTGTATATTTGTCTGCTTGGTGAGTTTTCTCAGGGCTTGCCACCTCACTGTGAGAAGAATGGCACGGATGGCATTGGTCCAACACCTGAGCTGGGAACTCAAAGTTTAAAGCTCTTTTTTAGAGGAAAAAGCACTTTAAAGAACTGCTTTTAAAATAATTTAAATGAAAACAGAAACCACAGAATAAGCAAATGAATAGAAATAATTTAATACAGATACTGTGTGAAAGAAGTGAATAACTGGTAAAGATTTAACTTGTAAAGAATTTTCCAAAATGGGCTACAGTAAGCCTTTCAGCATTACTTCATCCCCTCCAGCATTCTCTGTGTATCTTTGCTACCTGCTCTTTAGATTTGGAGCAGCCTTTTTTCCTCTCTGTTGGTACAGTTTGTAGTTTGGGTGCCTGACGTAGGAACTCAGTATTGCTAAGTGTCTGTAACGGCAAGGATTAACAGAGCATCTGGGCAGAGGTAGAATAGAGTCTTGAGAAGTGATAGATAATTCCTTCCACTAAAAGAAAATTTAGGACACTGTCTACAAATTAAAGGGCTGTCTTACATAATAAGTCGTAAAGCTGTGAGATAAACAAAAAATAACTAAAAAATAGACTTGGGGCCTCTGCCTGCTTTACTTTTTCTATGGCAACCACACTGAAGACAGCAGGATTTCCCGAGTCTAATTGTGAGCAGAATTTGGCCCTCAAATGAAAAAAACATCTGGAACAATAATAGGTTTATTTACATAGCCACCAACTTCCAACCCCTCCAAGGCGCTCAAGGCAATGCTCAAGAAAGCAAATTACAATAATAAATAAAATAGATAAAAAATAAATTAAAGCATCAGAGGACACAGAAAATATCTTGGAAGAAAATGATTTTTTCCAAGAACAACTTCAATTAAGTTGAACTAGACAATGAAGACTAAGTTTTTTAGTATACAGCTGTGTTTAAAAACCTGCAAATGGGTGTGTAGAGAAAAAATATAAAAGTCAGGCAGGACATTGGAGTGTGAATTACCTCGGAGATTAGAATATGGCAAGAAGGGAGAAGGAAAGTCATCTCAGAGTCATGGACAGGACATGCTGATTATCTGAATGTTTTTACTCTAATTAAGATGTTTAGATAAACATTTGGCAGGATAGTTGCATTTGAAATCTAAATACAGTACCTAAAATGGAAAAATCTCACTGTAGCTAGCTGACAGCATTGGAAAAACAATCTGCTTCTTTTCATTTTTTAAAAACTCTTGTTAATTAACAAAGATACATTAAAACAAAAAAGATCCCTGCTTCTGGCTACATCCATTAATCTCCATGCAAGAGATCAGTATGTCTTTGTGATTACCTGTGTTTGGTTCCAGCGGACTTCTCCAGTACTGCTTAATCAGCTTGGGTGAGATGTGATTTGAAGTCTTATGGTCAGAGATTAATTTTTTTTCTCAGTCAAAAGTCTAAAAAGCCTTGACAGTTTGATATGACAGGGCACCATTGCAAAGCAACTTATCCTAGGTAATAAGAGTAAAAAGCAGTAAAACTGTGTTGTTGCTGTGTCCTGCACAGCTCCCTCACTAACGTACTCACAGCCATTTATTTCCATCTGCCATCAGGATGAGGATATCAAGGATATTTTGCCCTTATGATCACATAATACATAGCTACAGAATTGTGTTGTTTTCTTGCTTCAAACACATAACCTTTCACTTTCCTTTGCCAGTGCGTCAAAAAGAAGCGAGTCTTTGTTTTTAAATAGATAGGAGGCTGAGGGATCACCATAGCTACAGACTTCGGCATCCCATCAGGAGTTCACACAGAGTGTTTACTCTGGGCTCTAGCAAGTCACAGAAGTCAGATCTTAAAATTGGCATATTTTGATTCACATAAAAATACAGATTTTGTCTGATATTCACGTGTGTAAGGATGAAAGTCACCTTTCCTTCATTTAAAAAAGATACTAGAAGGAAAGACACAAAATAGAGTATTTATAAAAAACAAAATAAATTCAACTGTCTAAACCATTTCTAAAGTATGCGATAGACACAAAACACACAGTGGTATTTTCTGGCTTAGAGTCTGTCTTGGCACGATGTTTTGAAATTGGTCGTGGCTTTGCCACATGTAGGTAATGCAGTCATATCACACACTTGCCAAGAAAAACTTTCCTAACACTATAGACCATCACTTAAGATCTATGTGGGAAGGTAAATCCTTTTATAAACAGAAATGTCTTCAATACTTAGCTATAGTAGCATGTGTACACGCAGCTATGTACATTATAGCCCAGCTGGTAACAGTGCCTGTTATTAAGGTTGTCTGACACTTTATCATAAATAGCTGGAGGCTGTTTCATAATGACTTTCCTAAAGTTTGACCATTTGGGCTGAAATTTTCCATGCTGGGTTTCTGCTTCAGCTGGAATCTTTTTTTTTTTTGTGAAAATTTCTGCCAAAAATGGCCAGCAATTTCCAGGAATTATGTTAAGGAAAAATGTTTTCAGCTTTTAAAATTATTTTCATCATCTTCTCTTAGAAAAGCTCTAGCATGGTTTGCTCTGGAGGAGTGATTTGAGATCTGGAAGAATGATAGCCCTTGTGTCAAGAATGTGTTTTTAAATTTACCTATGAAAACCCACCCATCATTGATCTATTTACAATTGCAGAGGCATAGTTTACACATTCTCAGCAGTTAACTGTTAGAGTTTGGAAGTTAAAATTTCCTAGATGTTTTTCCCTCAGAGAGCAGGTCTGTTCCCTTCCCAGTCAGCAGATTGGGCTGTGAGTAATCAGTTCTTGCAGGGAAGCACTGTATGTGTTTTTGACAAGAGAAGAAATCATAGAATCATAGAATGGCTAGAGTTGGAAGGGACCTTCAAAGGTCATCTAGTCCAACCCCCTGCAAGAAGCAGGGACATCCCTGACTAGATCAGGTTGCTCAGAGCCTCATCCAGCCTGGCCTTGAACGCATCTAGGGATGGGGCATCCACCACCTCTCTGGGCAACCTGTTCCAGTGTTCTACAACTCGCATTGTGAAAAATTTTTCCCTAATATCCAATGTAAATCTACCTCCCTCTATTTTAAAAACATTACTCCTCATCCTATCACAACAGGCCCTACTGAACAGTCTCTCCCCATCTTTCCTGTAGGCCCCCTTGAGGTATTGGAAGACCGCTATCAGGTCTCCCAGGAGCCTCCTTTTCTCTAGGCTGAACAGCCCCAACTCTCCCAGCCTGTCCTCATAGGAGAGGTGCTCCAGCCCTCCGATCATCTTTGTGGCCCTCCTCTGGACCCTCTCCAACTGGTCCATGTCCTTCTTATGTTGGGGACTCCAAATGACACACTGGGATTTTGGGGTCTGTTCTAGAGTCAGTTTCAGAAGAGTCTGAAATTGTCCTGGTATTTTCCACAATTTAACTATATCGCACCATCCTCAAGTCACTCATACTCTTTTCCCTTGCTGCAACCTATTTGTCTGGCCAGTCTCAGTTCTACTTCCAGTCTGGGTCACCTGCTGCCTCATTTAGATGAGCTATTTCTCCTACATAGGCACCTCTTTCATTCTCTTAAACATTTTGCCTTGGCTTCAAACTTATTGTAGTTTAACTTCTTCAAAAGCTCTCTGAACAGTAGTCTCATTCACTGGTGAATTGAGTCAGGCCAGAACAGGTACATCCTGTACAGTGATTTTCTTTTTTTTTTTAGTACTCTGTGGAAAGGTTTCCAACAGTTTGTAACAAAAGTCTATTTGACGATATCTCAAAAGTCATATATGTGTTGCGAGGACCACATGGGACATCAAAATGCAAAATAGGTGACTTAGGATATTGTGTACAGTACACTTCTGAACAGCATACTTCTCATCTTAAATAAGAATTGTTGATGTTATATTTAAATTTCAGGTTTGCAGATTGTAGGCCACTGTACCATTTGCTTCCTGTGGTGCACCACATTTGAGAGAAAATAGGAAAAAATACTTTAAGACTATAAGAAACTACCCTTACCATACAGCCATTCATGGTTTATAGGGATAAGCTTATTAGCAAATATTATCACCTAGGTATTGTACCAATGTTTTTTGACCTGTTATTAAATACATGGTGGTAAAATATTCCATGAATCAATTATCTACTTTCAAGAATCTGTTTAGCTTATTATTTTACTCCTGAGTTAGATGGCACCAGGTGATGGCAGGATAGCTAGTAACTGATGAGATAATTTTCAGTTACCCAGATATTCTGCTCAAAATATATGGCTGGAAGAAGGAAGCAATTATCTTTAAAGTAGGATTTCAGGTACCCTATTTTAAGAGCCTCTTGGGTCACTCAACAAGCTAGTAGATAAACAAGTTAGTGAATGCATCATTTCACTTTGAACAAAGAGTGAAGAAGGGTGCAATGGCATTAAGAGAAGCAGTGGATGAATATGGCTGTCCAAGATGACAGTGCCTTCTACAGACCATAACCTTGTGTAACTGGGTACAGGATGCCAGCAACACCATGATCAGCCAGTGGTTTGTTGAGACAATGAAGTAGGCACTAGCTTTGGCTAGGGAAGGTTTGCCCTCATGATAATGCTTTATTAACCCTGTCCAAGATGGCTACTGTAGATTTCCCAAGTGTTGTGGGCACTGTGAAGTAGACTGGGTCTGTAATGATATAGCTAGCTGTTTAAATATGTCGATACTAAGCTGTATAAAATGACACGGCATGCTGCCTCATGGGAAGGATATATATTTAATATGTAGGAATGATCAAAGTTAGAATTCTTGTGTCCATAAAATTATGAGTGTGGCAGGGAGTTATTTATCCAGCCAGAAAGACTGTCAAAGAATGGATCCTCTAATTTCATCAGGGTGTTTTTGGAAGTTGGTTGTGCCATGAACATTCACACTTAGGTCTGATAAAACTGGAGTGAGTTTCTCAAGGAGCAGGACCTTTACTGCATATAAGGATCAACTGCTGATGGCCCTGCGGCATTATGATTAGTTCAGGAATCTGTTAGGCACTAGGTCTGTGGGTGATCTAGTTGCTAGATCTCCTATGGTCTCCAGAGGGTGGGGAAAAAAAAAAAAAGATGGGCTTTTAGAAGATCTGTTATTGTTGTAAACTAAGGAAGATAGGAGTATTCTAAAGAGTGAGCTGAATCGACTGCCTGAAATAAATTTATACTGAGTTAGGGATAAAGTGTAGGAGGCCCGTGTCCTTCAACTAGACTGACTTAAATGTCTGATAAAGTTGACCCTTCCTGTTTGGTTTGACTAATATTTCTTACCATAAGCTTACATCTTCTAATAATGCATGTAAAAGCTGACTCAGTAGGACAGACACCTGTAATCTTGTCATTCTTCATTTTTGGGAATATTAATTTTGTTTGAAATATGAACAAGAGAGACTAAGTGAGAAAGAGAAGTAAAAAGTAAGATTGGAAGGACTGTAACCAAGGAAAGAGATGAAAGAGAGAGATAAATAGCAGCGTCTCTGGGGCAGAGGAGAACCTCAACTGTTAAACCAGTGGGAAAGTCCTCCTACCCTTCCTCTTTTTTTTTTTTTTCTCCACTTCTCTGAAGTACTGTCAAGAATTTCAAGGTCAGCTATTCTCTAAGGGACATCAAGGAGAAAGAGAAATAATATTATTTAAAATACAGACTCTCATGAACCTTAAGTCATACATCTTGTGAAGGGGACCAAGGTCATGTTTTTTTCAGTGGGTATTAGGCAGTGCTGTTTCTGTTTTTTCTTACTCACCACAATCTCTACTTCTATGTCTTTCAGGGCTGTGTGGGAAAAAAGAAAGTGTTTGATGATCTCACTGACACACAGAGCTCATCAATCTGTTGCTGATCTTTCTCCTCCCTGAGATATCCCTGGCGGATGAAGTTCCCAAGCCACAGTCCATCATATTTGAGAAGTTGTGGCAGTCTAATAACTTTCCTGCTGACTAGGAAAGCGGAAATATAACTCCCGTATTTAAAAAGGGTATTTTAAAAGGGAAATAAGGAAGACCCGGCCAGTCAGTCTCACCTCTGTGCCTGGCAAGGTCATAGTGCTAAGGCACATGCAAAATGAGAAGGTGATTTGGGAACAGCCAATATGGCTTCACTAAGGGCAAATCACACCTGATAAATTTGGTGGCCTTGGACGATGGGGTTACAGCATTGGTAGACAAGGGACGAGCAACTGACATAATCTACCTGGACTTGTACAAAGCAGTTGACACTATTCCATGCTACATCCTTGTCTCTAAACTGGGGAGACAAGGATCTGATGGATGGACCATTCAATAGATAAGGAATTGGCTGGATGGTCACACTCAAAGAATTGTGGTCAATGGCTCGATGTCCAAGTGGAGACCAATGACGAGTGATGTTCCTCAGGGGACAGTATTAGGAGTGGTGCTGTTTAACATCTTTGCCGGTGATGTGGACAGCGGATTGAGTGCACCCTCAACAAGTTCACCAAAGACACCAAGCTCTATGGGGCAGTGGACATGCTGGAGGGAAGGAATGCCATCCAAACGGTCCGTGACAGGTTGGAGAGGTGGGCTCAAGCAAACCAAGGCCAAGTGCAAGGTCCTGCATATGGGTCAGAGCAATCAGGCTGGGTGGAGAATGGATTGAGAGCAGCCCTGAGGAGGACTTGGGTGTGCTGCTGGACAAGAAGCTCAACATGAGCCGGCAATGCATGCTTGCAGCGCAGAAAGACAGCCACATCCTGGGCTGCATCAAAAGAAGCGTGGCCAGCCAGTTGAGGGAGGTGATTCTCCCCTTCTACTCTGTGCTCATGAGACCTCACCTGGAGTATTGTGTCCAGCTCTGGAGCCTACAACATAAGAAGGGTGTGGACCAGCTGGAGCAAGTCCAGAAGAGGGCCACAAAAATGATCAGACAGCTGGAGCACCTCTCTTAGGAGGACAGGCTGAGAGAGTTGGGATTGTTTAACCTGGAGAAGGAAAGGCTCCAGAGAGACCTTACTACAGCCTTCCAGTACCTAAAGGAGGCTTATAAGAAAGATAGAGATGAACTTTTTAGCAGGGGCTGTTGTGACAAGACAAGGGGTAATGGTTTTAAAATAGAGGGAGGCAGATTCAGACTAGACATCAGAAAAATTTTTTTTTACTATGAGGGTGACGGAATACTGGAACAGTGCCCAGAGAGGTGGTAGAGGCCTCCTCCCTGGAAGAGTTCAAGGCCAGGTTGGACGGGGCTCTGAGCAACCTGATTTGGTTGGAGATGTCCCTGCTTGTTGCATGGAGTTTGGACTATATGACCTTTGAAGGTCCTTTCCAGCCCAAACTATTCTATGATTGTTAAGAACTGTGCTGGTTTTGTGTAGCGAGGAGTGCTACTGTGGCAGCTTCTGTGAGAAGCTACTAGAAGTTTCACCTTTGTCCAGTGGACTTGTCTGGGTCTAGAGAGGACCTGCCGCCACCCAGGGCCGAGCTAATTTGTGACAATGATAATGCCTCTGTGATACTGTATTTAAGAAGGGAAAAATAAAAACAAATCAAAACAAAACAAAACAAAACCAAAAGAAGAAGCAGGAGCACGAACAGAGAGAGGGAAGCATGAGCCTTGTGGGCCTTACAGCCCTCACCCTCCGGCCTCCTGCCAGGTGGCTGTCTGGGCCCAACTTGACGTGGCTTGGCTGAAAGAAATGAAAAGAGGAGATGTGAAGAGGACATGAAAGATGTTTGCCTGAGCCTTATTGTGAAGAATTTGTTGTGAGGGGAACGACTGCAGACACTAAGGTCAGTGAAAAAAGGCAGAGATTCCCCTGCAGCCCGTGGTGCAGCCCATGGTGAAGCAGGCTGTGCCCCTGCAGCCCATGGAGGTTCACAGAGGAGCAGAGATTCAGCTGCGGCGCGTGGAGGCCCCTATGCTGGATGACGTGCCCGAAGGAGGTGTCACCAGCAAATTCAGGATGAATTACAAGCATTTTGTGAATGAATTCCAGCAGCAGATACAACTTTTTCCAATCTCTTCTGCAGCGAAAAGCATTTGAATCTTTTTAACTATTGATTTTACCAAAAATTAAAAAAAAAAAAGAGAGAAAGAAAGAAAAAATTCTAATAACTCCCATCTTGTATAAGCTAGCCTGAGTCCACAAAAATGCACAGCATTATCCCAGGGCTGGACTGCTTCAGACTTTGGCTTTTAGCAGAAACTTTTTCGATATTTGCGGATTATTACATAAAACTCCCATTTATTACAGAGATCCAAAGAAATGGCCTTTGACCACAACATAGTCTAGTAATTGCATGCATGGAAATATGTGTATTGGTATATACATATCTATGCATGAAAGCAAAACCTCCAGTGCTCTATGAAGTTAATTGTTGAAAGGAACAAAGACTGCAATTTAGGGATAGTGCCAACTTACTTCTTTCCAAGGTTGTAACCCACTGTAAATACGGAAAAAAAACCCCACTTTTTCTGATGCTCTAAGAACAGCATATTTAGCAAATTAAGGTGGATTTATTCGAAGCATTGTTGGTTTATTAACCCAGTTCCAGTCAAGACATCTAATGAATACACCAATAGCCAAGGTTATCAGACTATCAAATCAAAAGGTTATCAGACTATTCGTTCTTAAAAATACTAAGGTTGAGACACCATAACATTGTTTATAAGATCTTGCTCAAAGAACACAATAAAATTGGTCAAGTGTTTTACAATAAAATTAATATCCTTTGGAACAATATTTATGTGCTGTGTAGCTACATATTAGTTATTGTTGTAGGCTATATCCCTAAATTCTGGCTCCTTATTTACAACCCTTGTAATACACTAAACTGCTCTCATTTCCCGTACAGAATAGAGTGTTTATCCAAAAGTAAACATGACACTTGCACAATTCACATATGATTTAATGTTTGCCTACCTAAAGCAGTACCATCCATGCATCCTTTCATTCAAGGTCACATAGAGCCACAATCCCACCTGAACAGTGTTAAAAGAAGGGAGAATGGAAGAGAAAAAGGCAGGTAGTTTCACCCAATTGAAAAAAGGAAATAAAAGGCGATTTTAAAATAGCAACTATTCATCTTAAAAGGCCTCTCTAGTCCTGTAGTGTCAAATGCCACATTGCTGATCAGTGGCCATATAGCTACCTAATATCTTGATGGTGAAGGTTGACCCTCTAAATATTTGATTGGTCAGACCAGTAGTAGCTGTTTAGCAAAGAAAAACACCTCTTTTGTGATTAAATAAATCAATCCACTTATTTCATCTTATCACGTCTACCTAGAAATCCACACAGTAAGTGTGAATCCTAGACTTTAGCAACATGTTCCAATCTTTGTCAAAATAAACTAAGATTAACTGTTAGTTAAGCCTGAAAAGTCCTTCTCAAATGTAAGATTCTTACAATATTAATTATATAATTAACAAACAAAATTACTACCAGAAAATGAAAAAAAAACCCTGTGAAAATCCAGCATGGAAACATACAGATGTTTGACACCTATTTCAGTATCAGGTGACAGCATTTGCTGATCAGATGGGGAAGTGTTATCATTTGTACAAGACTTGTAAACTACCAAGATGCACGCAGAGTTTTTGGCCTCAGCAAACTGCCAAGCTACTTAAGGGCAGGTCAATTCAGGAGAAGGAAAATGATATCCTTGGAACTGCATTTTTGAATCAAAAGAAAAAAAAAAGAAAAAAAAAGATTTTATAGTTGAACCATAAATTTCTGTAGCTGTTGTAATCTTATTACTGTGACTATGACGATTTGTTGAAACATAAATGTCAACTGAAATATTTAAGGCACTCTCCAGTAGCGTGTTGGACTCAAACAGCAGATTGGCTTACTAGAAAATAACCATTGCTCTAGGCAATCACAAGCAGTTAATCTAAAACTCAAAATGTATTTGAAATATAGTAATACAGCCACCAAAACCATGATGTACATATCTGGCCATGGATTTTTTTTGGTTTGTAACTGTGGAAAAAAAAAATGGAAATAGTTAACTTTATTTGATCCATTGGTTTTCAGAGCAGGACAGTTACAATGTCTGGCAATTTCATGTTGACCTAGTGACATCAGTGATTGCTACTCTACAGCCAAAATGTCCTAATTACAAACTAGTTGAATGACTTGTTCAGGTTTGTTCCTACAGAGAGTATGTGCATTCTCAAATTACAAAACACATTATGTTTGCAAATATTCTTATAATAAGGCACAAAAAAAAAAAAAAAAGGGAATCTGACCCATGCTTTTATTTGCAGTTATGGTTTGAGATATAAAGAAAAAGCTGAAATATGGGGAAGCCTAACAGCTCTGTATTTTCACTGGTAGAAAAATTTGTGTACATTCAAGTAACTCTGACATTCAGAGTGAGGAGGTTTTCTCATGAAGGAAATAAAAGAGTGAAAAATGGATTACTACAATGCATCAGTATGTTGTGCCAGACTCCTGCAAATCCAACACTGTTATAGTATGCTATTTAGTATTTATGTCACTTAATAAAATCTGTAAGTTCAGAGGTCATCACTTGCAGTCCCAGCACCCTAACATTCTTATTAACATAATCTGACATTATGTTTACAGGAAATTTAAAAAATTCACTGTAAGCACAGGCATAGGAACTAGGGAGAATATTTCAACTGAAACTGTGTGGCAACCTTTCTAGGTTTTACTAAAGCAGGAACCAGTTATTTTCATCGGTAAATCTCCATTGCAAGCTGAAGTGAAAGAAAATATACATTTCATAGAATACCAAGTGCAGTAGATCAGTGGAAAATAACTCAGAACTGTGTTCAGTCTTCAAACAGCACTCCAAAGAAGCCCTTGGTGGCCAGCCAAAGGATCTAGTTTTCAGTTTGTCATACTTCCCACTGATTTTCAGCCAGTCTTCCACAGTTTCTCTTCCCTGCCCCATCACGTTTCTTTTACTTTTGTCTAATGTTTATTGTATTTTCCAGAAATAGATGTAGATCAGGGCATCAATCCACTTAATGAAGAGGTGAGGTCAGGCTGTGCATTATGGAATATCCATTTATGGATTAATAAGGAATGGAGCATCTTTTTTTTTTTTTTTTCCATGATAGTGTTCATCCATTTTTCAAGTGCTTGTACTTCTTTCCTACATGCAAATTCAACACAATTTCAGAACCAATCAGTTTGGATGGACTAGATTCTAAACATTTAAAGCAAGTAATGAAAATATATTGTCTTGAGAGGCCTCCTGTCCCATAGTCAACAGCAACCTTAGCAATGCTCCAGTAGTCTGCTTTTTTTTGGTTGTTTTTCTGCAACTGTGACACAGTATCTGTGGCTGACACAGCATAGCTGTGTTCACTTCAGTGCTACGATCTCTCAGAAAGAGATTCTTAACCTCTCTGTAAGTCTCTGATAGTTTTATAACTGCATTTAATACCTCCATTAAGCAACATTATGAAACCACTTGGAGCATCGAATTTAGAGGTTCCTACCAGAAAACCATTCACCCTTATTATTTCAAGCAGCGCCCTTTCAGCATTACACTCACAATTTTCATACCAGAGGTCAGTGCCAGGAAAGGAGTAAGTGTTGCCTCTTCACTCTAAGACAGATTTTGCTTTTGTCATTTTTAAGTAAAACCAGGTGACCTAAAATACTAAACAAATTAAATTCTGCAGAAGCTTGAGATGCTCCATTTCCCTTTCCCCTGCAAAGCACTCTGACTGCTAAGAGCTCCTGACACAGCCTGAGACAAAGCTTACTGACCAAGTGCAGCCAGGACCTCTGTCATAACCTCTGGTCCACAGCTAACTTGTCCCTCTGGAAACAACACAGAGCAGTCTTTCACCATTCAGAGTCCCCTAGTACCTTTACATACTTTTGTCTCCACCACAGTTGAGACCTTTGCCTTATAGCAGACCTGACAAGCAACATTATTGATTCCAGGTCTTTTGAATTCATCTTGTTTTGAGAAGTTTGTGGCAGCATTGCTCTCTATCAGAGGAAATTCCTGTCAGAGGTGTTTGTCATCTCTATTCTTTTATGTATATTTGTCTAAGATGTGAAATACTAGCAAAACACTGCTACTTCTCTCCACCCAAATTTAAGAGACAGCAGGTTTAGAGGTGACAGATCCTATCTTCTGTATAACAAAAAAAAATCACAATTTATTGTGAGGGAGTTAGGCTTTCAGATTCTCTATGTCTGTTCAAAGCACTATTATTATTACCAACAAACTCCATGTTTGGTGAGCATCATCTTCTGAAGAATCATAGAATCATAGAATCATAGAATAGTTTGGGTTGGAAGGGACCTTCAAAGGTCATCTAGTCCAACCCCCCTGCAAGGAGCAGGGACATCCCTGACTAGATCAGGTTCCTCAGAGCCTCATCTAACCTGGCCTTGAATGTTTCCAGGGATGGGGCATCTACCACCTTTCTGGGCAACCTGTTCCAGTGTTCCACCACCCTCAGTGTAAAAAATTTTCTTCCTAATATCTAATCTGAATCTACCTCCCTCTATTTTAAAACCATTACCCCTTTTCCTGTCGCAACAGGACCAACTGAAGAGTTTCTCCCCATCTTCCCTGTAGGCCCCCTTTAGGTACTGAAAGGCCACTATAAGGTCTCCTCAGAGCCTTCTCTTTTCCAGGGTGAACAGCCCCAACTCTCTCAGCCTGTCCTCATAGCAGAGATGCTCCAGCCCTCTCATCATCTTCATGGCCCTCCTCTGGACTCACTCCAACAGGTCTATGTCCTTCTTATGTTGTGGGCTCCAGAGCTGGATGCAGTACTGCAGGTGGGGTCTCATAAGAGTGGAGTAGAAGGGCAGAATCACCTCCCTTGACTTGCTGGCCACGACACTCAGAAGATTGTGTACTCCAATACACACATTAAATAAGGAGAAAGGAAGGTGTTGCTGGTAGTTCCCATCTGAAGAAAAAAAAAATCCATTAGCCTGCTTTTGAGGAATAATCCACCTAACAATTTGGCAAAGCAAGAACTACAGCATTCTCTCATTGTTTATAAGGTTCTGTTTGTTTGTTCTTAGAAAAAAAAAACAACACAAAAACCCTTCATAGATTCCTCACTGACATACTTTGTTGTTACAAAGTTTGATAACACTCAGAAGGTGTTAGCAAAGTGTTATGATCTTGGATGACAGCCTGGAGTCTCTGTTCTAAAATATGGATTTCCCAGGTGTACCTCCTTGCAGTTACAGAGCTCAGGTGCTTAGTTTAGGAAAAAAAAAAGAAAAAAAAAAAACTCGCCAAAAAACCCAAACCCCAAAGCTTTACCTGGGTAGTAACATCGTTCCTGTATATCCTTCTTTTCTGGTCCGTGACATCAAAACTATTGTCCTGAAAACTCTACCAATTTTCAGAAATACTGAAGTTGATAATCTAAAGCACTAAATTGTTCGACAGTAACCTAACCAAACTTCTACTAATCCTTTAGATGGTTAAACCTGAGAGATGAATGTATGTGTATATCTGCTCAGCTTCACTCAGTGCTTTTTTCAGAAGCACAGACAAGCACATGCTGGTGTCTTGGTCTTAAGTATCTGAGGAACACATATGAGAATTATGTCTTCAAACGCTAGATATTCTCTAGAGAGTACAGTTGGATTAAATGATGCAGTGAGCTGGGAGCAACATTTTACCACTGAATTACTGCTTGAAACCACATTGATGGATTCCTTACAGAAATCTTTGGAAAGCGTGGGTGAAAAGCAGTCATAAGCTACTGTGCTGCACTTGGTAATCGCTGTGGCTTCTCAAAAAACAAAGGTGAAAGATAAAACTGCATACTTTGTTGGTTTAGTAAGTACAAGGACTATGTGCTTACATATGGTAATGGTACTTAAATGGAAGTCTTTTGTAGTCTGTTAATAAAATGGAGTATAAGTTCTCTATGTAAATTGGCTGCACGCTCAAATTGAACTCATACCGTGTTTTCTCTAGAACATCATGTTTAAAATATTATATGCAAAAATGGACTAATCTATTTCTTCTTATGGATCTGTTTTCCCATTCTGCTGAATGGCTTTTGTGTCATACCAGTGAAAATACAGTTTAGGCTCAATGAACAGCTAATACATGTTACCAAGATCTTAGAAGATCTAAAACATCTTGGAATTGCAGAGTTTCTCTAGAAGATCTCCAAAATATAGGATGCAGTTAAGAGAAGCAAAACCCCTTGGAGGGATTTTTTTATGGTCCTCTGGACAATAGCTTCTGAGAAAAGTAGTTCTGAATAACAGGAAGCCTCCAGCCACTCTTCCAGCAAGAAATCTGGGTTTGTTCCTGCTCTCTTCATGGCACTTGGAAGGTTTGCAAGATGCATCTGGAAAGGAATTGCTGGCCTTTGGCTCACCTGCCAACTGTATGTCCTTCTGCTTTATTTTGTAGTTCCAGTAAGGATAATAGTATCTGAATGGTTGGTTTTACCCATTTACAAAATGCCAGGAAATAATAGGTAGTTGCAAGAATGAATAAAGTTTGGTTCCTGTGATCGCTTTTTAATTTTTTTTTTTTTAATAGTACGACAGTAAATGGGCTTCATCCTCTAAAGCAATGCAACATATCCTGAGAACTGGAACAGCACACCATAAGTCTAGGTTTTTGCCTCCAACAGTGTGCAAGATTTTGTGGCTTGGAGGAAGATATGCAGCCACCAGAAGGAACGTGGTTGGCTTGATAATGACGTGCCAATGGCAGAAGTTTCTTCATAACATGAGGCATATGGTGAATAACCTTATGAAAATGCTCCTATTTTAATTGTATTTGAGTTTTCTATAAAACAGTATCATTAATATAAAACAGAGAGATCTCACCAGAATTTAACAAACATCTTATTTTCAAGGGCCTGTACTTCAACTACTGGATGCAAAAGTATTAAGAGAACCAACTTTTTTTTTTAGCACGTGCCATCTATTATTTGTGGTTGTAGAGAATATAGTGAACCCTAGAGATGCATGCCTTTCTGCAGGGATTCACATAAAAGAGCTCTTGATCTGAGCACAGTGTGGTCCTATTGCCTGTAGCTTAATGGGAAAAAGTTCTCTGAACAAAATTTCTAACCATATAGGGAATCATGATCTGCAAGTGAAGACCTTCTGCAGGCAGAAGATGTAGATGATGTGATCAGACAAATGACTCAGAAACTGTCCTATTAATGGAATAATTTAAAATAGAAAAATATGTTATTTGGGGAACTGTGAAAGAACTGGAAATCAAGGTAGAGTTTAACTGAACCACACACAAAGGTTTCTTAATCCTTCATTTTTTAAATTTATCTTCACAGTTAAAAAAGCAAGGTTTTCAGGATTGTTGAATATTTTGTCCAATATCAGGATCACAGCAAGTCATGGATATTTAGTACTGTTTCTGCAAAAACAGTAGAGCTAGAAAGTGTACAAAGAACGGTGACAAGAATGGTCAGAGCTAAGGTTAAATAGACTAAATTTTCTTCAGCTTGAAGAAAGAAAAACCTAGAGGAGTATAAAATCTCAATGTCTATAAATCTTGAATGAGAAAGTGAAAGTAAATTAATTATGTTTTACGATTTAAGAACTAAAGAATATAAAATAAAATTACCATTTGTATGGATTCGTACAAACTGAGCTACATGTTCACACAAAACATAAATAGTGGAAGAGATTGCTATGGTGCTCAGGTATCCCTTCTAAAATGGATTAGGCAAATTGCTGAGTGTTGGGTCTGGCAGAGGCCCATAAATCTTTAGTAAACACACAATGTCTGTCTTCAGACATGTAAGCTTTCAGTCCACTGACTTTTGGAAACTGTCTGTGAGGAGAGCACTCATCCTAGATGCATAGAATAGATTCATAGAATAGTTTGGGTTGGAAGGGACCTTTAAAGGCCATCTAGTTCAACCTCCATGCAACAAGCAGGGACATCTCCAACCAGATCAGGTTGCTCAATGTCCCATCCAACCTGGCCTTGAATATATCCAGGGATGAGGCATCTACCACCTCTCTGGGCAACCTGTTCCAGTGTTTTGCCACACGCATTGTGAAAAATTTCTTCCTTACATTGAGTCTGAATCTACCTCCTTCTAGTTTTAAACAATTTTAAACTATTACTCCTTGTCCTATCACAACAGGCCTTGCTAAAACGTTTCTCTCTATCTTTCTTATAAGCCCCCTTGAAGTATTGAAAGGCCGCAGTAAGGTGTTCCTGGAGCCTCCTCTTCTCCAGACTGAACAAGCCAAACAACTCTCTCAGCCTGTCCTCACAGGAGAGGTGCTCCTGCCCTTTGATCATTTTTGTGGCCCTCCTCTGGACCCTCTCCAACAGGTCCATTTCCTTCTTATGTTGGGGGCTCCAGAACTGGACACAGTACTCCAGGTGGGGTCTCACCAGGGCAGAGTAGAAGGGGGAGAATCACCTCCCTCAACCTGCTGGCCACACTTCTTTTGATGCAGCCCAGGATACGGCTGGCTTTCTGGGCTGCAAGTTCACGATGCCCACGCATATTGAGTTTCTCGTCCACCAGTACACCGAAGTCCTTCTCCTCAGGGCTGCTCTCAATTCATTCTCTGCCCATCTTGTATTTGTGCTTGGGATTGCTCCAACCCACATGCAGGACCTTGCACTTGGTCTTGGTTTGCTTGAGCCCACCTCTCCAACCTGTCAGGGCCCCTTTGGATGGCGTTCCTTCCCTCCAGCGTGTCCACTGCCCCACACAGCTTTGTGTCATCAATGAACTTGCTGAAAGTGCACTCAATTGACTGTCCATGTCACCGACAAAGATGTTAAACAGCACCACTCACAATACTGTCCCCTGAGGAACATCACTTGTCACTGGTCTCCACTTGGACATCAAGCCATGGACCACAATTCTTTGAGTGTGACCATCCAGCCAATTCCTTATCCACTGAGTGGTTCATCCATCAGATCCATGTCTCTTCAGTTTGGAGGCAAGGATGTTGTGCGGGATAGCATCAACTGCTTTGCACAAGTCCAGGTAGATGATGTCAGTTGTTCATCCCTTGTCTACTAATGCTGTAACCCCATCACAGAAGGCAAGCAAATTTGTCAGGCACGATTTGCCCTTAGTGAAGCCATGCTGGCTGTTCCCAAATCATGTCCTCATTTTCCATGTGCCTTAGCACAGTTTCCAGGAGGATCTGCTCCATGACCTTTCCAGGCACACAGGTGAGACTGACTGGCCTGTAGTTCCCCAGATCTTGTTTCCCTTTTTAAAAATGGAGATTATGTTTCTACTTTTCCAGTCAATGGGAACCTCATCAGACTGCCATGATGTCTCAAATATGATGGATAGTGGCTTAGCAACTTCATCTGCCAGTTCCCTCAGGACCTGAGCATGCATCTCATCAGGTCCCATGTACTTCTGCACCGTCAGATCCCTTAGATGGTTGCGAACCTGGTCTTGTCCTACAGCGGGCAGTTCTTCATTCTCCCAGTCCTTGCCTTTGCCTTCTGCAACTTGGATGGTGTGGCTAGAGCCCTTGCTGGTGAAGACTGAGGCAAAAAAGTCATTGAATGCCTCAGCTTTCTTTATCTCCTGAGTAACTAGGTCTCCTATTTCCTTATAGAGAGGGTCCACATTTTCCTAGTCTTTCTTTTATCTTCAGCACACCTGTAGAAGTTTTTCTTGTTGCCCTTGATGTCCCTGGACAGATTTAATTCTGTCAGTGATTTAGCTTTCCTAATCTGATCCCTGGCTGCTCCGACAATGTCTCTGTATTTCTCCCAGTCTACCTGGCCTTACTTCCACACTCTGTAGGCTTCCTTTTTGTGTCTGAGTTTGTCCAGGAGCTCCTTGTTCATCCATGCAGGCCACTTGGTGTTTTTGCCTGATTTCCTGCATCACTTCTGAGCTTGGAGCTTGAATATTAACCAGCCTTCTTGGGCCTCTCCTCCCTCCAGGGATTTATCCCATGGTACTCTGCCAAGCAGATCCCTTAAGAGGCCAAAGTCTGCTCTCCTGAAATCCAGGGCAGTGAGCTCGCTGTGCACCCTCCTCACTGCCCTAAGGACCTTGAACTCCACTGTTTCATAGTCACTGCAGCCAAGGCTGCCCTTGAGCTCCACATTCCCCACCAGCCCCTCTTTGTTGGTGAGTACAAGGTCCAGCATAGCACCTCTCCTCTGATCACTTGGAGAAGGAAGTTATCATCCACGCATTCCAGGAACCTCCTGGATTGCTTATGTCCTCCTGTGTTGTCCTTCCAACAGATATTGGGATTGTTGAAATCCCCCATGAGGACAAAGGCTGGTGAACATGATGCTGCTCCTATCTGTCTATAGAAGGCCTCTTCCACTCAGTCTTCCTGATCGAGTGGTCTGTAGCAGACCTCCACTGTATTCCTGTTCACAGTCTGTTCTTATTCTCTTTCCTGGCTGTTGTTGGACTCAAGATAACGCAGAAGACGAACCAGTGGTATGACCCACTACAGCTGTTTCTGAGTTCACATGTTTTTAATGTCTCATGCAACAGAGTAGTGAAGAAGTCAGTGCTCACCTATAGCACATATGTGTGGATAATTGCTATAGTGCAGTTTTTATCATGGATTCTTTCTTCATGGCAGTATAATTTTCACAACTTTGTTGAAAGTTGCCAAAGTGTGTGTGTGAGGAAAAAGGGAGAGGGAGAAGGAAATGCTATCCAAAGTAGATTCCAAGGTGCTCTGAATTGTCCCTATCTCTCTCTATTGATCACACAGGGACCCAGACTCAGAATCACTGAATCAGGACAAAAGATGTCTAAAGGAACTTAATGTAATTGATGTAAATATTCCCCCAACAGGCTATGTTTGGATGTTCCAAGTACTACTAGCTAGGGCCATTATTTCCTATGTTTTCTGAGTAAATTATGTTCCCCGTCAATGCTGCCTCTAAGAAATAAGATCAGAGTAGGTTTTTCCTTCATATCAAGGATACAAATCTCTTCTTTTAATCCTTTTCTTAATATTTCTACATGGCAATGTGAAAGCACAGTCCTGTGGCATTTGCTGCCAGACTAACATACGCAGAGTGCTGACATTGTTAAAATAATAAGAATAGCCATTCCCTTAATATGAAAATTAGGTACCTGCTCATAGTCAAACAGATTAAGTAGGCTTTGAAATTAATTTCCTTGTAGTCAGTGTCTGAAGGCACAAATAAGCAAGTGTGGTGTCTAGTTTGGGTTGTCGTAAGCAAATACCTCCCACTGTCAATCCTGAGAAAAATAATGCATAGTGCTAAGGACTACTAATCATGGACTACGATACCAGACAAATACAAATTTACTGAAATATCATACCCCACTCAAAGAAAAGCAGTTTGAAAGGTACAGATAAGCCTTTGGTTCAAAGTTGTAGGCAATAAAAAAACACTTTATAAATGATGGTCTTCTTCCTCCTACTCTGCCCCTCTCCCTAACTGGCATCTCTCTATTGATGGCAAAAGCTTGATGTAAATATAAGAAAAATAAGTTGAACAGGAAAAGAATGTATTTTCAGTAAAAATTAAACCCATGTCCCACAAGTAGAACTGAACATCAAACAAGCTACAATAGTCAGATGCATAGCAAAGAAATATGAGATGCTTTATCAAATAATTTCCTCTGACAACTTCACTGAAGCTAAAATTATTATTAACATTTAAACACAGGATATCCACCAAAGTCAGGATGTATGGATAGAGCCATAAAAATAAGTGATTCTCCAAAGCCAAGCTGCTGTTTTCCATTTTAATAATCTCACAATCCACTGTATATGTGCAAACCCTGCTTTGGAGTTCAGGGTGTTAGCAGAGAGATTGCTGGCTTCAAGATTAATTTTTGTGTGATTTTTCCAGGAAAAAGAAACAACACTGCTGAGCCACAGTAGTCTACAGATCTAAGTCCAGCTCCTCATGTGCAGCAGACCAATGCCAGGTATATCAAAGATGAAGAGTGGCATAGTTAGTTGTCTGCCATTTTGCACCTTTTAGCTTTAGAGGCTTCCAACCTTTTAGAATAAAATATCTCAGCCTAAGTTCTTGAGCAAACCAGCTCTTTAGGGAACTACTTGACTGAGGAAAGTCACCAGAGCATAACATCTCTTTCCTTGTTTTTTTACCTTTTTCCTTCTGCCCAGCTCATTCTCTTCTTTACAGTTGCTGCAATGCAAAACCATTTTATTTACCTTTATGTGCTGCACAGTTAGTTTTGTTCTGAGTTCATTATTGCTCTGAATATTGCCTTTAGGAGCAAGAAAACCGTTATATCTGCTTCAGTTTGCCTAAAAGTATAAAGCATTTGCCTTATTAGCATTGCTGGTGTCCATGTAGAAACAGCTGTCTAAGTGCTTTGCTGCTTCTCACCAGAGCTCACTAAATTCACTTGGAAGCTTTTATGGTGTATTTCTGAGAGGAAGACCAGATGAAAATATAAGGAACCTACCCCCCTGGTGCTAAACACTAACTGAAAACTTTTGCTTGTAAAATATGTGTTTAGCCATGCCTAATGAGCACGGGACAGATAGTTTTAGTGTAACTGCAGGACTGAGTGGCCAAAAAAAGTGGACTGCAGGGAAGGGCTGGAAATAAGTGTGTGCCAAAAACTTTCCCTCTCTGTTGTGCCCCTGCCAACAGACAGACTGTGCAGCACTGGTTCTGAGGCAGCAGCACTATTCTTCCCAAAACCTGCAAGAAAAAAAAAGGCTAGTAGTGTGATCCCAGCTGGACGAGCCAACCTGCCCAGCAAGGGTACAATGAGAAACTCGTGTCTTATTTGTGGCAAGAGCACTGGAGCAACTGATGCAGCCTGCAAACCTTTGCTCCAGTGGAAATGTGAAGATATTAATAAATGGGAGTTAGAAAGACAGAATCTGGTCCTAAGTAAATATTATTGCCTCACCTATTTGTTTTCCAACTCAAAGGAACACAGATTTCAAAGCTGTGTTATTAGGACGTAATCTCTAAGTCAGACCCTCTGAGGCACTTTCTGTACCAGCTGCTATCCTCTCCATTCCAAACAACAGATATTACAAATAAAAAATATTTATTTTGTTTGGGGCTTTCCCACAGACTATTTTTAAATAATGACTTTTGAAGAACTGTGCTGGCCATGTTTCAACTGCTCACAAGTTAAAGCCATGAGGATTCTTGTTTTAAGCTCTTCTCAGTGAGGAAGTAAGAATGCCTGGGCAAGTTTTATGCTTAGCTGCTCAAGAGAAGAAGAGAATGTGAATCTCACTGCTATGTCCTTACACTACTTTACAGCATCTAACAGTCCATGGGTCATGTAAGCACAGTCATTACAATATTATACTCTCTGTTCATATCTGGTTACAAGGCAAAGCTGAGAGTGTCTGGATGTTTGATTCTAGCTCCTGAAAATAAGCAGAAGTCAAGCAGACTATTTTTACTAGTTTCATAGGCAGTGGGGACCATCCCTTATCACACAATAAGCAGCTGGTAGACATAGTGATAAAGCATTTAGTACCGGGTTGATTCATGTTTCTCCACTCCTCCTTCCCTCCATTATGGAAGGTAGGAGCTCACCATCCTTTGCAGACTCATTGTCCTTTCCCAGCTCTTTTTGAGAAATTGAAACTAGCACAGGCTGGACAGTGAGCCTTCAGTAAGGCAATGTGTCACATATGATATCTTAACACATAACAGACTGTAGGTTTATTTCTGAGCTGAAACCTAAAAATACTTAGAAGTGACCCTACATCTCAGAACTGCAAGGACATGATGTTTGCAGTAAGCCTGGACTTTGGGAAAGCATACAAGATATTTTGTCATAAAAAGAGATGTCAGATACCTTTAACTCAAAGGTATTCCCAGACATCATCTCACATTGTTGGAGGGAACAACTCTCAACTGTTTTTTCCATGGGTCAGTTCTGCAGAGCATTTGCACACGTGCTTCTGAGACCTAGTGTTTAAAAGACTCCATAGAATTTGACAGCTGGAACAAGGATTCTTTTGTCTAAAATGTTAATGAAGTCTTGGCTGCTGTTGGTATATTTTTGATAACAAAAGATTTGAACATGAATTTGGAAGGAGAGAGATAATAGGAACATAATCAGTGATTGATGGCATGCGATGTAAGACTATGTAATAGAAAACATCTTAAAGGTCCCACAGGACAGTAAATACAATGATAAGGATAGTAATCCAAAATGTTAATAGTTTTTTGTTGTTTTTTTTTTTAACTTATGGAGCAGGAGATGGAAACACAGTTACATTCTGTACAACTTCAAGAATTTTGGAGAAGGCCAATTGCTAGATTTAATTTAATATTGAAGTTGGCCTTTCCAATGGACTCCACAGTTTTTACACAGGAGATAACACAAGTCTGTCAAAAGCTACAGAGCACAAGAAAATATTTTGTTAAGAGCAATTTAGTGTCTACAAGATTAATACTTCAGAAATAAAAAACATCTGTATCTCTGAGTATTGTTGAGTTGTAAATGGATTTGACAGACCTGGCTAATCTGCTTGTGATGTATCTTTATTCAACTTTTAGATCTGGAAGTTACATCTATATTTTCAGAGTTATGAATTCATCCTAGTGATTTATGTGTATTATTTTATATTTACTTAAGGTTCAACATATGTTCATTTTCAACAAAATAATATCCCGAAACAGTGCTGTATCATGTAATCTTTGGTAAGTAAGGAATATACTGTTGGAACTTGACCTACATGAATGGTTTGCATTTCTTTTTGTAATTGCAATAACTGTTTTATTGTTGGTTAACATTATGGATGATATGCCTATGGCATCGCATTTGATAGCAGTGCTCTCACTGTCTTAAAAGGATCTTTTGGCCCTCTTTAATGGGTCACCAATTCCAGGTATCATTTACCCATGTGGTATTGTTATTTGTCTCATTTCTTTGTAACTATATTAGTTCCTAGTAGCAGACACTGATTGAATCTCATTTTATTAGAGGTTCTGGAAATCAAGAGCAAAACCCTGATGTTTACTCAAAACCTCTTAAATAACTTAGATAACAATCTAAAAACTCAGTCTTTATTTGGAAATGATGGAATATCCCACCATGCTTCTGATGAAGAAAGAAAAGCAAGGGGGAAAATCCAATGTAGGTCAAACTTCATACTTCTGGCCAAGAACCTTCCTGTTAGTTTTTCCTGTTGGACTAGAAAAAATAATTTGTTGGACATGGGTATTGTCTGGGTTCTGTCATTGCCATCTTTTTTGCTGCTTGAAATTTTTCTGGTCTGGAACCCACTTTCTGTTGTCTTGCACAGTGGAAAAAGAGCAGAAAAGGGCCTCAGACTCTGGATTTCAAACAAATTGCACTGGAGAAGCTTGTTTTGGAAAGCTGAATATATGCTCCTACACATTGCTTCTGAGGCCTATTCGCATACCATATACATAAGAGAAGGTAAGCTTGAGTAACCTGTAAATGAACATATTACCTAGATATCTGCAAGCTATTAACCAACACTGTTGTCTAGCTATCCAGCATATTTTGGGGTGTTAACTTATCTAATGTTTTTATTAGTTTCTTTACTTTGGGAAGAAATTGGCTTTCAATTTGCTTAAAAGCCAAAGTTTAGCTGAGCACTACATCAGATGGTTTCCAAACCCTTGGGAACTGGCCAATGCGTATGGACATATTAAACAGTGCAGCCAAAGGATGAGAGATATGTCTACTCAGAAAGTAAGTTCAAACATTAGTAATTTCATTTCACATTTTATTTTTCTCATTAAACAAAACTATTATACATGCCGCATGTCTGAAGAGCAGGGATTTGAGGTAGGGCTGTCTGGATCTGATACTTCCTTCTGGTACATGTGGTTGGTTTGCAATATTCTCTGTTGTCTTTACATCTGCCACTGAAAGTGGATGTATGCCAGAACTAGTCATCTTACTATCTGCTGTGTGATTCAGAGAGATTGTAGAATCTCCATTTTACAGCTGGGGCATTGAGACACAGAATTGAATTGGTCAATGACAACTATTTCAGCCACAAAGTCAAAGAAATGCATATAGAAATGATTTCTGTATACAGACTCTGGAGCTCTGCCTGATGGGAAAGATGGGTTTAATTTTGAAGTGGGAGGAAAGGGAACAAATTAGCTAAAGGTCTTCTGGGGCATGTTTGTGGAGATGTTGTCTTGACTTTAGGGTGTGGTACAGTATTTCTGGCTTCCTCTCTGATTTTTAACAAGCAGGCTGACTGCCCATAGCATACAGTGATATCAAAATGTGCATCATACTTCAAGGATGTGCATCACCATAGTACCTTGGCAAGCCTATTTCTATATTGTGAAGACATGAAGATGATTTATTTTCACAGTGGAATTCAGAAGCTCCAATGATACCCAGCTGTGGTATATCCTTTTCCGATGCTGACATCTGTAATATAGTAAAACTGTGATATTGCCTTTAGTCCAGAAAATAGGTGGGGTAACTTTTTCTAGCAGTTATTCACCGTAAATTAGAGTGATTACTGATCCACAGCATGATGTAGTTTAGCCAGAGCCATAGTAGAACTATAAACTAATGTAATAAACCACTTTTTTTTTCCAATGTGTCACACACATGTTTGCATTGTAAATTTCAATCTTATCTTTCCAGCCACTCTGGGAGTGAATTAAAAAGGTAATAACAAAATCAAAGACTCAGAACCTATGTTAAGCAACTGTTGTCCCGGCAGCTAATGTAAGAGTTGAATTATAGTACAGGATCTATTCTAATGTCCTTTCCTCTATCCTGTCCTACCATTTGGTATGCATTTATGGGGACTACATTGCTATTGTGAAGGAAACAGAGATGACGTAGGTAACACTTGAAGAACGTTGGAGAAAGTTGAGAGATATTAATTTTATGAAAAGGGTGACCAAGACTCAGACACTTTGGAAGGCATTGTCCTATTTAGTCACTAAACATACCAACTGAAGCTAAGACATAGCTTGTTTAATTATAAAGAGGAATAATTTTGTGCCGAAATGCCTCTAACTGTTGTATATTCCTGTTCATTCTGAATTTGGCTGTCAGGAACCAGTCAAAGATTTAAGTGGTAACTGTAATCGAAAACACACTGATGATACGTTTATTGTTTTATTTATTAATCCTCCAGTACTCCTTAGAGGTTTCAAAAAGAGCTAACACAGGGAAAGAGCCATTGCACCAGAGACTCTGCCCAAGAATGTAGACAGACCCTGCTTAAAGGATTATAAGGATACTCAGAGGATTAACAGAAATTACCACAAACGTATTTCAGTGTTATACAGAAGTATAGGCACAGCATAAATGGTGACACTAAAGGTAAGTTTGCTAGAGTAAGACAGTAGTCTTGGAGGGTATTCACAAAGGTTTACTTCTGTCAAGTGAGACTTTTAATCTTTTCTCTGTAGTCTGTGACAACAAATGAGCCATGTTAGTGTCACTCTAAGTCACCCTTTACAGGAATGTTTTTCTCTTTATTAGCTATGCAGGGAGCCTTTTTGGACTTGGATCCCACCAATACTGAATGGTAATTTACAACAGCGTGCTATGCATTCTTTTTTTCATGTATGTCGATTTCTAGTTCATTTTTCCCCCCCTAATATTGCAAAATGCCAGATGGCCTTACAGAGACAAAAAGCCAATTTTCAGTTCCTGACGCACATGAATATTTCATTCAGAATTGGTTGTCATTGCTGATTTCCCATTGCATTTTGTTACTAAGTTTCACTGGTAGCCTAAAGAATTTTTGCCTCCCTTTCTCTTTTCATTAAATGAGTTATATTTGGCCATAGATACCTCTGAAGTTTCAAGTATCTGCGTTACCGCCTGAGACAGTAATAATATAAACGCAATATACTCTGAATAACTCAACTGTTTGGATGAAGATTTATGTAGAGGAACAGATATGCATGATTGTATTGCCATTTTTGTGGTTTACATAAACTTTTTTTTATACTTTAACATTCGTAACTCTTTCTGATCTGTTTGCACAAACATGTTCCTTATTAGTTACTCTTAAAATACTTTGTTGAAACAATGCAAAGGAAAACTATGATCCTCAGCAGAGGGAAAGAATAGCATGATTCAGGAATAAACAAGTTAGCTCTTTTCAAATTCCTTTTCAGTACTGCACAGGGGATTGCATTACAGAACTCATCAGGATACATGCAGTCACCTTCACTAGAGGTTATGAAAAGAGCTCACTTTTTGTAATTTTTGGATGCTACTGTCTCTTCAGTCTTTCAGCCATGAAGAAGCATATGTATCAATAGGGATCTCAAATAAGCCTCTGCCATAAAGGACGGAGTGCATGCACACGTAATACTTTCCAGTAAACATCTTATTACACTGCAGCTAATCTGTCAAAAAATCAAATAACCATGAACTTATGTGAAAAAAAAACCAAGCTTTCTCTCTATGGAGATTACTGCTTGTTCATGCTATTAAGTAACTATGCCTTCTATAAAGATGCACCTCAGTTTATTTTTGCCAGGAAAAGCATGAATGCTATATATTGGCTCACTGTGTGAACTCATATTCTGCATTTTCACAAGATCCCTAACAGCAGCTAAGCCATGAATCTCTATGATCAACAGTAGGCAGATGGAATGAAGCAAGTTTGTTTGAAAATAAGAAAACTGAGATACATAGATTAATTAGGTTGCACAGGAAACTTGTGGCATTAGGTTGCACAGGAAACATGTGGCAAGACTAACAACTTGTACTTTTAGCTCACTGGATAATCGTATATGAATGAGTCAGATGAATGAAAAAAAACTATATTCAGGGACTTGTAGCTGCAATGGAACTATGCAGCGATGAGCCTGGTACCATAGTACGTGAGCAGAGGCACTCATGCACCATTCAGTCCTGCAAAGAAGGGAGAGATGGCTACAACTCTGGTTACTGTAAAGATTGTAACCCAAGTGCTAGCAAGTATGCTTCTATGTAAACTAGCTATAAAACCCGTGGAGACAGAGTTTGAAACTAGTAGAGGAAGAGCATTATAGAGCCTATCAAATACCAGAGTCAGAGAATGACAGAGAGGCCACTGTGCCATGATGTCACTATAAGCTACCATATATTTTGGGAGCAGAACTGAAATCCTACCAAACCCAAGATGTATCAGACAATGTTGGGAGGATGGATTTGAGATATTACAACATAAATTGTCAAATTTACAAACTATTGATCCCATAATTTTCTTCCACCTCCTTCTTTATCCTCCTTCATTGATATCTATCTCTAATACGTTTGATGTAACAGTGCACACTTCTGGAACATCTCAAGTTGCCAAAGAGATGCAGGAAACACTCATAGCCACAGTAATGGCAACAGCTATAGTAGCAGCACTTCTGCCAGGAACAGCAGCCCCAGCAGACACATGCCAGATATACACAGCTGCAGATGAGACACCGCTGATCCGTGCAGTATGCTGGTTCGTTTACTTAGTATGTGGTGGGAAGTAGTTCAACAGATGCAAAAAATTCACAGCTTAGTTAAGTGTTCTCTCCTTCTCATTTTCAGCCTTTTCCTGTCTCATGCAGTATATGTTTTCATTAGCCTATATCCATGTGTAAATACCATGCCACGGAGCTTCCGTAAAATCACAGTCCACTCATGCTCAGCCAATTTTATCTGAATAATGTAAGTTCGGAACAGTTTGTGCTATATTTTTTAAAGCACACAAAGAAAAGATGCTAAAAGACTACTACAGCTGCAAACGCCAGGAGGAAAAAAAAAGCTAGGAAACATAAGAAATAAGGCTCTGTCTATGTGACTAAAATGTATATAAAGAAGGGGGGTTGAATCATTACTTTACATGTTATTTTTTCCCTAATTGTTGTACTTTATCTATGCCTGTTAGCAACCAACTTTTCACAGCCCCAGCATAATGGTCAACCTGATTCCTCCTATTACATTAACTATCTGGCCATATGAAGAACATTTAAACTTGAGCAAATCTCAGTATTTTCAGTTCCTCTAACCATCACCAGAGGGTCTCCCTTTCCAAGAAAAGGAAAGATCAGGAAAGCTCTGCAGAATACACCAAGATCTTTAGAGAGTTTAGCTGCAAAACCCTAACAGAAGGTGGCTAACTGGAAGTGGGCTAACTGCTACGGTTAAAGGCTCATAACACTAAAATTTCACATGAAACTTCAGCAATAAAGAGAAAAATTATATTGGTCTCAAATTCAAATGAACCTGAAAGTATAAGTTTCAGATGAGTCAACCGTTGCTGCTAGGTAATTTTTTAAGCATGATGATGTGTGCTGACTAAAATGATGAATCAACATGACAAACACTTTAGAATTAGATCACATTTCTTATTTTTAAATGGATTTGGATGGAGGTGAAAGATCTAAGGAAGGATTTGTTGTCACATACTTTCCAGAATGGATTCCCTTAAGACTAACCGTGTGAGGGCTGATGTAACTCATCCAACCAAGCACCCATCCCCATGTTCACAGTGTATGGTACTGTTTCTCTGGGGTTTTTTTTGTTTTTTTTTTTCATATGAAGCTCAAACTAGAGTGAATGTTGTCATAGAATCATAAAATTATAGAATGGTTTAGGTTGGAAGGGACCTTAAAAATCATCTAGTTCCAACCCCCTGCCATGGGCAGGGACACCTTTTCACTAGACCAGGTCACTCAAAGCCTGGCCTTGAACACTTCCAGGGAGAGGGAATCCACAACTTCTCTGGGCAACCTGTTCCATTGTTCCACCACAGTAAAGAATTTCTTCCTTATGTCTAATTTAAATCCACCCTCTTTCAGTTTAAAGGCATTATCCCTTGTCCTGTCACTACATGCTCTTGTCAAAAGTACCTCTTCAGCTTTCACGTGGGCCTCCTTTAGGTACTGGAAGACTGCTATAAGATCTCCCTGGAACCTTCTCTTCTCCAGGCTGAACAACCCCAACTCTCTCAGCCTGTCCTCATAGGAAAGGTGCTCCAGCCCTCTTATCATCTTTGTGGCCCTCCTCTGGACTCACTCCAACAGGTCCATGTCCTTCTTATGTTGGGGGCTCCAGAGCTGGATGCAGTACTCCAGGTGGGGTCTCGTGAGAGCAGAGTAAAGGGGAGAATCACCTCCCTTGACCTGCTGGCCACGCTTCTTTTGATGCAGGCCAGGATATGGCTGGCTTTGTGGGCTGCAAGCCTACATCGCTGGCTCATGTTGAGCTTCTCGTCCACCAGTACCCCCAAGTCCTTCTCCTCAGGGCTGCTAGCAATCCATTCTCCACTCAGTTTCTATTTGTGCTTGGGATCGCCCTGACTCATGTGCAGGACCTTGCACTTGGCCTTGTTGAACTTAATGAAGTTTGCATGGGCCCACCTCTTCAGCCTGTCAAGGTCCCTCTGGATGGCATCCCTTCCCTCCAGCATATCTACTGCACCATGCAGTCTGGTGTCTTTGGCAAACTTACTGAGGGTGCACTCAATTCCACTGTCCATGTCACCAACAAAGATGTTAAACAGCACCGGTCCTAATACCGACCCATCAGGAAAGCCACTCATCACTGATCTCCACCTGGACATCAAGCCATTGACCTTAACTCTGAGTGCAGCCATCCAGCCAATTTCTTATTAACCAAGTGGTCCATTAAATCAATATCTCTCCAGATTAGAGACAAGGACGCAGTGCAGGACAGTGTCAAATGCTTTGCACAAGTCTAGGGAGATTACATCAGTTGCTCTTCCCTTATCCACTAAAGCTGTAACCCTGTCACAGAAGGCCACCAAAATTTGTCAGGCATGATTTGCCCTTAGTGAAGCCATGTTGGCTCTCACCAATCACCTCCTGCCATAACCTACCTTGGTGAGTTATGAGCCCACCAAGGCAGCTGGTTCTCAAAATACAAGATTTATGAAGTTTTAATGCTATGGCTTCAGGAGGTTGTAACGCTCAGATAAGATGTGCTATTAAAAACAAAAATGTAATGCTGGTGAAGAAAGCTTGAAAAAGGGAAGAAAAGATGTATTTCCCATGCTAGTGTGAGATGTCCTACCAACCTGTCATTGAGAGTGATTCTGCAGGACATAGCTAAACATAAAGTGGATATTTTGACTTCAGTAGATGGATATACAGAAGTACAAAGCCTTTTATTCTCCTGGGAGGAGGAGTGGAAGAAAATAAAAGAGCTAATAGAAGGAGCAGACAAGCATTTCTAAGAAGTTGTCAGGGCATGCCAGTCATGATGGAGGGTGAAGACCATGCTTCCACTAAACTTCCAGAGCCCATAGTGAAGCAGTACCACATATTTATGAAGAAAGTATCTGGCAGCAGGTACTGGCCCACATCTGTTTTGAAAAGGATCAGGAATGCAGAAGAAAATCTTGAGATGTAGTAGTCACACAAAACCTAGATTTTTTGCCAGGGCAAGGGATTTTCAAGTGAGTCTTTTTTGTCAAGTTTTTGCACTTTTTCTATGAAAAGATATTTTAGTTACTTTTGTTTTGATTTTGAAATCATGTGGAAGCAACATCTTTGAAGTGTGATTTAAAAAAAAATTAGTTTACTTGAGTGTTTTAAGAAATTATGTTTCTACTCTAAAACCTTCTGTTTTCATGTTTCCTCAAAATTTAGAAAAATCCATACTGTGATCCCTCAGACAGTCTCCCAGGACAAAATTCTAATGTACGTACTTTGCAGTTTATGCTCCCATCGACACAGATATATCAAACATTTCTGCACACCTTTTAGCATGCTTTTTGTTTTTACTTTTAGTAGCAATTACATTAATGCTGGTAATATTTTAATCATAGATAATGTAGTTAAAGCACTTCTCAGACACAAGGAAAAGTATGTCATCAAATTCTGAGGGGCATTGAGGCTGGCTAAAATTTTAACTGAATTGGAGTATCAGATTAGAAGAGCTTAGGTAGAATGACATATTTAATTAGCACCCTGTTTCTGTCTATAAACACAAATAAATCATGTTTATTTATGAAATAAAATTCATATTTAGTCTGATGTTCAGGGTACTGTGTTTCCACATCTTTGTGAAAACTCCGTCTTTTTCAGGAACTGTCCATTTCTAGAGAAGTCTGCCTTCTGATAAAAAAAAATTATATGTTTTTTAAATTTTAGTAGCACTAGTGATGTTCTCTTTGGATTATATTATACAGATTCATAGCTGTATCGGGACATTCTTTTTAGTTGTTTGGTTGCTTTTCCTGTCACAGTAACATCTCTTTTTTGGCCCTAGTTCTTTTCAGTTCATCTTTTCACAGTGCCTCCATCCAAGCTGTGAAATCAGTTACAAGCTGCGCTTTTCTATGGTTTTTGTGTGCATGCCTCTTAAACTCTGGATGCACTCGGTTCACTACTTCCGAACTATGATAACTGCCCTACCTTGTACTTGCACTTTGGAACTCATATTAGGTTATAGCATTACATTTTCTTTGGAGCTAGTGTAGCTGGAGTGCTTTTAGGCAGATTAAAGATTTATGAATTCCCCATACAAACTTTCATAGGAAATCAACATTTTAGAGGTCATGTAAATGTGGTCATATGTTGTCTACACATACTGGAAAATATTGATGCGGAATACATTTTTTTAAAAATATTTTTTTTAAAAAATAAGGAGCATAAAGACAAGAAATAAGGAATAATAATTGGAGATATTTTATTAAGCTCTAATAAAAACAGCTTAAAATGGATATTTCTCTGGAAAGCTTTGCCCAATATGCTTTCTAATTGGATAATGAGTTAGCTATATTGGTGGTACCAGGAAAAAAGAAGAAATGAAACTATGGTCTTTGACTAGAAAGGACCTTAGCTCTCTTAAACCTTGTCAGTTTCTCAAAATTAGTATCTGAATCATGTCTATAACTAATTTTAATTTAGATTTTATAAACTGAAACCCGTTCATAAAAACTCGCATGGATTATAGATACTCAAAGACAGAACAAGCCTGTCTTAGAGCTGACTTTGAATAACTGACGTTAAAATCTCAGATTTCAGTAATGGTCATTTGAACTTCACTCACAGTCTAACTTCTCTGAAATAAATAACATCACAGTAGTGATGAACATGAGTATATATTTTCTTAATATTTAATTACATATGAAATACATTTACCATAAGGTCTGAGATCCACCTCCTCAGCTGATATCATTAAGTGCTGTGTGTTTGTATTTCAAAACCACCAAAAGTACTGTTAGTGTGAAGTGTGTGCGTGTGTCCTCCCTGTAAAGTGCCAAAGTGGCAGAGAATCAGTAATTATTATAAGAAAGGGAGAAGGGAAGAGTAGTGGAGCTTAAGATTTGATCAGTTCTGCTTACTGAGGAACCTCAGCCTTTAAGGGAAAATACTTTTAATTATTTCTTATACTTCTCCTCAAAAGATCTTATTTACTGTGTTAGTTTTATTTAGTGAGGCGGGGGGCTACAGTGGCAGCTTCTGTAAGAACCTGCTAGAAGTTTCCCTGTAGCCTCTGGGATGGACCTCACAGTGGATCAGTGGAGGAATGTGAGGAGTTCTTCCCTCAAGGAGGACAGAGTGGCATAAAGCCACAAGGGATGAACTGACCATAACCCCCATTCCCTCTTCCTCCCTTTGCTGCTCGGGGGGAAGGAGGTAGAGATAATGTTAAGCCTGGGAAAGGGAGGGGTAGGGGGAAGCTACTTTGTTCTCTTTCTCATTATCCTGCTTTACTTTTAAAAATAAACAAGTAGTTTTCCCCAAGTCGAGTCTGTTTTGCCCTTAACAGTAACTTTAAGGATTTCTCCCTGTCTTTATCTCAAACCTTGAGCCTTTTTTCTTATATTCTCTCTCCCTACTCCCACGGAGGGTGGGGGGAGTCAGAAAGAGACTGCGTAGCTTAGTCCCAGGTGGGGCTAAACTATGACACCATGGAAGAAGATACATTTAGCTCTTGTATGGTAACACCCCAAGGAGATGGTCCCAAGTGGGGCTAAACTATGACATTTACCTATGAAGTCAGCATGATCAGGGCATCAGATTTGGTCAGGCACTTTAATTGCATTTGAACTTACCTTTTCTTTCCATCTGGCCCAGTGTGTTCCAGCCTTAGTCCCTTTGTTGATTATCCGCATCACCTTTCACTGAAGAGGTGACTATTTATGAAAACTTATTTTTCATAACATTCTAGAACATACAAGGATAGTTTAATATTTACTTTGATAAATTTACTTTTTATGACATTTCAGATGACTGTTAATAAAATTAAAATTCTTCTTGACAGTTGTAAGGAAACTGAGAATAAAAGGCACATTATGTGACTGTCAGATATGCTGGTTACACTTAAGGTTGGCAATGGTTCTGTGAATTTCCCCACGGCTTCTGGAGCTCCAGATAGAAAGGGATGTTTGTGAGCACTTTTGGCTGGCTTTTCTCTTTCATATGTAGACCTTCCTTTAGAGCTTTATACCTACTTTACTCACAGACTGAATCTTGCAATGCATGTCATGATGCATATACTTTATGTTATCTGAAAAAAGAAAATTATGTAGTGTGATGCTTTAGCCCGAGTTACCACACAGTTTCTTGCTCCCTCTCCCCCTGCCCCTCCCGAGCAGGAATGGCAGAGAGAATTGGGAAGGAAGGAAAACTCATGGGTTGAGATGAAGACAGTTTACTAAAATAGCAAATGAAAACTACAATAATAACAGAATACAAGGATATTAAAATATACAAAATGAACAATGTATGTTTTCTCACCACCCGATGTCCCAGTGACTGATACAGCCCACCTGGAGCAGCGATCACGGAAACGAAACCGAGCAGCAAGTAAAGGAACGAAAGGGACCCAGCAAGGTAGAGGGAATGATGACAGCGAGTGAGAGAGAGAGATGGATGCCAGGAAGGCAGACATCCACCCTGGCCAACCCCCACTTATATACTGACCATGACATTTATGGCATGGAATACTCTCTTTGGCCAGTTTGGGTCAATTATTCTGGCGGTATCCCTCCCAGCTTCCTGCATCTGCACATTAGTGAGACTTGGAAAGCAGGACAGTGTCCTTGGTCTCACTAACAACAACTGGTATCATCAGGGTGTTTTATCAACATTCTTCACACACGAAATCCAAAACACACCAGCTACTGAGAGGAAAATTAACTCCATCCCTGCCAGAACCAGGACTCGTAGAATGATCGATTTAGGAAGGAGATCCTTTTTGCATTTATATTCTGGACTCTAGCTTCTACCAGGACGAAAGTGATGTATTGATTTTGACATAAAAACTGTTTCAGTACTAAACTACATGAATGATAAACATGGATATGATCTGAAGTGTAAATAAATTAAATTATGAAAGAAGACAATACCAACACAGCACTAGGACAAAGAGAAAAAGTACTGTATGCCAAGAGACATTCAGAGGAACAAGAAATTGAGAGACATTCTGAGAAAGACATTCAAACACATCCAGAGACATTCAAAGACATTTGGAGAATGAGAAGAATGCCTGAGCACATCCTACTTACTAAGTATTCTTCATATTCTGTCTTGAACACAGAATATGTGTCAGCATAGCCTGCTTATTATCATCCTGTGATTCTGAAAGAACTCCCAGAAAGAAAGTGATCTACACTTACTCAGGAATAATGAGCAAATTACATACTGCATTGAGAACCTGGCAGGACAATAGGCCTTCAGGAAGCAGTCTGAGGGATAGAGTGGATCAGACGCTAATCAAGTATCAGTAATGACATGCAGATGAAAAAAAAATACTAAGGTAACAAAAAATACCAGAACCTGAAAGGTACCTAAAGTGACCCCTAAGATCTACTTTGCACTAAAAAGCCTTGGCTGGGATTGTGTATTAAGTTTGGGGTACTGCAACCTAGGAAAGACTCAGTTCAGTTGGAGGCAGTCTGGTAGAGTGTAAGAGCTGACAGGACTCGAGAAGGTATGACGTGAGGCAGAAATTACAAACTAAGGCTTGTCAATCTAGGAAAGAAAAAGCTGAAAGGGGACACAATGATAGTCTTGCAACCATGAAAAGAAGGAAAACCACTGTTCTTCAGAGTTACAGTTGATAGGTTATAAGTTAAATTGCAGAAAAACTGTATAGACATTAAAAAACACTTTCTAACATTGAAGTTAGCCAAGTCTTGGAACAGATTCCCTAGGGAGATTGTGAAATATATAATTGGAGGCCTTCAAAAGAACAAAAAACTACCACTGACAGGCAGAAGCAGCTGAAGTCTTCTCCAGCTTTAATGTCTCTGTGATAATATGGTTTACATAATTTCTATCTCACAGATCCTGTGTAGCCTATGAAAAATTCTACAATGGAAGATGAAAAAAGCAGACATTTATTTATGTGTACATTATATGAAGATTTTTTTTTTCTAAAACTGCTTCCCTTTTGACATAAAACATCTTAAGTATAATAACTATGAGTCCTCTTTACAAATACCTTGCCTCCTTCCTGATATTTTAATAAATATTAAGTTGACTTTAATTTGTATCTTGGCTCATATTGTCAGTATGTGTGATTTGTAATAGAGTTATAACCCCATGCATGTGTGTCTAGAGCTCTGTTTGAACTGTATAAATTCAAGAAATTCAAGATTCAAGAAACTATACAAGTAAATCGAAATTGTTCTATCCAGTTGCATTCTATATCCATCATTAGTGGATACATTGGAAAAACAGACAGTGAAATTCTGAATTTTTAAAAATTTTAAATTTCTTACTATTTCTAAATTTCTACTGATATCACTAAGTATGTGCCATGTAAAGAAATGATGCAGTATTTGAAACATACTTTTGGCAAATATTTTAGGTACAGACTAAAAAAATTAAAGGACAAGCAATTTAAATAAGCCAAAGCCATTCCAAAACTATCACTATACAAAAGCTAAGAGCAAAGTATAAGTAGTTGAGATTCTTTTGGTTCAAACAGTCAAATTTATTTTCAATCCACTGTCACCATAATATACTTCACTTATTTTGGCTCTATGTCATATGAAACAATAAAAATGGTGATATGTTGAAGCAGAAGCTATAAGGTGAGAAAATAAAATCTGTTTTCTAAATTTATGTGGGCTTTTGGGCTTGGATTTATGTTATAACTGGCTATCCAAGTCCTATAATCAAAACCTTATTCCTGATTTCAAAGAAAGCCAATAGGTTGGGTTGGAAACAATGAAAGTATGCTCCAAGAAGTTGTATGAGATCAAATGTTAAATAAGAAGTTAAACCATGAGTAAGTTTTTGTATTTTTTTGTGTAGGAATATGAGACAATGTTAAAGACACAAACATTTTTAACCCAAATTAAAAAAATCTTTCATACCGAAGAATTCCTTTTTAAAAAAGGGAACACCAAAACAACTGAAAATAGCGTGCTATTATTTTAAGCAATTCACACTAGTGGAAGCATTAGATGAAATACAAAGAACAGTTTTAGACATTGTCACTGGTTTCATAGACCTCTCCTTTTGAGAAAATTATCCAGTCACACTTCTAACTGTAAAGGTCTGATTCTCATAGTGAATATATACTACTGTTTTAATTATATATGAAAGCTCATTACATGATGATAACTTCAATGACATCGAAAACATCTGAAATCCAGATATTGAAGATATGCACACCAGTCTAATAAATGTCTGCTGTCTTTGCAGGATGACTCGATTTGCTTTTAGCACAGGCAGCAATTCTCTGAAGATAGTGTACATCTCCTAGAAGAGAACATTATGACAGCTACAGCCCCCAAATTAACACCATCTCTGCAGCAGGGAAAAACTTAAACTAAGGCACACCTTCTTGTTTTTATACAGCCCTAACACCATGTATTCTGAGACTTCTTAGAGACAACCTTTCATTTGCCATTTACAGTTTCCCTCTATCTTAAAACCTCTTCACTTGTATATCCTTCAGAAACGGTTACCTGAATACCTTGGAGTACAGAGGAAGATTTTGCCTTTTTTATATGTGTACATACATGTATAATATATACAAATGTGTGTCTGTATATATGTACATAAAAACTTAGAGCTCTTCTTTCAATTTATGTAAGCATAACATTACCCTTGTATAAAGCATTTAAGCAGAGGACTTAGGTTTGCTCCTATACCTCATTTATTCACGGCCCGTAAAAATGATTTCCTGGGCAAGCATATACAAAGACCAACTCTAAAGAGACAAAGGCTACTCAAAATAACACCATCCTCTCCCAGATGCTTTATTTAGGTCTTCTTAATGCATCCACCTCCATTGCCAGTATGGATCAGACAAGAGAGCAGTGGAAAGGAAGACTGCCTTAGCTGGTCAGCAGAGAATGTCACTAATGTCCCTGTTGCCCCAAAAATAGAAGAGTTACAGGGCTGAAGTTCATGTTGAAAAAGACCAACTGATGGAAAGGTAAACAGCAAAAAACAGCTAGTCTTACCCTTTTGTAAATTTATAGTTTTTGATTACATTGGGAATTTCTCAAGATCTAGGGAATTACATCACTTTTTGGTTTTCAAAATGTGTGGTAGCTTATGCACAACAGGCCTACTTGTAAAGTGCAAGTAAAGAGAGTATATGGCACAGTGCTGCCTAGTTCCATTGTCTGTCTTAATCTTGAATCACTCACTGACAATTGCTTCTCTTTGCCTCTTCTCTTTCTTCTTGCCTGAAGCCCCGCAGAACTGCTGCTGTATCTGGTTTCAGATATGAACTGGGATTTTCTCAAAAGACACACTGGTCTACAAGCCAGCTACAACTTTTGACCTTGTTTTCTTCAAAAAAGCAGATACTGTATAAACGACTTTGAAGTAGCTGCAGTACTTTCATACTAGTCTATGTTACAAAGTTTAGTAACTTCACATATATTTGATTTTACATATTCTGTTATATCAATAACCGTTCCTATAGTTTTTGATTATAAGGATCTGTTAAATCATCTACACCTGTAGAAAAGTATAAATCACTCTCATTTGACAGCATTTTCTATTCACTTTGCCTCAGCATAAAATATGTCAACAATTTGAAGCAATGGAGAACTATAACACTGTTGTGAGTAGCACAGCTTACATCAATACACTCATTGTTCAGAGTCTTGGCGTCACTAAATGAAAAGGTAGTGTCAGCACAATGCTATTTTTTTTTTTTTTTTTTTTTTTTTTTAAAAAAAAACCTCTGTGACTTTTCTGAAGAGAGTTTCCATGAAGGGCATATTTTCTGAGAACAAGAACTTTTGTAACAGAACCATTCATAAGGAATGGGAAGAATTTGCTGTCATATTTACATAAAAACCAAAATTGGTTAAAGGAGAGAATGCAAAAGCAACCACTTTTCAGCCTTAGCATGGCACTAATGTAGTCAGCCATTACTCCAAAGGTGTGCTCACTACAGTAGCTTTCTGAACCTTTTTAGCACTCTGCAAGAAAGGTTTTTTAAAAAAGTGACTTCTCTGGGTTTTCAAATACATTTTATTGAATAACCAACACACAATGAATAGGAATTTTTATGTGCTGGTCGTGCAACCATTTTTTTAAAAATTATTTTAGAGGTTGAATTTTCAGTAAGAAGTTTGAAGCATAAATATTCTTTGCATACAATTTATCCCGTGCTTTCATGCACATAGGCTTTTCAGTGAATAGAAAATCAAGAAAATCTTGATTTAAACAAGAATAGACATCATACCCTGATGCTATCTGTTGTACGATGTTCTGCAGCAACACCAACATTCAAGCCAACTCTACACCATATAGAAGGTGTACAGAGGTCTCTCAAGAGGCAATAAGCTGGTTGACTTTCAGAAAATCCCTGTGCCAAGCTTAGTGATGCAGCACAAGTTTAGCCTTGCTCCACAGGCAAATTTAACAGTTATGTAATTTTTGCTGGCTTACCTACACTATGTGTGTAAATGGAGTGGCACCAGGAATCCGGTGCTTCTGAGCCAATGGTCAATGAAATATCCTGGGAAGGTAAAAAGGAAGAGTAAGTTTACTACGATTTTCAGAACTCTGGGAAATCATATTAACAACAGTGGAGCTGCAACAGTCAAATAATGGTGATCACAAATTAAAATCCAAACTAGAAGTTAAAGGATTCTTACTTAGGAAAATAAATCTAACAACTTCAGTTAATGACAGGCTGTTTACTAAGAAGCAACATCTGCCAGCCTTTTCAGTAGTCACATATGTTTAAATATAGAATGTGAGATGCTTTGTCTTTGTCCAAAGTCTCTATAAAATCTGAAAGCAGCTTGAAAAATATTTGAAACCAACTTGAAGGCAATGACGACATTGTTCACATCAGACTGTTGCAATTTCCCTAAAACAGCAGAACACACAAATGTTAGCTTGTACCCTGTGTGAAACATGAGAGTCTATATTTTTCGTAGACTTCTGTCAGAGGCCTGTATTATGTAAGTTTTAAACCAAAGGTTGCTTGCACAACAGAAGTTCACAAATTTAATTGTTCAAATTTCAGCTGAGAAAATGAAGCTGGCTTGAAACAGAGGACTAGTACACTATAATATATTTTTCAGGATTTGAGCTTTCATTTGACATGTACCATATTTTGTGTGTTTCTCGGCCATGAGATATGATGAAAACGGTCCAAACCATACAATCTCCATTAGAACAACCTACACTGGTGCTTTGCTCCTGTTGGCTGAAAGTAGACAGGTAGTCTATCTTGCTATTTAGCATAAAGTCCCTTGTCATCTGCTGATTGACTGGTGTAAATCATTATTCACTTTTGGAGCTTATAATATCCTATTTATTTTTTATAGAGTCAAGAGACTTATAATTTGCTTTGGTTTTAACTTACAACATATCATGTCAAGATAATGTCTACTGTGGTTTCCAGATTTAACAGTTGTTTAATCAAGAATCAATTTATTATTCTTTCACTAAATCTCCAAGTAGAAATCTGGCCAGAATTCTTTCAGAAAGAGATTTCTTTCTTCCTTGCCTACCTCCCTCTCCTCCATCTCCGTCTCCTTCTTTCTCCTTCTCCTCCTCCCTTCCTTCCTCTCTCCCTCTTTTATCCTCCTTCCCTCCTTCCTTCCTTCCTCCCCCCTTTGCTTTTTGCCCTCTTTGACCTTCCTCCCCTTCCCCTCTTCTTTCCTCCCTTCTTTCCTCCCTCCCTCCTTCCTTTGTTTCTTTGAGAGAGCAACCATTACAATAAAACAGATGATATCCTTTAAAACATTAATGATCTTTGTGTTATTTAGAGAACCAGTAAAGAGTTTCCACAGTGAGAAAAACAAGCAAGCACCTGATTGCCATGGCTTGTGTGTTTCTGGCTCATCAAGGTCTTGCTGGAAGATGTAATGCTGGCTTGCTTTAAACTTCCCAAAAACACAGCTGTAGGATATGCAGTATTTCTGTCACACTCTCTTCTTACAGAGTTCATCCAAAAAAAAAAAAAGTAAGATTACAAAATGTGGAAAGAAGGGTTAACATTAAGAAATATTAAGTGATGAAAAGGACAGGAAATAATACAGGGATGTCAAAATACACTGTATTGTAGGAAATACACTCTGACCATTATAACTGTGGCTTTTAGGATTGCTATTTACAAAATGAGGGTTACTAGCTGCTACAGTTCGTAGAGATGATTAAAAAATTGAAGTTTATACTTTCTGCTCTTGAGCCTAAACACAGACCACATGATGTTCTAAGTTTTAGTAGGATGTTAAAGACAAAAATCTGTAGATAGACTGTTTAGTGTTTGAAGAGAATAAAACGAAACAAAACAAAACAAAAAGACCTCTCTCAGAACTACACCACTCCTGCCAAGCATTTGACTAGACCAGGGTCTTTACAAAGCAGTGCCAAAGACCTGCATGTCTTTCATCAGGTATGTCCTCATATAATCTAATATGCCATTAAAATCACAAATTTATTTCTACTAAAACAGCACACTCCAGATTCATTGCAAAACAGACCCCACTGTAAAATACTGCCCCCTTTGTTCTCTATCCTTAAGCTATTACTTATTTTAAAAGCTAGAGCTGTACCGTTAGAAACCACATATCTTTTCTTCACAGTTGTTTGGACATATGGTAACAGTCTCATGGAATTCTCTTTTGCTTTTATTTTTTAGCACTTCAGAAAAAAAAAACGCTTTTCTGACTTTGTTGCCATCTTTAGGTTGTCCATTTTTAGCTCTGAGCATTTTCCTACAGGGTGAATTAGGTTCAGCACTTTCACAGACACATGTTTTATTTTATCTTGCGCCATGTGATTCTGTGCTACCAAGCTATGTACCCTCTCATATTTCTTCCAAAATTCTGGTTTCCTGGTAAAATTCAATGTTTGTGCCCGAAGTGCTGAAATTCACGCTGATTTTGTTAGTTTCAAGCATTTGCATCATTGTTTTTTTCTCTCTAGGCCACTTAGCAGGTAAAAAAAAAAAAAATACTCAAAGCCCCATTGAGTCAGTGCAGTTACTAGCTCCTGGTCTGTGCAGAATAGGTTGACATGCCCTGCTCTAGTTTTTAAGAACATGATCATACAATAAAATCCTTGTTTCTCCTAATACCTAATTCTGTTCAACTTTGTTATTTATTGCTTTGTACCTGGCATAGTCACATGGAACCATGCTGGTTATTTTCATGGAAGACTTTAAGATGAAGGACAACATCCTAGGGGCCAGGAGAATAGCTTAGGGAATTTCTTGCTCTTCACAGATAGCCTGCAGAGGCTCAGGCAAGACTGGAGAACAGGGGCATCTTCATCATCAGCTGTAGCATGTACTTGGCAGGGCTGTCAGGAGACCGAAGTGCATTTACATAGGAATTCTTGCAAGACTGGATTAATGAGATAGATATAAATGCATTCAAGATAAATTAAGGCAGGTGCTGTGGTGCTGCTGTGGCCGGACACACAACGTACTAGTGGCTGCACAATTCCTCTGTGGACCATGTAGCTATAAACAATCTTAATTTTTGCACCACTTTTTATGTCTTTCTCATCGATGCTTGAGAAAAGTTGTACAAGATGCAACTTTTAACTTTTTGTAGATGCTTAACTTTTTGTAGAAACAGAGCTTGTAGTGAAAATTAATCCCTAAACAAAAGTGAGGACTGTGATGCAGCTGAGTTATTTTCCGCTTTAAGAGCTGGTAAATATTAGATCATCCAAACAGACAACAGTCTCTGTCTGAACAGACACACAATCCAGGAAACACAATAGTAAATATTAGTTACTCGAAACAACAGCTGCAGTGAGCAGGGCTTGAGTGATCTGCAGGCTGCAATGTCTCCTTACAAAATAGCTCTTGGACAAATTCCAAGAGTGGGCAAATTTGTCAAGGTTACAAACGAGTGAAATTTGCCCAGAAATGGTCCCCCTGAGCTTGCTTGTTAACGAGATGAATATCTTGCTTGTTCATAGAGCAGGCAAAGGCAAACATGACACTTGTCTGAGTTCTCTGAGTTTTTTGTGGATACTTTCCAGTTCCAGGGGTTTTACTGTGGTAGGGGAGCATTTGGCCCAACATATATGTGTTTTTTTTTGTGTTACATAAAATTGTAGGAAGATAGCTCTGCCAAAGGGCACAAGTAATTTTTTTTTGGTCTTAACAGCCCAGAGTGTTGTTGATCATTTTTCCCAAACAGGATGTCTGTGCAGAGGGGAAACATTCTTTTATTTAGTTTATTTCTGCTATGATTTTTAAAAATTTCATCAAGTTTCTTTTTTTAAGTACCAAACTCTAAGGATAAAAATATTCACTGAATCCATAAAGTATAACATTGTCATGAATGGGGTTGTCTGTTGGTAGTGTGAGGCAGATTCATCTTATCCGAATGAGATATTACAAACATGACAGGTTTGATCATTAGCTCTCAGGGGACAAAAACTTTACTCTTTGGGAGAAACAACATTTGTCTTTCAATGCTCAGCCTAGCAGAGTTCTAGACCATGTAATGATCTTGTTACTGTGGTATGAATATTCATTGCTTCTAAAAGGAATGCTGCTTCAGCAAGAATGAAGACTGTGGAGTCTTCTCTAATTACTAAAAGCCAAAATTTAATAGGAGATATAAATATCACATGACACTCCTTTTGAGGAGAATTAACAGGTGAAATCTCAGATGCATTCCCCCCCCCCCCCCC
>WHYT01017770.1:1047605-1059524 GCA_009806455.1 Tetrax tetrax
CTTCCCCCCCCCCCCCCCAACCCCAAACTCCATTTCCTTACATCCTTACATCCTATCCAGAAAATGAAGTTGTTCTCTTTTATAGACCAACCATTTTAACTGAGGAAGAATACATAAGTTCAAATGGAGAAAGGACTCATGATCACCTGCCTGGTCATCTGCATTACATACACCATACAGCTTTGCTCAGCAGTTCATACAGTAATGACTTCTGGAAGAGGCAGACTGTGCAGTTTACAGAGCTATCCATTCTTGTTTAAATTTCTTTGATCATACCTACCAGATCTTAAAGATCTTTACAGTGTAGTCATCCTTTGGCTCAAACTGCAGTCTCAAATAGGCTTTCTGTCATGTATTGACAACCAGCGTCAGCAGTCGGTCACACTGGTGGTCTGTTACGTCATCTTCAGCCATGTTTTTTCTCCAGTCCTCTCAAACTATACCTCAGATTTCTTAAAAATCTACATCCACAGTTTCTGAAAGAAAAAAATAACAGAATGTATATAGAATAAGGTAAATTATTATTCCTGTTGTGCAACAGCTTGCAAATTTTTCATATACACCTCCAGGTTTCATTTATTTCTTCTTCATAATCATTCATATAGACCAATTAGCAAAAATTCCATTTCAAGTTTATTATGGATTGAAAATTCACAACTGTTACAATGCCAGTTCTGAATAAAAAGCTTCTTTTTTGTTCTTCAAACTAAGATAAACTTTCTTCATGAATAGAGAACTGCAGTGTTTCATAATAATTTAATTTGCTTCCAAATGTAATTTAGAAACATTTCTTAGTTTTAGAACTGGCCTTTATAAAGCACCTGTCTGTGTGCATATGTATGTATTTTTGTGCTAGAGGAAATGTGTGGAGGTAAAAAGGTGGAAAAGCCTACTTGCACAGACTACATTTTACTAGTTCATATTCATTGTTTCTAAGCAATCCTAAATACAGAGTTCAATAATCAATTTGTTCTTTTTATCATTGGCCTTTTTGGCGTTTCATGTTGCATTCTTAATGTTTTTCATTTAGGGTTGTTTTGTTTTTTTTTTTTTTCTTTTTCTCATTTTTCTTTTTTCTATATCATGAATATTACAGATTGAAGAGTTGATGTCACTTACCTCAACTTCAGCAAGTCTTTCAGCACCGACTCCTACAGTAACTCTGTAGCAAACTGGAGAGATATGAACCAGATGGGTTGATTACAAGGTGGCTGATCTGTTGAGCTCAAAGTGTTGCGATGATAGGTGGTATGTCAAGCCCAGCTGGCAATTCATTATTCGTGGCATTCCTTAGGTGCAAATGCTGGGGCCTATAGTATTTAGCATCTTTATTAATGGTCTGGACAGTGTAATGGAGTGCAACTTCAGCAATTTCCTGGATGACACCAAGTTGGAGGGTGGTCAGCACGCTGGAATGTAGGGCTGCCATTCAGAGGGGACCTGAACCGGCTGGAGAAACCAGCTCACAGAAATCTCGTGAAGTTCAGCAAAGGCATACGCAGTGTCATGCCTCTGATAGGATATGATACGATAACCTCATGCAGAAGTATAGACAGAGCACTGACTAGTAGAGAGCAGATCTACAGGGAAGGAGGTGAGAGTTCTGGAGGATAAGTTGAATACGAGGCAGCAGTATACCTTTATGCTGGCTTTCTGGGGTCTGTTAGCAAAAGGTATGTAAAGCAGGTTGATTATGTTCAACCGGTTAAATATTTACCTCTATTTGTTATTTGTGAGTCTGTATCTGGAATAATGTTGTTTAGCTTTGGTTCCTAATACAAAAAAGACATTGCCATGCTGTCGGGGGTGCAAACAGGAGGAACAGACTGCTTTTCAGGCACTGCTTGAAAACAGTAATGCCAAGAAAGGTCAAAGTCCCTCACATCTTCATTTCTGGGGCCTTCAACAGTCTTTGATCTAAAGAGCTGCTGATATATCTACACTTAAAGCTGGACTTATGCTAGCACCAGAGTGGAACTGAGACTCAGAAGATGCTTGGACTTTCAGGAACATGGCTGCAAGATCCAGATGCTATCCAGGATAAGCTTTTACGCTGAGATAGTGACATGGCAAAAGTGGATGAATAGTGACTAGCTGAGAGTGAAGAATGAGGACAGTGCAGGTGATCTTTAGTGTTGTTTGTCTATCAAATGGAAAGAAAACGGTACAGCAGATAACCAAAATAAAGATAAAGATATCAATGATCGTTCTACGTACTGTTTACTCACTTCTCACACAAGCCTACCAAATGAGCTGGACCAGTTTTACTTATCACTTTACGCTGAGGCAGGTGGAAACAACTTGTAGGGAAAATCTCCAGGTCTAATTTCGTAACCATCTCAAAAAGGATATTAGGAACAAGCAGAGCCTCTACAAAAATGGGAAAAAATATAAGACTGGTCAGCCAAGAAACTTTGTCTTAAAGGTCAAGAAGGATAAAGCAGGATTGCCAAAAGTCAAGCTGCATTAACACTTGTAAGAGATATTCACACAAGTAGAAAAGGCTTCTTCCAATGCAGAAACAAAGAAGAAAATTGATGCTTGTGCATTGCAGCAAGCAATGGAATTGGAAGTCAATGAAATATGTTCCAAGAAACTAAGTTAATTATTTGCTTCAGCTGAGATAGAAAGAAAATGAAATGCTTAAAATAATCCAATTTCGAGGCCTGGAGAATATTTGTTTCCAGAATTCTCCAAACAGGCATATGAAGCTGTAGATTGAATAACTACAATGTCTAATAAGTATATCAATAAGGGATTATCACAATGTAACAAGAAGATAGCAAAGGAGGTTCCTAAGCTATAAAGAAAGAAAATGATATGGTAAGTCCATTTCTATTAATATGTCTTCAATAGTGTTCAATACTATGAGAAGAGATTTTAAAGGTATGAGTAATTCTGACAATGAAAGTAAAAAGGGATTGACTTAATACACAACATGTATTTACCCCGTTCAGATTCTATCAGACTAGTGTCTAAGAATATCAGACAAAATGTCTAAGAAAACAGAAATTCTAGACAAAGGAAAGGATATAGAGATAGCCTGCCAGAATTTCAGTGAAAAAAAAATGAATTTAGTATTACAGAGGAAATTATTGACAAAGATGGAGAAATTGAAGATTAGAAGAGGAGTCATTAATATGTAACGAAAAGGGAAGTAATAAGATGTGGTGGTGAAATAGAAAATGTCTGGCTGGAAGAGGTTTTCAGTAGAGATTCTTAAGAACTTGAGTTCAGTAATTTATATTCTTTAAGAACATATATTATATGAGTTCAAGAACCCTTAAGAGTTCTTTAAAAACTTGTAGTGTGTTATTTTCATTAATGTCCTTGGCACAAATAGTGTGTGCTGAAGAAATGGTTAATCAGGCAAAGCTGGGAAGCACTGCCTCTGTGAACAAACTGAGTTTATGAGAGAGCTGGATGCCCTTGAAAACTTGAGCAACGGAAGTGACTTGCAACTTTGCAGTAGACAAATACATGATTCTATGCTTCGGAATTACTGAGGAACTCAGACTCAGCAGTAGGAAATATATTTGAAAACAAAGGTGGATCTTGACATCCGTGGACAACTAAAAGCTAGATGGATGATGTAAGCTGTGAAAAAAAAGCAAATGTGATTTGAGGATTTGCTAACTAAGGCATTTTAAATAAAGTTTGGAACATATTTCAGTTGTGCTACTGTTACTCCAATAAATGTAATTTGGAATTTAAACTGCAATATAAACAAAGAACAGCTATTTGTATGATCAAGGGAATGGAGAGCTTGTCATATGAACAGGCATAGTTTCATGTACATTGAAGCAAATATGAAACTGCTATCACTGTAAAGCAGTAATGTTGAGCTGTCTTCTGTGGTTACTCATGCTTTTCTGCTGCTTCTCCAAGCAAGTGCAGTGGAAGTTCAAAAACTTACTAAAGAAGCTATGTAACAATGTGACAGTTCCTGACCATGTCATTGACCTGTAGTCATTGAACTAGCCAGCTTCATTTTTCTAGGTTCTATTTATCAAATTTATTCATGCAATTTCACATGACTTTCCTTATCTTATATAATTTGCAGTGTACTGTTCCCTTCTTTCCCTACTCTTTTCTTCAGGTCCTTTCCTCACCATTTCTTATGTTTATAATTATTTTTCTTTTACTGTCTTTCCACTACACATATTTTTTTTGCTATTCCTTTTGGCATATTTCAATTACTTGCCCATATACATAGATTATATGCATAGGACAGTTCTTGGTGTACTGAGTGATACTTATATACAGGTTTCTTATGAGTAATATTTATAAACTCACAACTTCTGGACAGCTATTCTTCACATATGGTTTTACCATCTCCTACTAACGCTTACTAAATACTTACACATCACACGCCATATATTTATATGCTACAGGCATATGTGCTTTTATAACTTTCAGTTATTGATGTGCATACAAGCTACGGAGGCTGAAATTATGTGGTTTTAATTGATGGCATCAAACAAAACAAATCCTTTTAACCTGATGTTTTAATGTCAGAGAGCTTGGCTTAATGAAACACCTAGACTCCCAGATCTCCAAACCATACTCCATCACCCAGAGCTAAACTCACCTGTCTGCTGCTATAGATCAGTATGTCTCCACTGAGTTCAATAGAATTACATCAGATTATGCTGGTTAAGAATCTAGCCAACAAGACTTAGCACTGTGAAGTACTTCGGTTTCTACATCCGTAACCAGCATCCTGTCTGTTCTGCATAAGTTTAAAGCAGCTTTCAGGGAAATACTGGCCTGCCTTTTTGCACCTGCCCAGCTCTGCCCTCTGCATCTCAGCTTGTCTGTCTACAGTGTGGATGGTTAACTCCATTGTTCCCACAGTGTTTTTGTAGAGATGTATCCAACAGAAGTTGTTAAACAAGCTGCAGAAACTTAGGTCATGTGTCTCTATCATGAGTGATTTGCTTGTTCCTACCCCAAATTTATTCCCTGCAATTACCAAATGGCCAAATTTTATTTTTTTTACATTTTATTCCAGTGCTTCTACCCAAAAGCAACAGGAGGGGTAAGTAAAGTTTAAAATAATTATTCTATTGAAAATATTACTACAGTCAAATTTAAAAATTTAACTGTCTACTTTCTCCACACCCTTACTCTTCAAGCCTGAACATTTTTTTGCAGCACCATACACAAATGCATTACATAAACTTACTTGTATTATTACTGATTCATTTTTAGCTTGATTTTTAAAGGGAAAGGGCTTTTTCTGTGTTTATGTCTGTCCAGCTTTCCTTCCCAGTAATGTCTGAAACCACTGGCTAATTTCAACCAACTTAGACACACCAAAAAAATATTAAGTTCCCACAAAGTGGTTTTTTTTTTTAAAAAAAAAAAAAAGATAAAGAAGATACACCATTAATGATTACAATAAGGAAAAGGTAAAAGTCTTTCTTTTTTGGACTTTGGAGGAATCCAGAACGATGCTTTTGACAGCTCAGGAAACTAGTTATTTATACTTCACTTCATATTTAAACAGAATGGGCTTATGGAAGGGAAAAAAAAATACTTTGGAGGAGGTGATTGTGTCCTGTTATTCTTATCTGGAATTAAAACCTGAAGATCCTAAACGTAATTAATGTAAAGTGAAAATGACCAACATCTCTTCCCTGCCTTCTGCACCTTGCAGAATAAGATGTCCCTTCCCTAAGTACATAGTCTTGAAGTGACTGATTGAAAAGCCAACATGCTCTGACATTTTATTGAGTACAGGTGTCATCCAAAGAATAAGGAGATGGAGATTGTAACGTTCCGTAACTGTGGAACAGAATGACATGTTCTTGCAGATAAACTGGGCATTTTTCCAAGCAAAATTCACAGAACCTTTATCTTAAAGTACAAGCTTCCAGTACGAGAAAACTGCTGTGTAGTCATTCCTGTTGTAGCATATGACATTGCCTTTACACAGTGACCGTGACCAGATTAACATAAACAAACATAAGCTAATAGAACTCATAGAAAATGAGTTACTCATAGATAACTCTTAACAATATGAATCTTCGTTTGCTAGAAATGACTGTGTTCTGTAACAATTTGACATTTATATGAAGCAGAACAGTAGGAACAATAGTATCTTACTTGTGCATCAAGCTAAAATTGAGATCTGGCCTCGCTGTGCTGGTTACCAAAGAGAAGTTTGTCTTTTCCATAACCTGACTGCAACTTGAAGGATGGAAGAAATAAGGTGTTAGCTCTCTTTTGCAGATGAAGGCCTTCAACATGCAAAGATCAGGACTTTCATAAAAGGTCAATGGAAATTTTGAAATATTGCTAAGCATTTCATCCCCAGCTGTTGAAATCCCAGGCCAACATCTTAATCATATTAACAGGCTTCATCTTTATACTTTTTTTTAGGTTATTTCTGAAGTTAAATTTATGGGATCTCAGTTTGTGCAGATCTCAGGAACCTGTCAGACTAAGTGGATTAAATCTTAACACTTTTCTAAGGAAAAAGATTGTTCTCTCTCTCTCAAAAAAAAATATCCTTAGCTTAAGAAAATACATGGCTGCTGTCCTGAAGCACATGAAAAGGTACAGGAATAAGAGAACTAGCCCTCTGCCAAATATTTGCTGAGATGCTAAGAAGTGTATGCTTTACATCAATCAGAAAGTCAGTACAGAAAACCAGCACTTCTCCATTCATTAAAACATTTCTTGTTTCTTTTTTTTTTTTTTGACTGAAGCCTGAATAACTTGTTAACAATGTTCTATATAAATTATTAATATTTTAGATTAAATTGTATTGTTCTATATTTTTATAGGAGTACATACAGCGATGAGCAGCTCTGATCAAAAACATCAAAAAGAAAACAACCAATTTGAAGAAAAAGTTAAATTAGACTTAACAGGTAACAAGTTGAAAATGCAAGTGACTGACAAGAGAAGCTGATGATTGACCACTCTAGAATCAGAAAGCAGAAAAAGAATGAGAGATAAAACTCAAGAGAAAAAAAAAAAAAAAAAAAAAAAAAAAGAAAAAACCCCATGATTAAGGAACACTACAGGACACAGGTTGTAAATAATAATAAAAAAGTTTTTCTATAAAAATTTAAATATAAACAACTGCAAATATAAAAGTACTAAAAGATATACAGGCAAGAAAGTTTAGCATGTGAAAAAAAAGGGGAATGTCCAGGTATTAGGCAAACCCAAGTATTTTCAGATGAGAGGCCTGAAAAGGCCTAGCTCAGAAGCATTTTGAATCATTTATTGTTCTGAAATTCATGTTAGAAACCTTGGGAAAGATTGAAAGACTGACAAAATTATTTAAATATCAGAAAATTACCAGAATTACTTGAGCTATTACAGACATACTAGCCTTGTGGAGATACTGGGCAGAATAATGAGGCAATAAATACAGTCTTGTATCTACAGAGGATTAGAAATTAAAAATACGGTTTATTCCAGCCAACAGAGGTTTCTGGAGAAGAAGACTTGGAAAAGTTGTCTGTTTTTTTTTTTTTTTCCTATAAGATTACAGGCAAGATTTTGACATGATCTAACTGATAAAAGCAGCTACTGATATAAGCTATTGGGATTTTTCCAAAGCATCCAACATTGAACTATAAGATTTTAAGACTGTTATACTGGGTTAATAAGGAACCATTAAAAGGATGAAAAGAAGAATGCTATGCTATGCTTAAAATGCAGGAATGTCCTGTTCAGTTCTGATGTCTGCTGTGCATGAAAGGGGTCCAAATTACTTGAAAGAGATCAGAGAAGAGCCAAAATAATGATATTCCTGGCTTTGGAAAACAATCTCAGGATATAAGGAACTCACTCAGTCTATTCATATATCAGGAGGAAATCTGAGAGGTCACTAGGTCATTTTAGGAAACGAATTTAAACATGGAAGGAAAAAATTGTAGGGAGAAATCAAGCAATTTACCACCTTGCTGATGAAGATAGAAAGATAATTGTATCACTAAAGATAAAGTTAGACAAGCTAACATATGATTTATGTTTCCTAATTTTCCTAAGAGAAAAGACCATTTGGAAAATGTGGGAAAAATTATCAACTGTAATGAAATGAAGCAACTTGCTCTAGCTTCTTCTGGAAGTTTTACTGTGCAAATGCTGGGTGGCTTGCATGTTATACTTGCAGTGGTCCTTTCTATCACTGAAATCTGAGAGTTAGATAATCTGTGAATCTTCTTGTTTATTTTTATTCCTTCATACTCAGCAAATGCTACATTCTCTTAAATATGTTTCTGCTTGCAGGTCTGAGTTTGAGCAGCGACCTGAAACAAAAGTTCACCTGAAAATCTCACATTTCAGGTTGCGTGTGTGAAAAAGAATCACTCTTCCTTCATTGTTTTAGGAAAGTGAGAGAGAGGGAAGTGATTCCTCTTCTTTGAGTCCTACTCAAAGAAGGACTCAAAGTCCTGACTTACCCGACCCTGCAGACAGACAGATGGACAAAGTTCTGCCATGAAGATAATGCTCTTTATTATCTACCCGATTGTGTCTTTTACTCAAAGTTTAATAAATTACTTGATTTGAGGAATATGAGAGAACTTTTTTTTTTGCAGTCAGGATGACAACAAGATACATACCTCCAGCTAAAGAAGAAACTGACACCTTACAAGCTCTTCTAACCAGTTCCTTGGAATTTCACAGGCCTTTACCAGTGAAGCCTCAGAGAGGTTATGGAGTCTCCCTCCCTGAAGACATTCAAAAGCCATCTGGACATGGTCCTGAGCAACTGGCTTTCGGTGGTCCTGCTTGAGCGGGGGAGTTGAACCAGATGACCTTCTGAGGTTCCTTCCACCTCAACCATTCTGTGGTTCTGTGAAGCCATTTTGATTTCTACTGTTCCTGACGCACAACCCTCTTGAGATCTGAAGTGCTTTAGTCTAATCCAGCACACTGGGTTCAGTAGGAGGGTAATAGAGTGATACTTCATGTGCTCTGATATACGAGTTGTCAGACTACATGATCTAATGATAATTGACTCTATGAAAAAATGAAACCTCTTCCCCCAGTCCCCCAAAAGAATTTTTTAGTTCTAAAGCCAAGCAAAAGGAAGGTCATTTGTAGTGTGTAATCTGCCTCTTATACTGTCATTAGAATTGTTAACAAATGAGCCTTTATTACTGTTGAAAGGCAGAAACACTGCAGAAGATTTTCAGGTACAAGATTAGGCAGGTTTTCCTGGAAGTAATACAGTATCACCCACTTCTAAGTCTTGCAAATCCGACCTGGAGTCCCATGAGAGACAATAATCATGCGTTTCAATCTTTTTATGTGGTAGATTTTAAGTTTGTAAGGTTAAATGAAGTATGAAATCTGTTGGATGGACCCCCTGGCTGCTCAAGAGAGTGTTCCCTTCCATCCCAGGCAGGCTGCCAGCCTTGCGCTGAAAATTCCTCTCAGAATTTCAGGTGATTCTGGGAGGACACATTCAGGAAGAGAGGCAGATCTTGTTTCTTTGTGTTTGAGACCAACTCCCTGGTAGACAGCACAGAAGTTATGAATCCACGGGGCATAATAAAACTTAAAGTGGGTTATCTGACTGTCCAATTTCTGCAGTACCACTTTGTGAGCCACAGATACAGACTCAGTTTTAAGAACCTAGTGAGTGACAGGCTTTTGTTCTGGTTTAAGAATTAAAGCCAAAGAGAACAAAAATCAAAAGAATATCTGTATTATCAGAGGTGGTGAATAAGGAGGAGTCGTCACCTCGTCTTGTTAAATTAGTGTTGGAAAATGGGTGTTTTTTCTGCGGCACATGACAAACTGGTACACATGGGCTACTGTTCTTTTCCTGGTAAAACAAGTGAAACCAGGAAAAAATCAGCAGAATTTGACCATGAATTTAGTAGAGAAAACCTTTGTTCACATCTGGAGATTGCCTTTCAAAAACTAATCTAGTAGAATGATTCTTTACAACGATGGCTTTTGTATGTATTGGCTGATTTTATTAAGAGAAAAAAAAAAAAGGGTGATAGACTCCTCCAAAGATTAAAATGTTAACTGCAACTACAGAGATTCAGCTGAATTTTTTTGTCACTGATCTTAACAGCAGTTACTGTTAACATTGGCTTTAGAAAAGTGAAAATATGAACTTGTTCCTGACTAGACTGAGAGGCAATGGGGTTTGCTTATCTCATTTACTAAGAAAAACTTCTTTAAAAGCTTTGATCTAGCTTGTTCTACCCATTATTATTTCACAAGTCTCTGTGATATTACTGTCAATCTTCATTTTCTCTTGAATCATAATCTTTTTCCCGATTTCTTAGGAAGGTCTTATATTTTACAGCTATGTGTGGAAACTGTCAGAATAGAAATTGCTACAGAAGATCCTAGGTTCCTCCTGAGGGAAAACAATGAGAAAATGTTGTGATTCCCATGAGAGGGGGAGACTTTGGCAGGACCTTCTGGGCGTCTTTGTGGGAAGGGAAAGGTTCCAATGTTTTCTCCAAGGAAAGAGAAGATTTTTTACTCTCTCTCTGAGACAGATATATTTTAAATTACAAATTAAATTTCTACTACACAGATGTACATTTGAATAATTAAATGTTTTACAGTTTTGTAGAATAAATATTTTTTTCATGCATGGTTGAAGTTGTAAGGACTTCTGTTTAATGCCAAGGGTGGTGGGGTTTTGACATCAGTCCTTTACAGGAAAACACAGACAAGGGTGACTGTGCTGTGCTCATTAACCAAGGAGCAAAACTGTACATGTAATCAAGAATGTTTCCAACAGAATCAGAAGGAATCTCAGGTTTTTTTACACACTGGTAGTAGTTACTTTTTATAAGCTGATATCGCATTCAACATCTGGAAAACTAAACAGTCCGTAAACTAGGGTACTGCATTTCTAGTATTCAGCACCTCTTATGATGCTTTTAATTTGCTTAGAGAGGGATTATTTTTTTTTCATCCTGTATTACTGGATGAGATTCTGTGAGGAGCTCGTTTCCAATCTGTCTTAAGGAGAGCACATTAGAAACCTAAGAACTATTTTATGCCACAATGACTGTAACAACCGCACATACCTTATATTCTACCTTGTTTTCTTGCATTTCTCATTCCTTTCGTTCTGTCTCTACAGTGGCTGCCATTTCCTCTGTGTTATGGGGAAGACTTGTCTTCTTTCTCAGAACTGAGGATTTGGCTTCAAAAAACCATAAATGCTATAGTTAGCTTTTGATAAAAGATGTTTTCAAACTTTTTTTCTACTGTTCACTGGGAAAGTGGTAACCTATTGGTAATGTCAGCTCATGATGTCACTTGTGGCACTAGATAAATACATGAGTAATCACTCTTTGATAATAATTTAATGGAGTCAGTTGTTTCTTTGACTTTTCTTGCTTTGCCCCTCCCTTTTGGGTACAGTCCCTGCTTTGCTAGTCCATGTTTCTTGACATGTCTTTCGAAACAGTTCTTTTGATAGCTACTTACTTGTTGCTATACAGAGTTGTACTGTTCTGCTTCTTAAAGCTGTAGATCTAGTCAAAACTTACTCTAGGTCTAGTAAAAGCTACTGGACTTGTTGATTTGAATTGTTCCACAGTCCTTACATTTTTTGGGGAAAGGTGAAAGTATGACCCTGATGTAGTTCAGCTAGATCCATCTTTACTAGAGGGTTTTTACCTTCTGCTTAGTAATAATTTTAAATTAATGTTCCAATAAAAGCATTTATTGTATGCCAATGGTCCTTGTGTTTTCTCTTCCACTTAGTCAGCATTTTTGTTATCCTTGTTTTAAACCAAAGTCCCAAACAGCAATGGAGCTTAATTTTGCTATAAACCATACAAATGCATTTAGCGGGTTTACAAATTATCCCTTCTGCTGCTTTACAACATGATCGTTTTTTAAAATAGATGTATAAAGCTCCCTCCTTTTCTTTTTTTTTTTTTTTTTTTTTTGGAAAAAAATCTG
>WHYT01017770.1:1066545-1098666 GCA_009806455.1 Tetrax tetrax
TTATTTTTTATTTTTTTTTGTTTTTTTTTTTTTTTTTTTTTTTTATTGTGCTCTTAGGTTTCTCATGGTATGGAAATCCGTTGTGGAACTTCTCTCCTTTCATACACCACCATGAAACACAGGTATGTAAAAGATTACTGGTAGGAATGTTATAATTTCTGGGGAAGAAAAAAAACAAAACAAAACCCTAATCCTCTACTCTGAGTTTATTTTATGAAGAAAACTATTCCAGTGAAGAACTTCCTTCTATATATGCCTGAAAAAAATGTTTTGTTTTTTTTTACAACTAGACGTAAAAGGAATACTTATTGTTCAAAACTAACAGGACTCATATAGTCCTAAATAAAAGTCTCACAATTCTCTATGTAAAACCCTAAGCTCCTATTTTCCCTGTCTTGGTCTTACCATTTATATTTGGGATCAGTCATGCTAGGTAAGTCATGGGTTTTTTGTTTGTTTGTTTGTTTGTTTTTTTTTAATTTAACTTTCTATGTTTCCAGTTCTCTGGCTAGTCACATCAAAGTAGACTTTCTCGACTGGTTTTGTGAGTTTAATGCCTCTCTAAGAACTCCTATTAAATTAAAGAACAAGATCTGTTTTCATCAAATTTGGCATATGTATGAACGTTGGATACAGAAGACTAAGCTTAGAAGAAGGACTGAGATCATTATAGTGCTGACAATCAGGTTGGCATCAAATGCCTTCCTTGAGGAGTAGCCAAATTGTAGACTCAGAATTGAAGAAACATTTGTTGAAAGTGATTCCAGTCCTCCACTTTAATCAGGGTTATAACCAACATTACTCTAGAGCTACCAGGGCATTCCTATTTCAAAAATCTCCAAGTTCAGAGTCCATAACCACTCTAGGCAACCTGTTCCAGTGCTGCGCTGGCCCCAGTGAATGTTTTCACTTGATGGCTAATCTGAACACCCCAAGCCACAATTAGAGGAAAGTTTGATTTCTCCATCTCCGTGACACCACTTCAAGTAGTTGTAAGCTGTTATTAGATCACCTTGTAGCCTCCTTTTCACTAGTTTAAACAGCTCTGAATCTTTCCTAATATGTCCTATGCTCCAGGCTGCTGATGAATATACTGAATGATACCGGCTGTTATGTCAACTGTTGGGGTACTGTGCTTGCTGGCCAGTTGGGTGTTGAGCCATTATCCATTCACTGAATTTTCTGTCCATGTAACAATGTGCTATTTCAGCCCACACCTCCTTAGCTTCTAGACATGATTGCTGTGGGAGATAATGTCAACAGGCTTACTAAGACTGCTGATCACTGCATCCATGTAATCTTGAAAGGGGGAACAAATAATCATGCAGGAATAAGCCATTCTACTTACATTACAAGTATAGGGTTGATTGTAAGGCATTCCAGACTAGAATACATTTTGAAGTCAGACATGGGAAAAGTAAATTAGTCATGGATAAGCACTGATATGTAATGAAAATAAAGATGTCAGGACTCAGGGCTTTGTAGGGCTTAGTGCTACAAAGTGCAAGCCTTTCTTGGAAATAGAAACATCTTCCAGGATTTACCCTTCTGTTGTGGTTTAACCCTGGGTGGCAATTCAGCCCCACGCAGTAGCTTGCTCACTCCCCTCCAGTGGGATGGGGGAAACTACTAGAAGGGTAGAAGTGAGAAAAATTGTGGGTTGAGATAAAGACAGTTTAATGGGTAAAGTACAAGCTGTGTGCACAAGCAAAGAAAAATCAGGAATTCATTCAGTACTTCACAGATGTTTAGCCATCTCCAGGGCTTCATCATACACAACAGTTACTTGGGAAGACAGGTGCTATAACTCTGAATGTCACCCACTTCCTCCTTCTTTACCACAGCTTTTATCGCTGAGCATGATGTCACATGGCATAGGATATCTCTTTGGTCGATTGGGGTCAGCTGTCCCAGCTGTGCCCCCTCCCAAATTCTTGTGCACCCCAAGTCTACTCACTGGTGGGGTGGTGTGAGAAGCAGGAAAGGCCTTGATGCTGTGTAAGCACTGCTCAGCAACAACTAAAACATCTGTGCGTTATCAATGTTGTTTGTATCACAAATCCAAAACATAGCACCATACAAGCTACTACGAAAAAGAATAACTCTATCCCAGCCAAAACCAGTAGACCTTCCTGGTCGCTGTGGTTTTATGATTTTCATAAACTTAATGTGATCAATGCACGACCACCAACCAGAAGTAAAATATGTATTGGTTACATTGGTGCTTTCAATTTGTACAAGCCAACACATTTTGCTATTTTTTTATTTATTTACTTATCTGTATGATTAATATAGCCCTGAGACTGAAGCAATGCAATGACTTATGCAGAAGCGGGAAAATAGAAGTTATCTCCGGTTTACTCATCTTTTTGCACAAGTTTCTGGTTGTGAAACTTCTAGGTCAATTATATGATCAGAACACATAACATGAAGCTCTATGAATACCTGGAATAAAGGCCTCAGTCCGTAAAGGTGAGATCCATAATTCAGATTTTTTTCAGGGCAACATTCCATGTAAGAAAATTGGAAAGATATGCTAATATTTGATGCAAATCCAATAAATAATCCAGTTTGTAAACACATTATTTTGAGTAAAGTGATTATACTCACTCATGTGATTAGGTATAGTTTGGGTTGATTATGACTGGGGTGATTAGGTATGGTTTGGGTTTCATCTTACCACTGAAACAAATATAGATTTTGAAGAGACAGCATATGAGAGAATTTTTACCTTAAGGCCCCATTAATCCCAGATTAAACAAAATAGAACAAAAACAATAGGAAAAGATTTTAGCTTTCTGATTATAAAAGATGAAAAAATGCAAACATATAGGATATAGCTGTTCCCTGGTTCCCTGAAACAGTCAGGAATAGAACTATGCCATGATTATATGAAGCTGAACATCATCATATCTTATGGTGCATTCTTCCAGTCAATTTACTGTGATTTCTGTCTTATTTAAATCAAGTACCATACAATCAACTCCATCATACATTTAAAAAACCCCGAGAAAAAGCAAAAATAAAGAAACACCTCCCTCCCCTCAAATTAATAATTTTGGATGATAAAATGGATGATTGAATGGAGGAATGATAAATTTGGATGATTAAAAATTGTTTAATATCATCAGTACACTAATATTGTTTCCTTTTCTACTGAACTTCTACATAGGATTGCCAGCAAGATTAACAGTAAAGTATTATATATTTAAAGATCCTAGTGAAGTATTTTTCAGAGATGGGTTACAGTCTTACTGCTTTTTGAAGACACTTGGCTGCATATAAAAGTGGATGACTGATCACTGAGAGTTCAGTGATGATGGATGGTTGAGAGTTCACGATCAATAATACACAGTATTTACCATGGTGTGGTGGAAAACCTTGTTAAGTCCAAAGTCAGTTGATGGAAGTCCAAAGTGGAATGACAGCCAAAATGTAAAGTAGATATTATCAATCTTATACGTTAAGATTTTTAGCTGTGAAACGTTGAACTTTGTTCACCTCAGAAAGACTGTAGGGGAATTATTCTAAGTGTGCATTTGGGGAGGAGGAGAAAGAAGATGGAAAAGAAAGACATTTTAATGCATTTTAAATCATAAACTGTAACTCCAAAATGGACCCTTTGATTATATAATGTCACCTTCTGTACGTTACAAAACACAAAGTTCTCTATAGTTATCCTGTGTTCTCCTGTAAACTGTGTTTCATTCTAAACCAGTATTTGAATACATCAAAGGATGCACAATTCTCCATTTTCTTTGCTTGTTCATTGTTATTTTTTTTTTAAAAAAGGGCTTTAGTGCCAATTGAGCATCTCCTACAAAAAGAGCTTAAATAGCTTATGCTGATACAGCTGTCCTGTGAGATTGTCAGGTAAATTGTGGCTAAGAACTACGCAACATTACAGTTATTATGACTCATTTTATTTTTTCCTACAATCTCAGTGTAGAAGACATTTAAAAGTATAACGCGAAAACTTTGTTCCACCTTCTTCTACTAGTAATGACCTGTAACATCCTTACACAAATGCATTTATTCTTGCTGTTTAAATACGTTTAAACAGTGATGCTCTTATGCAGGAATGGGAGATTAAAGGAAATACAGATAAGGCTTTGAAGGGTTAATTTCTACTGTAGTTACATTGAGTTTGGGCAACATCCATTTAGCTATGTAACAATCAGTTTCAAGGGTTGTTAGTATGAGTTTAAGGTATGATAATATAAGAGAATTCTCATCTTGCATCACTTTACTTTTTCAGAACTTCGTGTAAAGTTGTCATTAAGTAATAAGTAGCAGAATTTGGCTTTTAGGTTTAAGACCCACTGAAATGTAGATTTATAGTTTGATCCTTTGAGGGGTGGCTAAAAGTATTAAATGAATATTTAGACCTGATGGCTTTCCATACTTTTTCTGCCTTCTCACTGGAATAATTATCAGAAAAATCAACAAAGTCTGGATAGCTTGTGTCAGAAAAGATAGATTGGAAGGGAACAGCTATGAGAAATCTCATCCTCTCATGTACACTTTATCCATTATTTCTGGCTTATAATTATGTGGTTTGTGTACTCCTTGCTACTCAGAGGACAGGTTGTAGACATCTTTAACACCATGCTTATTTATATAAATTTTCTTTCACTAGCAGATGATTATCAATTATTTACAGGGACTATCGCTTCATTTTAACTTATTTTTAAGTTTTTTTTCCACACATGTATAAAGAATTACTAAGATAGAAGTGTAAAATGCTATAAAATTCTTGTTAGAAGTCTTAGAAAAGCTACAGACTCTACTGAAAAGCTTTTCCCCCCTTGTTTGTTTGGCTAGAAGGGGAGCTACGTTTAGTTTAGTATAAGTCATTCTCACTCAACAGCTCAACACTTTGGGGTCAGAAGTTTGCAGGTTTTGTGTATGGTGCCTAAAATAGTTTTTAATACTTGCGTATTTAGTTTTTTTTTAAAAAAAAAAAAAACAAGAACGGGCTATGAAATTTTGGAGCCTGAAGATTGTGTTTGCAGCAAATAGCTAATCCTGATGCCTCTGTGAGCAAAAATGGAGAGTCAAAAAAGTATCCTGCATGTTGAATGGATCTAGTAGGGATTCTGCAAGTAGTTAGGCTTCATATTGCTATAAACATGAAAAAGACCAATTAAAGTCTTAATGTAAAATTAATGTAAATGTATTGATTAAGAAAAATACTTACAAAATTAATGAATGTGTTTCATAATTACTTCTCTTTTATTTTGTATAGAAATTTCTTAAAAAAACCCCACAGCTTCTCATCTGGACTGAAAAAACATCCTCTTCTGTAATATGATTTCCAGTTAGTCCATAGGAGCCATATCCAGTTTTGGGAAGAGTTCATCTTCTCTGCACTGGGTTTCCATTGCTACCAAATACACCACTTTGTTCAAAGTTCGATGCTGAAACTTAATAGTAAAAGCACTCCACAGACAATGCAAGGAATTCTATTTCTGCCGAAGATTTTTACTTTCCATGACAACAGCCACCCTCAAAACCAGGAGTGAACTGTCAACCATAATAGTGAAATTAGACATTATAATAGCTATGATCAGATTTCCAGAAGCATCTTCACGATTTAAGAGCAAAGTCTGATGGCTTTAAGTTACTTGCTCATTTTGCAAATCCTACTATAAAACAAAAAGTGATGATACTTCAGAAAAAAAAAACATTCTTCAGTGTGTTCAAGTATGAGAGTGGGACTTGTGAAATAAAAAATTGGGTACATCTGCTGATAAATTTGCATGAGAACCAGATGACAGCCTGGAATACACTTCAAATTATTGTACACTTCCATAATGCTGATCTTTTCTATGTGAATTTTCTGCCACTGATTTTGCTAAATGTAAGCAGGTCAAATGATTTGATTATCCTTTCTCAGTATAGGTTTTCGGACCCATCAAATTTTGCATTTCTTCTGATTTTATCTTTCATGGATGTAGATAAATAGACTTTTTTTGTAGCATTCCATAAAAAAAAGGATAGTATGTATCATTATTTCCCTGCTCTCTGTTGACTATTTTACTTCCTATATCTGTTTCATAGCCACATCTGAAAACAGTTCCTCCTTGGTTTTGAACTATTGAATTTTTTTTTTCTTTACATTTTCTCCTGTTCTCAAAGTCATACAACTTTTCATCAGCAACAGCACTGCATTAGTACACACTTCTTCCTTTTTTTTGTCAAGAGCATGAATGAATCAGCCTTGTCCCAACAGCAATCTTTGGGAAAGTCTAGACACATTCTGCATTGTCTAATAGAGATGCTTTCAGTACTTTTAGCTATTTTCACTATTTATTTTCAGTAAGTATTTTCTATTCTTGGTCTTCCCTTTAGACAAAATCCTTATGTTCTCCATTTGGATTTGCGTTAGCAAAGAAAGATAACAGGATAGTTTATTAAAAAATAACTTTCATAAGTTCAATTTTACTTTTTGACTTGAGTCTATTATTTTATTGCACTTTCGCTTTCCTCTAAATTAATTGTCCAGTTCCTTACAAAATATTAAGGTTCAACTTATGTGTAGTTGCCTCAATAACATCCTTTTTCCTACCTTTCATATAGGTGCAACATTTCCTATTCTCCAATCTTATGCTTTCATTCACAATATCATTCTTTTGAAATTCCTACCCTACTTGCTAATTATCTCAAAAATTTGGAATGAATGATTATCCAATTATCTAATTTTGACTGCATTAAGTTGTCTGAGTTCTAAGTTGACATTCCATTCTGATAATTTTTGTATCTTAATTTCTATTATTCAGTTTACCTCTTCCATTTCATATTGAAATAATTACTTTTCTTGAAAGCTGAGGCAAACCATTATTTTAGCATGGGGGCCATACCTAGATTATCTTTAATCTCAACCTTGGTCTTTCTTCTTTTTTTTTTTATTTATTGTTTTTATTTATATTCCCATAGTGCCTTTCTTTTCTATTTATTTTAATATCTTTTAAAGATCTAACTCAGCTTGACTTTTGGCTATTCTCATTTTATTCCTAGACTTCTTGACTGAGATGATTTCTTGGCTGATCAGTCCTTTTTTTCTATTCCTTGCAACTCTCTGCCTACTCCTAATATCTTTCTTGTTTATTCATTCAGCTAGGTCTGAAGTTCTTCCTTTTATTTTTTTTTTTTCAAATGGAAGCATGTTCTAGATGGTTTATGAACCACTGCCTAAAGCCTTCTTCTGTATGTAAGTCTTGAGTTCAGTTCAGATGACTTAACTAGAATTTCCCTTTTATAATCAGATATCGGAATAGAGGTAGTGTTTGGTGGGTTTTTTTAAAATATATTTTAAACTGAATCTATCAATGAACACTCTTTACAATGTTGTTTTCTTACTCCACTATTCTACAATGTCTTCAGACTAGATCTCTAACATGATTCTTAGTTGTTTCAGTAATTATGTGTAAGCTATCACATTTTTAAGATCTCATCATGAGTAACGGCATTTGTTTTCCAATCTATGCCTGTGAAAGCAAAGTCTCCCACACAGTTACAACACATAGAGCCATTGCTCTGCAGTAATACTGTAATGATTCATCTCCATAGACACACTCAGCTTCTAAATTTCTATAAGCTATGGACCAGTAAAATTCCTATGAGCTTGAGACCAGTAAAATTCCTTTGAATTTCCGTTTTTCTTTTTTCTTTTTTTTTTTTTAACTCAGTAAATTCCAGTGATGCTTTACCTCTTTTGTCTTTATTCTTATATTTTCTAGACAATTTAGCTATTCTCCATGTATGACTGCTCTGTTTCTGTTAGTCCCTTTCCAATCCTATTCCCATTTTACTACTGTCATTTTGTTTCCAAATTGCTTGAATGCATACATAAAATACATATTTCTTTTTGTTCCTCCATACTATTGACCAGGTCACATTTCCCACATAGACAATACACAGTCATTTGTTTACAAATTAAATAATTTCAAATACTGTTAGCATTAATATTTTATTTCTTTGGACTGCCTGTCCTAGAACCAGTGAAATTCCTTTCTCCTTTGCAATATCCTTCAAAATTGATTTTATTTTCTCTCTTTAATAAAATTTAAAACATAAGTTTCATAAATTTCTTAATATATCTCCTCTCATTGTAAAGATTTTTCAGTTGCCACAACTTCCATGTAAAAAAAGGCTCTATCCATATACCCTTGGAAATTTCCTTTTCCTTCCTCCATCTTTCATTTCTCTTTCCTTTGTTCCCTTCAGCTAAGCATTTTTCCTATCTACTATGTCCTTACTTACTGGTTTTCTGACCCATATTTCTTAACCTGCAGTCCATTTCTCCAAATCCTTCACTGCCTTTCTCAAACATATGGGAATGATTATGTTTTGCTGTAGACCTGTTCCAAGTTCACCCACCTAAAACTCCCAAATTCTCTTTACTGTCTTTTTGAATAAAACTCTGGTTCATTGGTCTAAGTGTGGCAGCTTATGTCTTTTCACAGTATTTCTGACTCTTCTCATGCCAATGTCCTTGTTGTAGGTCCTGGCATCAGTAGCACAGATCTGGGCTTCGGTCTTCCTCCAAGGTGTTCAAGCAAGCAGATGTGATATAAAATCTATAGTCCAAATATAGCCCATGCAGCTACTCATCTGGCTTTCAAGGGCTAAAAGGCAGGGTGAGCAGCTTTTTCCTAATGACTTTATCCTTCCAAGGAAATGACTGAACAGTCATAGAGTCATAGAATCATAGAATGATTTGGGTTGGAAGGGATGTGAAAGATCATCTGGTTCAAACCCTGCTGCCATGGGCAGGGACACCTTCCACTGGACCTGGTTGCTCAAAGCCCCATCCAACCTGGCCTTGAACACTTCCAAGGAGGGGGCATCCACAACTTCTCTGATCAACCCGTTCCAGTGTCTCACCACCCTCACAGCAAATAATTTCTTCCTAATATCTACTCTAAATCTACCCTCTCTCAGTTTAAAACTGTTACACATCATCCTATCACTTCTCTTCCTCAGAAAGGGTCCCTCCCCATCTTTCCTATAGGCCCCCTTTAAGTACTGGAAGGTTGCTATAAGTTCTACCTGGAGCCTTTTCTTGTCTAGGCTAAACAATCCCAAGTCTCTCAGCCTGTCCTCACAGGGGAGGTGCTCCAGCCCCCTGATCATCTTCATGGCCCTCCTCTGGACCTACTTGAGCAGCACCATGTCTTTCTTATGATGGGAGTCCCAGAGCTCAACACAGTACTCCAGGTGGGGAGAGAAGCTTCTTTTGATACGGTCAAAACATTCAAACCTCTTGAGTAATCATGATCCTGCAGAAGACATACACTGATCAGCCAGAAAGTACTTGGTCCCTACGCTATCTCACTATAATGTTTTACCAAAAAAATAAATGGAAAAATAATGAGCTAGGTAGAGCGTGCATATATGGATATATGAAGTTTAGAGACACTGTCCAGCTTTAACCAAACAAGAATTAAAAACTGCAGCACCTAGTAGGCTCACCAGTAGCCTGTGCAGTATCAGTAAAAACTCTCAAGTCATGTTTTATGCCTTTGGGCTGACTTTGCAAGTGTCTTCAAAACGAACTCATTTAACTCCCCATCCCAAAAACTGGCATGTAACATATGCTCTGAGTTGCAGGAACTGTCTCAAATAATCCTTGTTTGTTTAGGGAGGATTTCTTCTTGAAAAATATTTCTTCCACAAAGGGGGGTGATGTGTATTTTTATAAACTTTAACCAAAAGATGTGTTCTGAAAACACATTTTCAATAAAAATAGTTTATTTTGGACTGGTACAGCATTCATGTTTTTTAGCATATTAACAAAGTAATCTAGTACTTCTGAGTCCTTGAGCATCCATCTGTTATTATTTTTTCCTGTTGCAGAGAATATACTAAGACAAGACCATTTAAAAAGTCATTTAAGTGACCTGAATGTGAGAATTCAGCTTCACGCCCTTATTCCCACTCACAACTTCTATTTCTTTCTTCTCTCCAAACCAGGAGACCCTGAGCCTACGTGATGACCAATTCACTGACCCCCTGCCTCTTGTTCCCTTAGTCACTCCTGGCTGCTCCTCTTTGCTAGCCCTAAGCCAAAAGTGTCAGTCTGGCAATGGCCACCTTCCTGCAGGCCCTGGAGAGAAGGAAGAGTCACCAGCACATCTGGCAGCAAGTATAAGCAATGCAGTGTATCTGAGACCTCGCATGGAAATAAAGACACTTGCTGCAGCACACGCCTGGTCTTTGAAATGTGTGCTTCCTTCGTGGCAAGTGTACTGTAGCTGGAGAACCTATGGTCTGAAAGCTCAACTACGTGAACTGTTCTGGACACAGGAGTGCCAATCGCACTGTGAGGAAGTAAGAATGTGATTGGAAGAGTAAATAAATGCATACAGAAAACAGGATGTTTGCTCTTTATTGTAAGGGAATTTATTTTCTACCAAAGCATTTCCTGAAAATAAAATTAGGCTCTGTTAGAGCTGGCATATTTCTGTAATCTATTTTTATCCCTGTAGACACTGGAGAAACAGCAAAACTGTCTAACATTCCCTGCTCTTATTGACTCAGTCTCAGCCCTTTGGAAACACTTTATAGACTCATGCAATGGGTGATACTTGACTTGATTTTGACAAAGAAATCAGAGATCTAAATCATGGCCACAGAGAACAGCATGAGCTGTTACTGTTTAGGTCTCAGTCACTGAACAACAACAGGTCAGGTTGTTTTCTGTGTAACTGAGACGTGAACAGTTTCACATGTGGAGAGCACTACACATGTGAAAGAGAGTCTGGCATGGTATGTAGGTACTGACTTACCTATAGTTTAGTTCCCCTTCATGCAAGGTGAAAAGAGATTTACTTGATTGATTTTCAGGATTACTGTATGACTTAACAGATAAAGCATTTTGAAATGGTCACATAAGAAGATTCATACATATGCTAAATATTTTTTTTAAAGAGCAGCGATAGTTAGCTACAGAATTGTATCGGTAACATTTCAGCACTGACTGCTCCTGCAGTTTATCAGTTATTTAACTGTGAATGTATCAGCAATAAACAACACTGAAGCCGCTATTTTTTAACACACATCCTAAGTAGAATTTTATTTAGCTATTCAAATAAAATCTAAATGTTGCTACTTAAAAAAAATCAAAACAAACAAGAGAGAAAATAAAACCAACCTGCTTCATCATATAAAAATAATTGTAGAGTATAAAAGCAGTTAATTAAATAGAGTGTTTAGTTAGCTGCACATTTTTCCTGGGCCTGGTAATATTGAGAAATGGCATGTTCTCGTCCTTAGATTCTCTTTCGTTTGCTTTGCTTTGAAACAACACATGAACAAAATGGCAGTGTGAGCTGATTAGACAGGCTTTGTCTCATTAAACTAAGAAGTCATACATGTGAACTCAAAGAAATAAGAAAGCTTCTCCCTTTCCCAGTATTGTTGTACGCTTTCACAAGCACAAGTTTAGGAGATGTAATAAAATAAACAGATTGTTTTTAAACAGATGTTCTTGTGCTGGTCTGCATGGGAACAGCTGATATATGAGGGAATAGTCTAAGACTCAGTACAAAAATAATATTTAAATTGGAACAAGTGCTCTTGTGATTTACACCTAACATTGCTCTCACTCTGACAGACAGCCAAATGTTACAGAGAAAATATCCAATGTGTGTTCTCATTTTGAAGCAGCACAGAAGATTTGTAGAGAGAAAAGCATGAAGGGTGAAAGATACCTTACCAAGTCAGCTTTAAATGCAGTTCAATGAGTTGTAATGGCCTTGCTGACTACAGCTTGTACAAACAGCTACTCTCAAACTTTTTAAAAATCATATATATTTTTAGCAACTAGTCTGGCTTTAAGACTAGGAATTTCAAAGGTATCAAAGAGAGCTAAATATTCAGTTCTTTTTGAGTTTGACTCCTGAGCTACCATTCAAAGAACATGATCCAACAGGGCCCCTGGGAGATAAGTGCACAGAGCACATTGCTGGATCGAGTTTTATGTCAGCTTCTAAATCTCTTCCATACTGCGCTAACTGCTAAAGCTGCACTCCAAAGAGAGATCACCTTCTCTGCTAAAAGCTCTCTGAGTGCTCAAAGAGAAGAATGAGAATCTACCAGATAGAAAATCAGCATTGGGGAACATCCCATGGAGTTGTGAATCAGTGATGGGGAATGTTGTGAGCGTGAGAAAAGTTTGTCTCACAGAGGACAGAAGTGCAGCTGAGTGCAGGAAGGACATGTATGAAATTTTAGAAGGAAGGTAGGATATCTGCTCCTGTGAGTTTCCTGTTAAACTGGAGGAAGAAAATGTGCCCCAGCCCTTCCTAAATGGAGGGACACCATTTCCCCACTGGCTCCAGTCCATAACACTGCCAGTCAGCATGCAGAAAACCTTATTTGAGGCAACAAGCATGATGCTTAGATTTGGGATAGGCTATGGACTAAATGTGATACATGATTAGGCAGAATTATTCAGACTGGCCCACAGTGCAGAGGAGTAGTAGAGAGGAGTTAAATGCCCCCAAAGAGAAAGTTTCAGTAAGGGTCAATCTATAAAATCCCATCCTACAGTTGGTCATTAGAGAACTAATAAATAAATGAAGGTGTAAGCATGCAAATATCTACAGTTTTTATTTCATTTTGGAAAACACTGCTGTGTGGTATATGTGCTCTGTCTGTATATGACCTCAAAGTTTGATATGGGGGGTGGTAGTATAAGGGTCTAGAATGAAAAAAAAGAAAGAAATGGCCTGCATTGAAGCAAAAGAGAAAATTTCTTATCTTTCTTTTATGAAATCAGACATTTCTTAGAGGTTTGCAAGGAGCTTTTGTAGAGGTTGACTTAGAGATCAGGTCCATGGCAGGTCCTAGGTTAATTCCCTAACAGCTGCCAAATCTCTCAGTGGGTCACATTGTACAGCGACGACTACCCTGGACTCTAAGGAAATAGTTGAGTAATGTTTCTGGAGTGGCTAGGCAGTGCATGATGAAAGTGCCTGTGCCCCTGCCAGAATGGAGCCAAACCAAGCATACATAAGCCTGGGATACCCTAGAGTTGATCTTATTACCAAACTTCCAAATAAAACTCAAAATATTACAACTTCAATTTTCCTTACTTTTTTTTTATAAAATTGAATGAACTTTTTAGAAGAGTGAGGACAAAATTGTAAGTGGAGTGAAAATGTTGCACGATCCCTTAGCTAGACATCTGGAAGTCAGTTAGCCCTTGAGACAATCTTACACTGGAGATCTGATTCCTTTATCTTTTTTATCCACAAGTCTAGTTCATATAAATACAGATCAAAACCCAAACTCTACCTTTGAAGACCCAGAAATATATTCAAAATATTTTCAGTTGCCTTTCTTGTTTGGCAGGAGATGACAATCTTGGATGAAATTATCTTTCCAGCCTGCAGTAGTCGGCAGTTTGCAACAGAACTGAGTTTTTTTTTGTTTTTCTTGTCAAACTAGGGATTTTTCAGGAATGTTGGTGATTTAAATGGCAAAACATTTGGGCTCATTTTGTTTCCTGCTTTCCCATCCTTAGCTTATAATTCCATAAGATTGCCACCAGACGGCCAAAATATCCAAGTGCTCTCTGGACACAGTTCTCCGAAGTGTTCTCGAGAATAGGACAGAAGGTAGAATTTGTCATTTGAGCTCTGTGCTATGGGCTTTCTCATAATCTAAGGGACAGTACAGGAGGTTTTTCATACTTCTACTACTCAGGATTTAAATAATGATCCCATCTATGAATAGTGAGGGCAAAAACGTTAATAAAGAACTGTATGTCTTTCATATAGACATAATATTTCCACAACATTATCCAGAAGAAAAAAAAATGCTGTGAAATTCTAATACTCATTCACAATTCTTTCTCTGGCCTAACTTGGTAACCCGAGTGTTGTACATCATCTCAGGTCAATTACCTTTATGTTATTTGACATGTTAGGTGCCAAAGAGATCTCAAATAACATCAATCCTTTAATGTAATGCAATATGCCAAAATATTTATGCCTACATTTTCATACAAAAAGTGTAAGGTCCTTTAGGTATAGCTATGAAATACAAAAGAAACAGTGTCTGAAGCTAAATTTTAGTTGTATATGCAAATAACTTCGCCTTTCAGTACCGCCTAAAATAAGCCCTCCAGTGAGAGCCCAGTAATAACTGTTCTTGAAAAAAGGCTCTTTGTGGTTTAATCTATAATAACAATAACGTGAAAAGCAAAGTAGCAGACTAGGAAGAAATTTGCCAGTGTAAAGAGATCTTAACAGGATTCAGCTCTACTAATATCAGATCGTCTTCATTTGGCGTTGTGACCAGAAGGATTGTGAGTATATGCCACAGTTCACACCGGGGTCTGAGCTCCCAAGTCGCCCTCACTGAGGCTTTGGGTACAGTGTGCTGCAAGTTTCTTCCAGGTCACTTGCCCAGCAGTCTTGTGGAAACACAGAAGCAAAGGATAGGGTTGGGGAGGGCTGGTGGGCTTTTGAGTCTCACCTTTACCTGGGATCAGCAGAAGGAGAGAACATGAGTGCTGACGAAAGGCCCATTAGCTGCAGCTTCAAAAATCTACCTTTCTCTACTGAATATAATAGGAGACTCAGGAGACTGAGGAGATGGGGGAGTTTCACAGAGGTTCCCTCTCCAATCGCTGATGATAAAGGAGATTCCTCTTCTGAAAAGCTATTGTCTATCCATTGACTAGCAAGGGAAGCCAGAACAAAGAGCCTCACCAGACTATGTTACCTTATGTGAATCTCCTTCTAAGCTCCTAGTATAGATATAAAGCAAACACTGAAATTGAAACTACCCTATGTTGATATGATATATGATATTCTTTCTCATCCATCCTTCTCTCATGGTAAAATAATATTTAGAGCCCTATGTTTTTAAGGTCAAAGAGATACATCTTATTCTCCTGGCAGAATTTAGTAAGGTGCGTAAAAGTCAGTGATGATAAGGTTAGTTCTCAGGGGGGTTTCACTCCAGTGTTTTTGGAGCAGTTCCCAGGAAAACGTTACATCCGGTGCAGGTGACATATAGTAACAAAGTACTAATGTTTCAATTAAAATACTATCTTTCTTTGAGTTTAAAAATGGTGCCTTAGTCATAGGTCTGATTCTTGTGTTTACATTTTGAATCATTTCTACTTGGTTTATTGACAAAAATAACATTTTGCTACATTTTATTTTCTCCAGAGCCAGAAAAATAGGAAAGAGAGAGCTGCACATTTGATTATATGTGCAGAATTTGAGATTGTGAGGATCCTATTTTGTGTCATCATAATAAGTAACAGTTTGGGCACTTTTTAAAGAAAATCTAAAATTTACCCCTTGCTTTCCTACAACAAAACTGAAGTGATACAAAAGTGCCTCTCATGACTTAATTTCACATAAAAAGTTTCATTGCCAGTGATGATGCTTGAAGAAAACCAGCATAAATTGAAAGTCCATCTAGAATCTAGGGAGTATCTAGAACACCAGTTAGAGACAGTATTTCTGCTTAGGAAAGTAGTATACTTGCTTCAGAAATCATTCATATTTAAAAAGCATGGAGTCTCATACTATCTTTTGCAGTAGAGTTATACCTTAAAAATTGGGAATGGTATAATTTTGAACTACAGTGTTTCCTGCTAGCTCTATAAACTCAACACTTCCGCTACATAGACATAACTTATTGCGAATATGATCACTTTTCTGTTTCTGTATGGTTTTTATTAAGTTTAAAGTACTTAAATCTTTAGGTCCCATGTAAATAGATTTTCCTCTGAAGAGAAATATTAAGAAATGAACATTAGCAGCATAAGTCCTAGAGATTTGTGACTCTTCTCTTACTTATTCAAAAAGCTTCCTAAGGTCTGCATTTTCCTTACAATTTCAGAAATAATAATGTCAGAACAACTTAACTGAAAATCATTGTAAAGAGCAAACTTTCGAGGAAAGTATACTTGAAATGAAAACCTGAATTGCAGAAAGAGTCCTTAGAAATAGGTGTCAGGTTCACTCAGAAGATTCATTAACTCTTTGATAAATACAATCTCAGTTCGAGGACGCTTTCCCCACAGTTTAATGATCATGCAATGGCAGCTTTTCACAGCTCTGGTTATTATTGTCTGCTACCTGTACAATCTAAGTTGCAGAACAGCAACAAAATTCACCTGAGAAACCAACTTTGATAGTGGCAGTAGTTTATTTTGTACAGAGCTAACATTACTTCATAGGATGTGGCAATTTTGTGATGGGCTCACTATAGTGAATGAACAACCAAAAAGATGGACAAGTGAAAAATACTCAGATGTTGATGGGAAATGTTTCCTCCATAAAAATTTCCTGAGTTTTAGTAGGTAATTTTAAGGAACTTTAGCAGTCATTTAAAATATCATTCAGGATAAAATTAAATGTCATTCATGTCACAGTGATACCCAGCTTTGGAAATCTTCACTTCAGACTACTTTTGCAACTCAGTTTCTCCTTATGGATGGAGTTTGAACATACCAAATCTCCTTCCAGTTGTCACATAGCAATGTTAGTGTAGTACCACCATTTTCAAACAATTTACTCTACTTAATGCTGACATAATTTACATCTGAGTATGGCTCCCAGTGCTGGTATTAGTTTGGGATAACTGTTTTTCCAGATTCTGGTAAATGCACGTGCTAAGCTCATTACAGAATGTGTTCAAACTAACTTAGCAAGTAATTTTCAGTTTTTGAAGTGGCAAAGTTGAAATTCAGTGTCAAAACAAGAACAAAAAGACCTGTTTCTTACTGATACTAACCCAGGTGTGACAGCAACAGCGCTGAACTTCAGTAAGGTGGAAGACTCGGGTTTCATTTGGTTCAAAGAGAGATGAAAACATGAAAGAACAGAAGAAATAACTTTCAGTGCAAAATTTAGTGTGACATATATGATGTTTATCTCTTTCTCAGCTTGTTAGCACCCTTTTATTATTTTAAATTACCTATTTAGGAACATTTTAGGATGAAATGACAAGGAGTATTTCCAGTTAATCTTAGTAAAAGGTTGGTGCTTCTCCTTAAGCCAGTTCGTGCGTCATACTGCTTTCATTTGTCCAGCTGCTAATATAAATGATGATCTGTTGAAGTGCATCTCTCTTGGCAATACATAAAGCTGGCAAGGATTTCTGGACAGTTGTGAGCATTTACTTTATGAACAAGTACACCATTCTGTGTACCAGCACTTACTGCATTGCATTAAACAGTCTTGCAAATATAGAGTGAACTTCTGGGAGATTTAACTAAAAAATCTTTGTTGCAGGGATCTAAGACTTGCAGTGATATTGGCTTCTGTTTTGTCAGGGCTGATAATTTTCTTTAAAAATTTTGAGAGGGAGAAATTAAGCTAATTTGAGAATGAACAAGGGAATGAATGGCCTCCATCTTCTTTGTCACATACCATATCTAGACTTACCATAAATATTAGGAATGAAACCATGGTCACATTTAACAATTCACATCCTTTGTCAACATCACTAACATACAGTCTTCTCCATTCTTAGAGCAAAATTCTGCTACCACTGGTTACACAGAGATAGTAACAAATTTTAGGATAATGTCTTGTGAGAATGGCTGGGGCATAGCAGTAGTATTTTTTTTTTTTTGTGGAAAACCTTTTGAAACTGCTAATTTACCCTGGTTGATGATCTGTTCCACTGGGTAGAGGTGGATGCAAGATCAGATCCTGCCTGTTAAAGACTGAGGCCTGTACCGGGAAGACACTATTTGTGTGTGAGTTAGAGTGAGTACCATGTTTTCACTCTCTCTTTAATCTTTGAGTTGATTGAAGACTATTCTGTGAAAACTGGACCTTTTTTCATGTCTTGGCAGCTAAGATGTTACAGCATATATTGGAGTAGTCTGTTTGCTTGTACAGATTATTTTCTTACTGAAGAACACTAAAACTGCAAAGAAAGAAAATGCAAAAATGTGTATTCTTTCTACACAAGTTTTGTATTGCTCCCAGCCCATCCTGTTCTGCACCTATGCTGCAGCATTTTAATTTTTATAGCCTTATAGAATCATGCTGAAAATCTAGAAATGTTTTATTGAATATGAACATAATTTCAAATGATGCTTTGGAATGGAAAATGTTGTAAGAAAAATACCCATAAAATCTCATTTTCTATGTCACTATATTTATGGCACCACAATTCACTGATGGCACAGTACAGCAACTATAAACACAGCAGTCAGAGCTTAATCGTTCCCATCAGCAGTGATTTCACTCATCCTCAGACGTCCTTAAATGTACTATCTTTAAGCTGACACAGCACAATCTACCAGTGTTGTGCCTATTTGTTGAGAAGCAAGGCCCTTGACTCTAAAATGGGCGGCTCAGCAACCTGTAACCCCAATTTAAATTAACTAAAGGAACCTGCATGGTCACCATATAACTCCTGGTATAATGCTTTTTCACTGCTAGAGAAAGTGCACAGGCATGAAAAAAAAAGGTTCAAAATAAGATAAAACAGAAAACGAAATAGTGATTTAGCTAGTTGCATTTGTTCTTGAAAGTCAATAATGAATCACTGACCCAGCATCATTTTGGAGGATCAGATTTTCCTATAAAATAACTAAGTATAGTGATTAAAGATCACACTGAGCTCTGCAGAAGAGTGGAGGTATTTTCCTGGATGTTTTAGCTGTATTCTAACTTGGATACTTGTATTCAGCCTTCTTATATTTCCCGTGATGATTGACAGGAAATGCTCCAGTTTAAAATCTATTGGGGTTTTTTGGTTTTTGGCTTCTTTTTCTGCTGTGTTCTGCTGAAAGTTATTTTGTGCTGACAGGGGCACAGTTGGCTTTGGCACAAAGAGATGAAAAATCATTTCAAGATAATGGTGGTGGATTGTCAGGTTTGTACTTGAGTTTAGCAATTTAACAAAAATAAGATGCTCATCTTCCTATTTGTATCTAGAGTTTGCACTTGCAAGTAACTTTTGACCACTAGCTGACTTTCTTTCAGCTCTAGGTGCTATGGTTTATACTGCTATCTGACTTAGAAGTTTAGTCTCACTAATTTTCAGAGCAACTCAGGTGATGTAGACAACTTTGATGGTCAGTTAACCAAAACCGCAAACAAAATCGCAGGTGAAATAATTTGTCTGAAGAGTTAAAATATCTGGAACACATCCATTGAGATTACTCTTTAAGACTGAACAAGATGTGTTACTCCCTTTCCTCTGAAAACTTCCCTTTGTTCTCCCTGGCCAGAATTGTTTTATACTATTAGGGTAAGTCAACTCAGTTCAGTTTGTGAAATATCCGGTATTACTGAAAGTCCTTCTCAGGTGATGTAGAGTACGAAATTTGCTTCAATAAAGCCTCTGTTTTCTCTCTAGTGTATTGACACTGACTGAGATCCATCCCATTTTACATCTTGAAGAACTGGTAAAGCCAAGTTGCAAAACTTTTTTAAGATGAAATTTTCTGATCTGGGGCTCTCCTTTCCAAAGACTTCTGTTGAAATACAGATTGCAGTTCTTAATATAAGTTGGGACAGATCGTATCATCCTAACTTCATTGTTCGTTTCCAGCCTTAAAAAATCTCTTGAGGGTAAAACTAGATAAGAAGCCAATAACATTTTTCTATATAGGTACAAAGTAAGTTACAGTGTTAGCTAGCCTTGTGGCTGTGTGAGAGCATTTTCAGAGCATGAATGGCTCCTACAGCTTTAGCTTTCACTACGAGTAAAAGATGAGCAAGTAGTGTCTCTCAGCAGGTCACAGCATCACTGATTCTTTAACTTCTGCATCAGTAATCATCAGTTAGTTTTTCTAGTATCCAGGAAATACTTGCTCTAATTTTTCTTTCAGAAGATAAAAGATGTTCTGTAAGACATAACAAGTGTAGAAGAGTAGCTCATTAAAGGGTTATGACTGTTGTCATCAAGGTGTATCCCCAGGTACAACAGAAGATGCTGTTATATATGGATATACTTCAGTTATTGAATATGACAGCAAAACTTTCAGCCTTGCTTAGGTAGCCTAGATGTGTCCTTCCATGTTCCTTTACATCCCTGTGTTCTTTAACATACGCAGTGTCGGCCATTAAAAGCCTAGGGTTTTGCAGTCTGTAGAAGTGCCTGACTTCAGGGGCCAAAAATCCCAACAGGAGGATGACTGAAATAACAGCGGCAGCTTTTCAGTGCTGAGAGAAACTATTCCTGTATGCAGCTTGAAAAAGACTTTATAATCTTCCTAGATTAAGGTCATTATGCAGTATAAAATAGTTATTAGCAAATTAATAAAAAGAACACACACAGTAACCATGCAAACATAGAGGCCAAATGAAACCCCGGTGTAATCAGCGAAACTTAATTGATTTCATATGAGCTGTTCCTACCTCCACTTTAGCTGAACTTAGTCATTTATGCGAGTGCTTAAAATAATTTTGTGAAATCACTCTGATTAGCACTATATCAAAATGTCTGATAAAACAATGGCTTTGTTATACTAAATTAAAGTATTTTAACATCAGAATTCATTATATTTTATCAACTTGAACTTTGATCAAGAAAGAAATGTCACTTTCTTACGAAAAGATCAGCACTGTTGTATACAGCTGAAAAAAAAACATTCAGAAGGGCATCAAAGAATAATATTGTGCTCTGTGTCTTGTTAATACAGAATGTGGAATTCCAATTTGCATTTGCATCACTTGGCAAACCCGCTGTAAAAACAAACTCAACACCACCATTCCCCTTTTTTAAAATATTTTGTCTAGTTGTATTACCAGAGATCTTTGTCAGAGATCTTTGCTTGAGGTCAAAGAGGCCATTGTATTGCCTGTATTCATAAAAGTGTAAATAATCTGACAGGACATAGAAGATTGACATGAGTTGAAGGTGTCTCCTTTAGTCTTCGCCAATTTTTTTTCCAAATTGAATGCAGATGTGTTTAGGGGAAAACTACTGATGACAGGAGTGATCTCAAAATGAGACAGTAAAAGAGTTACCTTCCCAGTGACAATATTTTTCACTCAGGTGATATAAATAATTGAAATGCATCTCTCTTCAAGCCTTTTTTCTCCAAGGAATAAGTACTACAGTATTAGTTGTACCAAATCAGCAATATACCTTTGCCCATGTCCAAGATTTTAACTCAGGATCAAGCTTGATAAAACCATTGCCACCATTTCTGTTCAGCAGTAGGAAATGCCTTTTACCCATCTGTTCTGGTTTTATTTAGTGAGGAGGGCTATGGGTGGCAGCTTCTGCAAGAAGGTCCTAGAAGTAGTTTCCCCTTTGTCCAGTGGGCTCAGCCAGGCCTAGGGTGGACCCGCTGCTGGCCAGGGCCAAGCCAATTGGTAGCAGAATGTTCCGTGATAACGCCTCTGCAATAACGTATTTCAGAAGGGGAAAAACAGAAAAAAAGAGGAGAGAAGATGTGAAGGAGATGAATGAGGACAGAGAGGGGGAGGCACGAGCCTTGCGGGTCTTGTGGCCCTCACCCTCTGGCCTCACCCTGGGCAGCCATCAGGGCCTGACTCAGACCAGCCCAGGTGGAAGAAGTGGAGAGGAGATGAGATGTGAAGAGAACCTGAGAGGCATCTGCCTGAGCTGGTCGTGAAGCGTTTTTTTTTGTGAGAGGAACAGCTACAGATGCCAAGGTCAATGAAGAAGGAGGGGAAGGAGTAATGCTGCTCCTGGCTGAGATTCCCTTGCAGCCAGGAGCACCATGCTACACCATGGTACAGCCCATGGCAGAGCAGGTTGTCCCCCTGCAGCCCATGGAGGTCCACAGATGAGCAGAGATCCACCTGCAGCCCATGGAAGACCCCACGTCAGGGCAGGCAGATGCCCGAAAGAGGCTGTGGCCCGTGGAGGGCCCACACTGGGGCAGCCAGTTCCTGAGGGACTGCACCCCGTGGAAAAGGACCCCATGCCAGAGCAGTTTCACGAAGGACTGTAGCCTGTGGGAGGGAACCCACAATGGAGCAGGGGAAGAATGTGAGGAGTTCTTCCCTCAAGGAGGATGGAGTGGTGTAAAGCGACCAATGATGAACTGACCACAACCCCTATTCCCTATTCCTCCCTATGCCACTTGAGGAGGGGAAGGAGGTGGAGACAATGCTAAGCCCGGGAAGAGGGAGGGGTGGGGGAAAGTTATCTTGTTCTCTTTCTCATTATCCTGCTTTGGTTTTAATAATAAACAGTTATCCCCAACTCTCGCCTGTTTTGCCCGTAATGGTAACTTTAAGGATCTCTCCCTGTCCTTATCTCAAACCTCGAGCCTTTTTTCCTGTATTATCTCTCTGTATTCCCTCGGAGGGTAGGGGGAGTGAGAGAGAGACTATGTAGGGCTTAACTACGACACCATCCTATCTGCCTCATAAGGCAGATATCCTTCCAGTCAATGGCTCATGGACAACTAAAAAGTGCCATTTATCTTTCTTCCATAACAAATGTTCACACCAAGATGCTGCAAACATTCTAAGAGCTAGCTCATTGCAGTTTTCCAAGCAGATCATAAGACTGAGCTTCATTTCTTATATCAATTTTAATAAGAAACATAGAAACAGATGTGAAAGTTCTTTAATATGAAAGGACTCTCAGTTCAAATGCAGAATTACACATCGCTTGCCTTTTAAACAGTGTACTTTCCACCTCTTTGTTGAAAGTAAGGGCTTTTATATATTGTTTAAGAAAATATTTTGTCAACCACATTTGGTTCATGGACTGCATGTTTCAGTTTATATAGAAAATATGAAGCAAATGAAAAAAAAAGTTGATTTACCCAGGATCCAAAGTGATTGGGGTTTCTGCACCAAAAATGTCAACACTCAGGAACAAATTCACATAAGGCAAAAATTCCAGAGGTAACCAACATCAAATGTATGTCTGATGCTAATAGCTTTCCCTTCTCTCCATGTCATTAGGGTTGGACTTACTTAAAATGCTTATAACAGCATTTCTTAGCAGAAGACAACCTATAACCATAAGCAGGAAAAGGAGAACATAAGACTCATGTTTCTTCTGCTGAAATCTGATAGCCTGCTGAATATTGTTATATTTTTCACTTCACAATGACTGTTGAACCGTAGAGAAGAAGATGAAATGAAAGGGGAAAAGTGTATAGAGCCCTAGCTGCAGACAGCTATCCTTCACACATCTACAAAGGGGAATTCCTCATCCGAAAGGCCTGTGATTGTTTATCTTATCCTTATGTGAGAATGACTGAAGTAAGGACAATATCACCTCAGAAGTAGATAAAAAAATCAAAAACTTTTTGATTACTAATCCTTCTTTGGAAGAAGGAAGAGTGAATAAAAATTACCCAATTTTCTTCAGAGTGAAGACAAATTATCCAATTTACATGAATCTGTTCTTTATCACAGGGTATAGGGTATTCTGTAAAATATAAGTGTTCATATTTCCAACCATCTTTGTTGCATGCACACCAGGCTAAATTATAGTCACAGTACTAACATAAAACCTGCAGAGTTGCTTTTTCCTCTATAAAAAAAAATAGTATTTTAGATAGCAACTTCACAGAATATAATCCTGGCTGGATAAGTAGTCTATATTTTCTCACTGACAACCAGTATATGGGAGTAGTGTTTTAAATTTACAGTGGGTTCAAATGAATGGTTTTTAATGTCATTTGACTACTTTGCCTATGGAGAAAGCTAAACTATACCACATTGTTAACAAATCATTGTACTCAGTCTAAAGCATAGCACTGAGAGCATAGTATAGCAAGCTCTTCAAAAGTTTTGGGAACCAAAACATGAAATCATGTTAGAAATCAGAGTAACTTGACCTAAGTACAAAGAAAGTTAACAAGTTCTTCCTAAAATGGGAAGAAGCCTTCTGTAGATAGAGGGTTCTTTCCCCTGGGTTCCAGTGTCATATATCTTAGGGTTGAGATGAAGTTCAAAGTAAGACAAAGTCAATATCTTTGACCTTCTCTTAGCAAAACAAACAGTAATGGTGAGTGTCAGTAACAGCTCAATAGCAATGAATGTTTTTCTTAAAGGGTAGAGTCAAGTCAGGGACCCTGCTTTCCCTTCCTTTCTGAGGGTGAGCTTTTTCCACTGCTGGAAGACTGCACTTTAAGTCACCTCAGAAACTGACATCAGAAGGATGTCAGTGTGGTGAAAGCAGCTCCATGGACATGGAAGGTGAAGAAGGAAGGACTGTAGTCACCGAACACATAAGCCAAGTTCTTGCATTAAGACCATACATCCTGAAGCAGTAGAATCTTCCAAGAAGCTATCATTCCACACTGATCCTCAGTCTACCTTTTCTTTATCATGTACCTAAACAAATATTTCTACATTGTGAAGCTTTTTCTGAGTTTGTACAGAAGTTTAACATTGACATTTTTGTAGAATTTCTTCTATGGTATCTGTCCTTTTGGCTTTTCACTTGCTACCTTTAATCAGGTTTACTTGCCTTTAACCACACTTTTCCCCTCTTATCTTCCTGACTTTTTATTATAAACTTTTCAGGTAGATCTTCTGAAACAAATCTTAGCTTTATATTCTAAGACTTTGATTTACATTTAGTAAGTAGGAATCGTCTTCCTCACAAATTACTAAATTTTTCCTGTGTTCCAGGATTTGGGATTTTTTCAACATTTTTTTTTTTTTTAATTTTGTGTATGGCAGTGATCTGTGCCTGTGCATATCACTTAAAATGAATAAAGGCTTAATCAAAGAGTTGTTCCAATCTCAGGAAGTAACTATCTCTGCAATAATTCTTGACTGTTGCAGAAGAAATGACATTGGTTGCTGACACATTCAGTTGTGTCCAGTATTGCAAATGTCATCTTCATGTTTAGAGTATTTATAATCCTATTTCTTTACAGCTGCAGTTTAGAGTTTTCCAAAATAAAACCTCTGCTGAAAAGCAGGACACAGTTTAGAGCTATACTTGCTTCTACACTATACACAGTCTTTGTTATTTCTTGAAAATAAAAGTTGTTTCCTGTTTCTCTTTGTTTCTGTCTTACAGTCTGTTTGAAGCTGTCACTTTTGACTTGATACTGGATATTCCTATGGGGTTATGCTTTACATGTCCAGTCTACAGCAGTATTGTCTTGCTTTTCTTCCAAGAAATTGCTCTGGCTTTGTTCTGCAATCATAGAATAACTCAGATTGGAAGGAGTCTCAAAACAGGGTGAGCTCTAAGCTCGGACTAGGTTGCCTAGGGCTTTGCCTAGTTGGGTCTTAAAAGTCCCCAAGAACAGGGATTGTCCAAACTCCCTGGTCAATCTGTTCTGTTGCTGGACCATCCACACGAGAAAAAAAGCTTCTTAATATATTCCAACTGAACCTCATGTTTCAATTTATATATCTTTTTCTATTTTCTTTCTATTCTATTAGTCTTGTTCTTCTGTACATCACTGTGAAGATATTGGCTTCGTCCATTCAGTTACCTCCTCATAGCTTCAGCCAGACTGCTGTCAGGTGTTCCCCAAAGCCATCTCTCCTCAAGGGCTACTCTCAGCCTCTTCTCAGGGCAAGTACTACAGCCCCTGATCATCTTGGTGGCCCTCTGCTGAAGTCACTCCGGCTTATTGGTGTCTTTCTTGTACTGGGTGGGGAAAGTGGATGCACTATAGTATTCTGGATGCTGTCTAAAAACTGACAAGTAAAAGTGAATAATTGTTTCTCTTAATACATTCCAGGAAGCTGTCAGCCTTTGATCCAAAGACATGCTGCTGGGTCATATTCATTTTGTCTACCAAAACCCCAGGTTCTTTTCCACAGAGCTGCTCCCTGCCAGAATCCCAGTAGGGCCAGCTTGCATCAAGGGTTTCTTCCCAGCTGAAGGATTTGGCATTTGTTCTTGCTGAGCTCCTGTTGGCCCATTCCTCCAGCCCATCTATAATTTTTCCAACCTTCTCCTCTTCCAATCAGTCAAACGTAGTAGGGCCTCCCCTCCTTCTGTGCAGTTGGGGTTCAGCCTCTCATCTCTGCTGGGTCTCTGTCATCTTCCCAGATGCTGTGTAGTCTGCTCTTTGTCCCACATCTCCTTAATGTGGTGACCTGACTCCTCAACCAGTGCATGGCTCCTGTGAGCGAGGACACAGTTTCCCACCATGTCAGCCTGTAGGCTAGGATGTGGATGGCCACATCCTTCCTCCAGAGCTCTGTCTGAGTCAAGGCCTTTGCTGTGCCAGAAGGAGCTGCTCTGGATAGGGCTGGGCACAATGCCCCATGGTTGTCACCAGTGCCACATTGTCTTCAGTTGCCAGCTGCTGTCCACTCACCCAGTTGCACAAATCGCTGTTCTAGGAGCTGCAGTCAAGGCTTGACAGATACATGCATCTCTTCCTAGCACTAGTTGAATAGATGCTTGACACTCCCAAGTTAGGAGGCTGTTGAACATAAAAGATGTATGCACCTTTTGTCCATAAATAGTTGACAGAAGTACTTACAAACTGCTAGATTTGGTAGAATAAAAAGTGTGGAGTAGCTTCACTTTCCCAGCAACATCTCTAACTCCACGTTACTAGAAGACTTCTAGAAGTCCCCAAGATATTAGAAGAAGGTCTCAGAAGATCTAGGAGAAGATCCTGGAAACTGCTCTGCAATCTATTGTGTTCGTTAGCATCAATTTGTTATATTTTAGTAGCTATCATCTATGTTAAAGTCACGTTCTTGTAGGAATCTCATTCTCCATTTTGGGTCTCTGATTCTTATTAAAATTTAGTCTTGAATTAGGGATTCCATAAAACCTCCAAATTACATGTTTAACTCAACAATCTAAAATCTATTGTAAATGTTTGAAAAGTTTCATCCTCTCTTTGAGTTTTCATAGGAAACTGATTTCTTTCAAAAGGCTCTTCCTCTCCAGGAGTTCTGTTTTCCTAAAATATCTGTAGTACAGTTTGATAACTATCTTGTGCCATTTCACTTTTCTGGACATTGGGCTAGTACAGAGACCACATTTTTTTCAAACTCACATGACTTTCAAGCTGCACCAGGGGAGATTCAGGCTGGACATTAGGAAATATTACTTCTCGGAAAGGGTAGTCAGGCACTGGAATGGCCTGCCCAGGGAGGTGGTGGAGTCACCGACCATGGGGGTGTTCAAGAAACGTTTGGATGTTGTGTTGAGGGATATGATTTAGCTGAGAAGTATTGGTGATGGTTGGACTGGATGATCTTTTAGGTCTTTTCCAATCTTGATAATTCTGTGATTCTGTGATTTTCTGCTTCCAATACAGTGAAATATTTAGAAACTTTTTCAGGTTTAAATTTCATTTCCTTAAGCAAATCCAAAATTCATTCAAATGTAATTTAGGAAGTTATTTCACTCACAGAATTTGCATATGAAGGAAGATGAATCTGCTAAAGGTCAGGAAAAATGCTGCAGAATATGCAAATTCATTCTTCAAAACTGGTGCCAAGTTGCTATGCATCTTTCCATTTAAAAAAAGAAATATGAAAGGGTTGCAAATAACAAAATGCCAGAATCAGAACCTGATTTGCAGTTGACAGATGCTGAACATCCACCCAAATATTATTCTCTTTCACCTCAGTACTCTTCAAAGTTCTAAAAAGAATGAACTTCTGCACTTCAAATGAGAAATGTTGCCTTTTTTAGTACTGCCATAGACCAGAGTTTTCAACTGCATTTTCAATTACAAAGACACTTAAAGCACCATATAAAGGACTACATCATCAAGGAGCTATGAGACAACACAAAAAAAATGCTTAGGTTTGGTCATGATGAGCCCACAAGACAAGCACTGGAGACAGTACACTGATGGTTCATGAGATTTTGTTTTACAGTCTATCTATCCAAAGAAGTTAAGCACTGATGCATTCATCTGTTTTCATTACGCTGGTTATGATAAGATTTCTAAAAGAACATCATAGCGATGCCGAGAGTAGTGAAATGTGACACAATAACCAAAAGAAAGTCTGGAAAATGTACTCTTAATATGACAAGTACACTTAGCCTAGTAACTTCTTAACCCTTCTGCTTCTCTTCTCTTCTCTGTGGACAATGGTTTCTGCTGATGTATTAGTGAGAAGAATACTGATGTTATCAGTGCCTCAAAGTGTGCTAATTACCTAATTTCTTAGAAATGCTATATTACGCCTGGCACAGCTCTTTAGCATCCACTCTATTCAGCAGTAACTTCTTGGCAAAGCAGAGCTCTTGCCACACATAATTAGCATTTCCTCCCATTATAAATAATTGTTCTTCATTTTCTACTAATTCTTTTCTAGGCTGTTGATATATTTCCAGTAACAATAGGCAAACATGAGAAATTGTTTCACGAGCATTCTATATACCAATTTTATTACTTTTGCCATTCAATCTTATACCATTGGCTTCAGAGTATATTAAGAATATTAAGGCTTGTGCTTGGTGGAAGTTGTATTTTAAACTTGTTTGGAAATTCAGGAAAAATATTTAATACTGAGAATATGGTTGTCCATATTGTACTTGTTCTGTCTTCTTTGTTTAAAGTTTTGATTTCTGGGTGGAATTTGGATCTAGTACATGTTCATATATTGGATAGGATTCAGTTCAAGATGAAGACACCAGAAGTAGTGTCTATGTATGAGCTGAGTGTAGTCAACAAAGATATGGTTGATACAGTCAATGATGTTGAAAGAGTTATTCCAGCAAGCTGCCAGGGTGGGTGTCTGATGCAACTTGAGATGTCCTCTAGACACCCGCACAGATCTTCTCAAGTCTCATGTTTTATCTGTGAAACAGACATCTCAAATGTCTGGGCATCTCAAATGAAACCAGAAGTCTATGTCTGGGAATGGAAAATCTACCTGGGTAAGCTGAAATTGTTTCTAGGCTCCACTGTTCCTCAGCTGCCATCATTTTTTTCAGTAGCTTAGATAGCTCTTTGGACACTTACAGTTAGCTGTTAAACTTAAACTCAAAACTACCACTATAGGCCTAATTGGCTTGTGCTTTCCAACTTCATCTGTGACACTTCTGTAGCTGATGACAGTTCTGTCACCACACTGCCAGAAGAAGGTAGATATTGCCAAAGTATTCTTGAACAGAGAATTTATTTCCTATTTTCACTCCACTCTGTGCTCAAAAGGCCATTTTTTTTTTGTTTTTGTTTTGGTTTTTTTTGTTTGTTGTTTGTTTGTTTGTTTGTTTTGGAGATAGAGTAGGAAACCTACCTCTTTCCCAGGATGATCCAGAGGCAGAAGTAGATCTGTAGTCTAGGACCTGGCAGAGCTCAGGTCAAGGTACTGCTCTCTACATGATTCTTGAGTAACTATAGGTATGCTACTTCTCAATGCTTCATTGTCTCTGTATGATAGCTATCAGTATGATGAAGCATCAAAAATACAAGGCAGAAATTTGAATGAATGAGACTTTTTGATGTTGAATATGCCTGGAGATACAGAACAGGAAAAAATATGCCCTTTGGGTTTTAATTTTATGAATGAATTGTCTGGCATTAAAGTTATAATATCAAAAGTATCTGGAATCCCAGACAGGTATTTCTAAGGTAGTTAGAGGTAAAATAAATTACACTAGATGTTACAAGCTTAACTGTCTAATGTTAGTAACCAGCACAAAATTAATTTAGTATAAATACACTATTCTTAAATGATGACAATTCAGTTCTTATACAATCATAATTCATTTACTAAAATAAATGCTAGTCAAAATGACAAAGCTCATGCTACTTTATTGAGTAATGGAGATCAGAATTTATATTCTTAATCCAAAGAATACACTGCAGAACAACTGTGAGTGTTATGAGTCATCACTTTTTTTTGTGCAATAAGATAAAGACAGTGTATTTCATAAACTTATATCCTGTTCTCTTTGACCCATGCCTCTATACAGCCTATCTTCCAGATAAAATCTAGATTTTATGCTAATATATTGAATTGCCATTTCTGCATTTTTCCTATGTGTGAACACTGGTTCTGTAAAAAAGTAGATATTTTGTAGTCAAAGTTTAAAATCTAGTCTATTTCCTAGAATTGAGAAAGTCTTTCAGAAGATAAACTGAGTTATTTTTCTTTCTGTAGTTTCTTCTACATTCTTTCTCATTCTTGATTGTATAACTTTCTTCATTGGTAACATTTGCCGACATTAAGTAGAAGAATTATTGCCCTTTTTTTTTCCTTTCCAGGCTGCTCAGTAACCGTGTTGCGGCCTCCTCGGCTGGCACATTCTGTTCTTAATTAGGTTTACAGATATTTTGACTCATTCCACAGTCTCACTAATGTCTCTCTCTGGCCTGCAATCATCTTTTGTCACTGGTCTGATTGTTCTCTCTTTGGCTTTTCTGAGTGGGCTGAAGAGTCGGGAAATAGTTCTTTTTGTGTATATTGCAGATAGTTCCATCTACTTCTCATTTTTCTCCTTACGAGCTTGCAAGCATCTTTGATGCTTCTTTTCTTTGTTCTTCCTCATTTTATCCATTCCTCTCCTTGGTATGGACCTTCACAAGAACTTTAGTGTTGCTCCATTGCTCTTGCTTGCTAATTTTCACTGTGCGTCAGGTCATTGACTCATTTCTTTCAGAAGAAAACCGTTTGCACACAGGCATGTGATTGTCTAAGGTACCTTAGTTGTAAAGCCTGAGAGTTACTATTGCTCTTTCACTAATTGCCACTACTTCTTATTTGAGAATTTACCAGTAGAACAGGCTTGGGTCAAGTCACTCTCACGTTCTAAGGCCATTCACGCTCACAATATACTTTTTGCTATTGCGCTTGTTAGTATTGCTCGCAACCTTTTTTTCCTACACTTAGATGAGCACTGACTGCCTGTTGGAAACAAATAGTTAGGCAACAACCACAAGCAATGGAAATAAAAGAAATCTCATAAGCTGGCCTGTTTTTAGGGAAGTACGGTTCAATTTTACAGCTGTGAACATTAGGCCTATTTTACAACACTTGCTTTTATGTCCTCATCGTTCTGTGTAGGGCCCTATGTCATAACAGTCTCCAAATACATATACAGGGTGAGTATGAGGAAATAATTATAGCAATCTAAAATGTGGCTAACTAGTAAAATCTACCCTCTGAACTTCCTGAGATGTTAAGTTGTTGTCTCCCCTTTGATAACTTATTTAGCTCAGATGAAATCAAAGGACCTGCGGCAATTCAAAGGAGCTGAGAATTCTTTCCATTGTATTCAAACAATGGGAGGATAGTTCTTCACATTAAGATAAACAAATATGTGCCTCATTTCCGAAGAAAGAAAATTGCATTAAACAGAATCATCCAACATCTAGTCCTGCAAAGACAAATTAGGTGTTAAAGTTTCTTGTATAATCATGTAAAGGAATACCTGCTGCTGCACTGTAAGCAGTGGTTTGGGACAGGCTGGGTGTACCTATAGTAATAAAACTGGTGATGATACTTTATACTTACTTAACACCTGTCATCACAAAGTACATGACCAAACATTAGTTACTCGAGCCTTACAACACGTCTGTAAAAGACTATTACACCATCGCAGAGATTGCACACAGAGATTAAATGGCTTGGGTTAGGCCACACAGCGAGTGAGCAGCAGAGCCAAAAGGAGAGCGTGAGCGTTGGCTGCCAGCCCCACGCTCCAACTACCGGACTTCGCTTCCTTAATACTTAATTCCCATATTGCCTCTCTAATAGAGCTACTGAAGCTTTTGAGCACTCGCTAAGTTTTGCGAGGTAATATCAAACCGGTTGTGTTTCTCTCTTCCAGCTCCTTTATGACGTCGCAAAATACTGTAGGGACATTTTTAAGGGTCTCATTTTCTGAGTTGACCCCAGTGGCCTAGCCCTGGATGGGGATCAGCCCAACATGGTGTTGCTCCCATCCCCTGTCCCCGGTACACAACCGCTGCCTTCTGCCGCTGCTGCTCCCTGCTATAGCTTTCGTCATGGCCCCCGCCTTACGCCCTCCGCTCAGCTGCGGGAGCGGCTGGACCGCTCTGCGCCGAAACAATTCCCGCGACACGCTCGCTAACGCGAAGCAGATGTCTCCCAGGCACCGCCGAGAGCTCTCGGTCCTGCTGCTCCCGTTGTTTCGCACGTTCAGGTGACGGATACCGGCTCCCCGCCACCGACCTCGAGTTTTGCCCCCGGCCCGGGAGGGCGAGCGGCAGAGGAGGGGGCAGGCGAAGGGGGAACGCTGAGGAAGGCGGGGCAGCCG